>OU618533.1:29084817-29684817 GCA_914829495.1 Eilema sororculum
CGTGAAAAGGCATCTAATGAGGCCGTCAAGCTGAGTGCCACCACTGTTAACATGGTAAATGTTTACGATGGTGACCCTCTTTCCGAGACTTTGCATTTAGCTTAACATCAGGCGAGGTGAAGTCAAACTGACGTGTCCTGTTTAAAAAAAAAAGTCACTGGTATATCCAAATCCACCTTTGTAACCTAGATTTATGTAAATTATGATTAAATATTCTTGAATATTGAATACGACCAAATTAGGTATAGCTCGAACCACATATCTTGAACCTAAAATGTGCTGTACACGTTTCTTGGGTCTATTTTTAAGATAGCACGGGGTGCTACAGCTACCTAATGCGGTGGACGAGCTCAAATTCACCAAGCACAGATTATTACAAAAAAAATCCGTGCGCGCCATCAGGGCCTTTATATCTTGCGATTTGGGTCCAAGATAATAGTTCAAGCTGTACTTCCAGGCCTTATGCTTGCTATTTAATTAGTTGTACTCCATAAGGTTCAAGGTCCATAAATTTGTCATAGGAATGACGAATCTGATTTATGTTTTTTATGACAAGAGAAGTTCCGCCTTCAACATTCGAGACCAATGATTTATTGTATAGAATTGTCATTAGTACAGTATATAATCTTATGTCATTTTACTTTAATATCAATAAAATTACTATGTTTGTAATAACATTACTGTAAAAAACTAGCTTATATGGTGAGGTATCATTTTTCGAATATTGTAGGTCGCTAAGGAATATAGTAATAATTATCTTTAGGAGGTAGAGGGCTGACAGGTGTCCATGTATTATGGGTTCATGAGACTAAACTTTAGGCAAAGAAATATCAAAACTATGACAAGAAACTGCTTATACTTTATCAGCCAGATGCCAGAGCTAGCTAGCTAACATAAGCACGGCACTGTGAACTCTGATAGAGGTATTTTTCTTCATAGCTTTGAGGAGTCACCGTTCCTATCCGTTATTTTGTTAGGTTTCTGACTGGGATCTCTACCAGTATTAAAGAGATAGATTTCAAGTAGGTAATAATACTACACACTTCATTCTACCTTGGTAAGGCCTAGCTAAATACAGCACCGTTAAGAAATAAAAGACGAGAAAGTACAGCGTACACTCAACGGCCATTATCAAAAATAATTACAATAAACTCAAAAAATAAATATTACCTAGTCATTCCCTTGTGACTAACATTAATGGTATAAAATTATATGCGTACTAGAACTAACAAATAAACGTCGGCCACCGCCGTGACGGTGTCACGTCCCAATTAGTAAGTAATCACGCACTGCGGTGTGTGTCCAAATGACACGCTATTTGCCTACACCCGCCGAGTGTCACGCACGGCTCGGATGTCACGCTGCCTGATGAGACAACACATTATCCCTTAATGTTTCAATTCTTCAAACAGGGAAGGTGCTGCCGAATTATAGAAGTTTTTACTTGCCTAGGCTCGAATTAGGGTTAGTACACATTGATCAATGATCTTTCGCACTTAACTGTATCTCTATCGCTTTCTTACTTATTGATATATACGTAATCAGAGCGAGATACACAGTAGAAAGCATACGCATCCTTCCCTGTCAACGCTGCAACGTGGCGAATACAGATACAGATGTTTCAAAGTGTAAGAACCGAAACAAAACTATGCTTAAGTTGAGTCTACATTGGTATGTGTACTTTTGTTCCAGAATATTGAAAGGTTCGACCTTTGGTATAATGAAACTATACGTGAAATTTCTCTTGGCAATATACTTATACTGAACGGGTCCAATAATATGATGGTGTTTAGCTTTTCCTCTTGCCTTGCGGAACCCAAAAATGGTTATTTGGAGAATTTTAATGCTAAATTAAGGCAAAAAGTTTATTAAATCAACTTCGAAGAAGAAGTAGACAAGTTCAAAACAAAAAAAAAGTTGAAATAAAATCTTGGAATAAGTTTTTCTTGCCATTAGACGTTTTCTCAGAGTTGTCATTATTGTGATTCTTGAAGAGAGTACCTATTGTTCTAAGGCAGAATCACACTCCGATATGTGTTTTTCTTATGTGGCTTGACTGTATTCACACAAATATTTGACATGGTGTGCAAACAACAATCATGCCATGCATACATACTGATGTGTGAAAAATACCAAATATAATTTGAAGCGTCGGTAGCTTAGTGGTTAAGGAGTCGGCCCTACGATCGAGAGGTCCCGTGTTCGTTCGTGGCCGGTACAAACTTAACTTCGGTCATTATTGTGATTCTTGAAGAGAGTACCTATTGTTTTAAGGCAGAATTACACTCCGATATGTGTTTTTCTTATGTGGCTTGACTGTATTCGCACAAATATTTGACATGACGTGCAAACAACAATCATGCCATGCATACTTCGTGCCAAAATACCAAATATAATTTGAAGCGTCGGTAGCTTAGTGGTTTTTTTTAAAATATATATATATTTTTTAAATTTCGTAGTGTCCTTTAATAAATGTCAAAAAACAAGTGGACGGATATGTGGATTTGCTGTTCACGCGTGTAGGTTAAACCTCATTCACACAGGGGCGTTATTATTGGTTGATAATACCGCACGTGTTATTACTTATTATTAATTTTTTGTACATTATCATGTGTACTAGGACACGACAACAACGACATACTACTGCTGCGAAAGTGGCAGCGCACGCAGTTATTATTGTAATAACGCTTGCGATATTATAGACCCACATTATCGTATCTGTATGAATGAAGCTTTATGCATGCGAGTACAGCAAATATATTCCATAAACACTACGCGAATAACACATAACAAAGCATGGTACTGCCTTTACGTACAAATTTTTGACACAGCGCTGTGGCGTAATGGCCGAGATCTTGTGTTTAACTGAATCGTGAAAGTTATGAAGTGTTCTTTCTTGGAGACGAGAGACGCTTTAATGCGCTAAGCGCTCTACGGCTCCGCGGCCCGCGCCTCCATTTACTAATATGATGTAAGAAGATGGAGCCGAGTTTTATCTAGTAATGGTTAGTGTTTTATAGTGGTATAATACCTTCTAAAGTGAATGACTAAATTATCGTCAGAATTTTGTTAGAAGAAGTCAATTCCTGTATGTGATAACAAGTGACACCTTGGAAGTGTTTAAGCTTTTATAGGTGTCGGTAACTGCTTACTATCAAGTGTGTTCAGAAGAAGCTTTCGATATGATGTCCATAGCTATATTTTATATCCGCTGTCCATAGGCAAGGAATTCATTCTCACGCTTTACATTATTTTGGAAACGGTGTGCGCTGTCAAGCATGTATGAAAGGAACTTCATTCCGTGCACGCTTATGCTATAGAAATAATTTCTGCTGTGAATTTTCCAATGCTAGTGGAGTTCTTCAAGAAAGGTATTAGAAGGTTCTTAAAGACTCCCTGTCCTTGGTATTGCACACGAGAAATGGTTGCGGTGGTCTATGAGCCACTGCAACCATTTCTAGTCAGGTGGGTCATGTGCTTGTCTGTCATCTAATCTAAGTGGTATAAAAAGTGACTATAGGCTTCTTTGCTGTCTTAGCAGTACAAAGATTTTAAATACTCGTATCCAGCTGTCTAGGACGGAAAAGGATGAATATTTTGTCATAGTATCCGTTGTAGAATAAATACAAAGCGTTTCTAGAATAAAGTAGCTTTCTATAAATCTTGAGGAATAAATAGCTGTATACGAAATCGGTGGAGTCACTGTGTGTCTCGGCTCTCGGCCGAGACTTTCCTAACAAAATACTGTTTTGAGTTATTGCATTGAGACTGTCCCAAGTCATGAGAGAAGGTCCAAAGTTGTTTATCGCGTTAGGTGCAATCTTATTAATATTACTGAATAAATAAATAAAGTCTATCTAAATCATTTGTAAATATGCAAATATTTGAAAATTTGACTCCAACGTGAATGTACAATATCCTTATATATATTTTATTTTAAACTGAAAATATGTATGCCAAAAAAAAAACAAAAAAATAAAATAAAAAAAAACAACGCATAAATTAATATTCCATAAACCTATAAACCCAATAAATTTAACACATTTGCTATTCTTATAATGATTAGAGTGAAAATTATCATGTGAGCTTTTACTTACGAAAAATTCCATAGATTCAAGTTGTGAACAACAATTTCGTCTGGGAAAAAGATATCGTCGTCCGCTCGAAACTCGGACCACACGTGCACAGTGGTTCAATTTACCACCGTCGCAGAACTTTTGTTTACTCCTCTAAGCGGCGTGCGCATGCGTGTGACGTCACCAGGCATTTGCCTGTGCCGGGCACTTTTTGAACGATCTAATCTCTTTGATGCCAGAGTTACCTCCTCTTTGATACTGAAGAGCTGAGGCGGTGAATTTGATAGTTTTGCTGTTGTTGCTGTATTGAAGCTTCTGGTGCGCACTTGTTTATTTCGGTTTCGAAATGTTAAACGATTCGAATTTAGTAGCACAGAATGATGCGTAGAGATATTACCGTCCCTACTATGAAGAATGTTCCGAAAACCTCTTCCAAAGTCTCACTCTCTCCATTCTTATACAGGACCACTCGTGCAAGTCTTAGATGTCACCAGCATATGGTGTAGAATATTCTATCAAGAACCACTCCTTCGAATTCTTTACAGTTCACATGTCACACTCTCGAGTTCAATACGGGGAGTAAAAATCATCTGATGAGGCTATCAAACGGAGAGTTTTGCCTTTAACATTGTAATTTTGCCTTGTGAAGGTGAAGTCATGTTGATCTGTCCAGTAGATAGGAAGTTGGTTTATTTCTTACTTAAGTACCCCTTAGATAAAATATGGTATCATCACAAATACGCTGTGCAAGTTAGAGAGATAAACTTATTACAGGCTGAATCTGCAGAACTTTTTTGGGCCTCAAAGTGGATGCGGGTCTAAATGGAAGGTACACTTTAATAGCCTGCGTGTTAAATAGTTAGCTCCTTTCATTTTGTGTACCTATTTATCAAAGAAAGAATAAAAATAACTAAAAAAAACCCCGATAAAAATTTAATATACGTAATAATACTCATCACAAAATAACCACATTATACATCACCTATTTTGGGCAGTCGTATAAAAATCAAATAAAATATGAATGAAATCAAATCGAATTTGATTTCAAATCATTCAGACGTATAAAGCTGCCTATAATATTATTTGCCAGGAAAAGGGACAAATATCATCTAATTTCTTTGACATATCGAATTAACGAATAGGTCCCTATAAATATTTATACGATTGGACAGAAGGGGACCCCAATCAAGCTCCTAAAGACCTGTCAACGGCGGGATTCGAACTCCAACTTGTCTAGTTAGACCGCGATACATTTAATGCCCACCCTTCTCCGTCGAAGGTTAATGACAACTATACCTAAGCCGTGACAGTTCGACAAATATAGATTAGATTCAGAAATAATATTGGTTGAATGCTTTTTATTACACGAGTGTAAAAAAGCGAGTGTATTGTTTCTGGTGTGTCTTCATTACATTGTAAATTTTAAATCTGGATAGTTTAGGATAATTAAATAAGAATCTTTACATGATCCCCTAATTAATTTCTTTTCTAAGAAGACATTTTTTTGGCAGGGTAGTCGTGTTTTTCTATGATTACAGAAGTTATAATGTATGTAAATGCAGATTACACCATACCATATGGCTTGATACGTTGGCTTGACTTAAAAAAAATCACCTTGCTTTATTTTAACTATGACGTGAATGTAAAATAATAGGACAAGTGAATTATAACCAACGATTGTGTTGGACCCTTGTCCTTTTAATGAATTTACTTCTATAAAGAAATTAAGGATCAAGTCCGATAAAAGATGGTAGATACCAAACTCTATATACCTGGTTGGTCATATTACCTTCATATTTAAATGGAACACAAGACATAGTCCTATAGTAATTCCACAGAGGAGTTAATACCGTTCTATGATTTACGTTAAGTGGCCGTGTTCGATCCGGAAATTGGATGGAGAGCCAGATTATGTTTGTTTGGCGCAGTTCGCAGCTCTAGTTATATATCTGGGAAGTTTTGCTATTGCTGTTCAAATAGCTGGAACTGTAGAATGGTCGCCAGCGGACTATTTATATATATAATAGTATTTGCTGCTGCTTCTTTAAAAATTTCTTCTCCTCACCAATTTTGCTTGCAAGAAGTAAAAGTTAGATACGTTTTCTAGTTATAGAATAATCGTTCTCTTTAAAATTCCACAAGCAGAATGACATTCTCAAAATAGAATGCATTTCAATATAGCGATAGGCGTGTCCATATTATTATTGTATTGTAAGGTAAGTATATAGTTTCGTATACTACTAAAATTATAAGTTTGTGAACATGTATTGTTTGGATTTTTGTTACTTAATCACACTCAAACGGCTGGATGGATTTGGCAGAAATTTGATACAGGTATAGATTATCGGGAGTAACACATAGCCTGAATCTATTCCTGGAAGCTTCACCAGTATTCTTCGGCAACGGAGCAACGGGAAATCAGTTAGTCTTTAATTAATCAAGTGGTCATCACTATCATAAGCACAAATTCGCACGAAATCTCTCATACAAGGTCACCTGACCAATAGTAATAAGCCCTTTACATTAATATATAGACGATTCAGGTTAGCAATTACGCTAATGTAGCCAGTTTGATGAATTACTGTCGCAAGCTGCAGCGAGCCTGCCTATAATCAACACGAGTGGATTACATTCTCTACTAACCAAGGCCTATCAATCCCTGTTAGTTATATAATTTGTGCGTCGCATTTAGATGCATGCAAGATGAATAGGAGAGAGAGAGAGAGAGAGGTTAGATTAATGACGTGTGGGCCATTACGAAATGGCACAGGTAGGCAATTTAAAATTAATTCTGAATTAGAATATAAGAGCAAATGCAAGCTTCTATCGGCACGAATCGCAAACCATAAAGAAACTGAAGGTGGATCATGAAATACTTGATAGTACTTTTAGGTAGAATTCATATTCAGCTTTTTGGTTTCGTAACTATTTCCAGTTGCGGTTAATATTCACCTCGGACCTAGGTTTACTTATTATTTGTTATTGTAATCTATGTGGATCTTTCTGGGAGTAACTGGAACGTCAGAGGTACCCACCAACCTCCAAAGGAGGTCTGCCTCAGTGTTTTGTTTCTTATTAGCCTAACGTATATTATAACGTTTATTACTTAAACACCCTGTGTGATATCTATCTTAACAGTACGAATAAAGAGTTTACTTACTTTTTACATAACTATTAAACTATTTAATATCAATAAAGATACCAAATAACTTTATTACTCACAGGTTTTATTCAAACCAAAAAAAATTACAAAGTCCAGTTATGCAAAATAATAAACTGTAAGACATTAAAAAACCCAAAAAATCTGCAATATTTTGGGGTATAAACCCACCACATAGCGGTAAAGTAGCACGCCGGCATTACACGGTTGCGTTAATTAACCCCGCCAGTGTGCAGTCGGGGGTGTAACCAGCCGGCCACTGATAAATTGAATAGCAATTAACCAATGATAGATACGACAGCTTTTGATTAGCGCACGTTATACTAATTTGAAGCTGTGTGCAGATGTAGTGTATATACTTAGTGACAGTAGGGTTGTAGTTATAGACGTTTTCGAATTGAAACGACTGAGAATAAAATAATAGTGTATTTAAAATGTCTTCCTTGTGTCCCGCAGGTTTGATGTTTGTAATTTACGGTATCTACTAATCACCAGGTAGATAGTGTGCTTGGATGTATAAAAAAAAACGTTATAAAGTCCACTTGTATCTAATCTATTCCTAAGATCTGAAATATCAACAGAAAACTGTACCCTAGGCAACCAAACCAGCATTTGCTGCGTTCATAGAAAGTCGCCAAAAAAATAGATTTGTGATTTAGGTCACATTTTTAGTTTTATTTTCTGTTGTTCAGTTTTTTTTCCTTTCTGATCGCATTTTTATTTTTGGTTACGATACTTTGCAATACCAAGTTATGTCCAATAGGCAGTATTGTACAGCACTATTACCGATTCATATATAAATAGTTCTATGTAAACGCGGCAATAATTCAGTAGCCCAACACTTATTAGGGCATCATTATGTCTAAAACAACAGTGACATGTTTAGATACCGAAAAGAATATAAGTGTCGCGTCATTTCGTGTTGGGTATCGATTTTGATGGAATGGTTTGATAATGTCACACAATGACGTCAATGGTAATCACTACTGATCCAGTCACACATAATACATCTAGTTAAAAAAGATGATTACCTGTTTTCCTTGATCACGCTGTCATTAATTTTATCGATTTTATTAGCTTTTAATAAAAATTACACCAAACAATTACCCAGAAAAAATATATTGCAAAGTGCTTCTCGAGGTAGGACCGCAGGAAAAGCTAGCTTTCCATTTATTTTTTGTTAAAGAAAGTGGTTCTATTTTGACAAGATATCGGAAGTGTATTTCAATAAGAGTATAATAATATTTGAAAAGGAGTGCTACATCGAAAATTCCATGGATAAAAGCAAGTACCGCTGCTTTTAAATATTTACAGAATATTTTCCAAGAGGATCCAAAACTGTGCAAAATTTTGTGCACAAAAACGCAAATTAATGATTTAGAAAGCTTTTACACACAAAACAAGTCCTTTATTTTGGCTGTTCTGGATATACAATCCTAAAGTATTTTAGTTTTAGTTATGTAGGTAATTATTTGATGCGGAAGGCGGAGGATCGGGTGAAATGGCGCACATTGGGAGAGGCCTAAGTTCAGTAGTGGATTGTTTATTAATTTATTAGCGAGGATATTTTAAATTGTAATAAGTTTGATGAATATCTCATAAGATACATATCTACATCTAGATCTCTCCGACACAAGCAAGGTGGAATTTTTACGAATACCCTCAAAATATTGTTACAGGAAGACACAAATTTTGCGACAAACGTCCTCTTTTCCTCGAATTTTCAACAACTATGGTGTATTTTGTGTTACAATATAATGATAACAGATAGTACATAGCACGTAACGTTACTTTAAAGTGCGTTCCCAGTGGTTACGGACACAGGTGTGCATGTGCAGGTTGGCACACGTGTCTCGGTTACGTGCCGTTATTGTCTGTTCAACTGCTATTACCTGCTATTTACTTGCTATTTAGTTGATATTGTTGTTATTTACTGCTAACTGCTGTACACCGTTGTAGACTCTATACGTGGTTTTAATGACAGTAGCTTCTGGAGAAATAAGGTTCTTTTTAAATTCTTCTTGTGTTGTACCTAGTTCCTTGAAAACTATTTTTGGGCATTAGTGTAGTATTGATATGTTCGTGTTTAATAAGAATTAGAATATTAATAAAAGTATTTTTATTGACATTATTTTCAATATCTGCTGTATAATCAGTATCAACAGATGCTGGAATATAATAAACTATCCTTAAGATTGTTTCGTACCATGTAACTAGACTATTCCAAGTACATAAACGGAATTGCCGTCGACAATATTATCTGATTATTCAATATTTTAAATTATGAATAATTTGAAACTATTATTAAATGTAAAAAGGCATTCATGGAGAGCAAAAGACTTAGCTTTTGTAACGGTATATTTCACATTGAAAACCTTCCTGTTACAAAGGTTGTTGAGAATGTCATGCCGGTGACAAGGGTGGAGGTCTAAGAAGGCGCAATTTTGGATGACGTATTTTATAGATGGCTCCTTAACTGTCAAAACGGTTGATTGTATTATTATAATGAAGCAATCACTTAATTATAGCAAGGTAGGCAAAGCGGACCATAATATTTACTCGAAGCCAGGTTATAGATGGCTGTAGTCTTTGTCCATTATACTGTACAGATTATGGTAACAAAATGTATCGCAAAAACGGCTTGAAAAACGTGTGATGTGTGAGTAAGCTAATATCAATATTGTTATTTAAACTATCAATGTGAGCACGTCATGGGATGTATGTATTTGTGAACTAATTACCAAAGTAATAAGATCTTTTTCACGCGGCGTTGTATGCCACATACTATGTTTATTGGCTTTGTATTTAGGTATCTCATAGTCTAAGGCTGTGACATTGTTGTGGTGTGCCAGCAACATGTATATCTTTTCAGAGTTTCCTTTCTCGAAACTTTGCGTAACTGTTTATTGTCAGTTATAGTTACGAGTTGGCATCTTCTCAACGATTCTCACATCAAAATTATGTGATATTGAGTTTTACGATTTGGTTTTAGAAGAGTGGATTGTTTAAGAGAAAACGAGATCTTGCCATTTTGGTCATCAATGTATTCTTTAGAGAGTTTAGAGGAAGAAAAATACTGAAATAGTCTTTTTATTGGAATTCATTGCACAAATTCTCATTTTTTGCAAAAAAAATTTCAAAAGACTAATACAAAATTTAAATGGAACGGTATCCGTAAAATCGTTCTCAGGTTATGGCGTGACCAAGGGAACAGTGAAAAATATTTATTTTTTGTGGAAAAAACCTAACAATACTATCTATACCCTACAATACTGTAAAACTACTTCCATAAATATTGTACACTTATAGGATGCTTTTATAAAATATACAAAGTTGAGCTCTTAAAACATCACGTACGTAAAAGTTATATCGAAAATCCGCCTTTACGCACAATTCATTTTAAAACAGGGTCGCCTCTATGAATTATTAAAGACGTCACGAAGCTATGTGAGCGAGCAACTTGATGTAACCCTGGTGCTGTCTCTCTCTCACGCTGTTATAGTTTCTAACACAACATTCATTCACCACAGTGTTAGAGTAACGTCAAAATAACACTCACAAGTTAAAAATAACAGCGTAAGGACTTGACTTGAGTTATTACTGGAGTCAGTTTATCTGTCGAGTACACCACTATGGTTCATAAATCATTAGAGCGTGAAGGATATTAACTGTGATCTACATTATTTCTGATGAGAAATTAAACATCACGCCTTTATCCCTGGGGGTTAGGCAGAGGTGAATTAGTACCTACATTTTACCAATCATTGTATTCGGTCCAACGTAATAGGAGATGAGCCTATTGCCGTATTTTGGGCACTATTATTGACCCGAGCTATTATGCCTCTCAGACTGATGTCCCTTTGTCGCCTTGTATGACACCGCATGGGAAGCGATGGGGTGGCCCAAATTCGACTCTTCTTGGAACCACGCTGCAATTTGTACATCGTAAAAATTTTGGTCATGTTTTTTAGCATCATCAAACTCACATAAAACTAGAGTTCAAAACAGAAAATGAATAGATAAATATGCCGTGGGATCAATGCAGGATATAAATCGGGATGAGTTAAGAATTTCTATAATATTGTCCAGCATTGCGGCTTTACATCTGCATTATTTAAAACCACTTTTCTTTACAGTACCTATATTTCCGACCCAAATAATTTGTCATAATATGTTTTAGTTACGACACTGTAAGGTTACGACACTAACAACAAAGGGAGTATCTTAAGTTTTGAAGCTATAAATACGAAAAAAAATTCTTTGTTTACACTCAAGGGATGATATTTTGAGTAAAAAACTACGTTGTGTTTAAATAATGGCGAGTCAGAGTAGTGAGTATGGCTGCTGTGTATACTGTATACATATCGGTACAGTACAACTTTGTTTGTTTATTTTTCTGTAAGAAGTGTTAATATACTTTCATCTCGTAAGATGTTAGTCTGATGGGGGAGCATCGGGAATGCGGGTCACCATTGTAGATCCTACTTCCTACTAATATTATAAATGTGAAAGTTTGTGTGATGTTTTTATGAACGGTCGAAATAAAAACACATTTATGACTTTAAAGTTTAGTTAGATTATTATTGCTTTTTATAATTATACGTAACTATGTGTAATAAATATAATTAACTAGCTTATGCCCGCGGCTCCGCCCGTGGCTATGTCGGTTCCCGGCAATAACTCGAATTTTTCTCACCTTTTAAAAATTTCCTAGACCATCACGGACATTTCAAGACCAAGATAAGATAAATTCGTTCAACCGTTCTCGATTTTTAGCGAGACTAACGAACAGCAATTGATTTTTATTTAATATGGATGAAGATTTTCTAGAACAACAATAATTTATTTGAATGAATTTTTTTTATAGCATTTATTATGCTAACTGTTAAGTTCGAGAAACATTGGAAAAAATGAAATGCTCAAGTGAGACTCGAACTCACGACCTTTCGCTTACAGGGCGACTGCTCTGCCAACTGAGCTATTGAGCACCACTTGAATCATTCCAAATTTTCCTTCTCTTTATATCCGTCTTTAAGGGCGACGGTGCAGCCATCTACCAACATTCTTACGAACTGTTGGAAACAATTAATGATTTTTCAACCATTTTTAAACATTGAATTTTGATGACTGTGCCCAAATATTTGAATGAATTTTTTTTATAGCATTTATTATGCTAACTGTTAAGTTCGAGAAACATTGGAAAAAATGAAATGCTCAAGTGAGACTCGAACTCACGACCTTTCGCTTACAGGGCGACTGCTCTGCCAACTGAGCTATTGAGCACCACTTGAATCATTCCAAATTTTCCTTCTCTTTATATCCGTCTTTAAGGGCGACGGTTCGAGTCTCACTTTTTTCCATTTCATTTTTTCCAATGTTTCTCGAACTTAACAGTTAGCATAATAAATGCTATAAAAAAAAATTCATTCAAATATTTGGGCACAGTCATCAAAATTCAATGTTTAAAAATGGTTGAAAAATCATTAATTGTTTCCAACAGTTCGTAAGAATGTTGGTAGATGGCTGCACCGTCGCCCTTAAAGACGGATATAAAGAGAAGGAAAATTTGGAATGATTCAAGTGGTGCTCAATAGCTCAGTTGGCAGAGCAGTCGCCCTGTAAGCGAAAGGTCGTGAGTTCGAGTCTCACTTGAGCATTTCATTTTTTCCAATGTTTCTCGAACTTAACAGTTAGCATAATAAATGCTATAAAAAAAAAATTCATTCAAATATTTGGGCACAGTCATCAAAATTCAATGTTTAAAAATGGTTGAAAAATCATTAATTGTTTCCAACAGTTCGTAAGAATGTTGGTAGATGGCTGCACCGTCGCCCTTAAAGACGGATATAAAGTGAAGGAAAATTTGGAATGATTCAAGTGGTGCTCAATAGCTCAGTTGGCAGAGCAGTCGCCCTGTAAGCGAAAGGTCGTGAGTTCGAGTCTCACTTGAGCATTTCATTTTTTCCAATGTTTCTCGAACTTAACAGTTAGCATAATAAATGCTATAAAAAAAAATTCATTCAAATATTTGGGCACAGTCATCAAAATTCAATGTTTAAAAATGGTTGAAAAATCATTAATTGTTTCCAACAGTTCGTAAGAATGTTGGTAGATGGCTGCACCGTCGCCCTTAAAGACGGATATAAAGAGAAGGAAAATTTGGAATGATTCAAGTGGTGCTCAATAGCTCAGTTGGCAGAGCAGTCGCCCTGTAAGCGAAAGGTCGTGAGTTCGAGTCTCACTTGAGCATTTCATTTTTTCCAATGTTTCTCGAACTTAACAGTTAGCATAATAAATGCTATAAAAAAAAAATTCATTCAAATATTTGGGCACAGTCATCAAAATTCAATGTTTAAAAATGGTTGAAAAATCATTAATTGTTTCCAACAGTTCGTAAGAATGTTGGTAGATGGCTGCACCGTCGCCCTTAAAGACGGATATAAAGTGAAGGAAAATTTGGAATGATTCAAGTGGTGCTCAATAGCTCAGTTGGCAGAGCAGTCGCCCTGTAAGCGAAAGGTCGTGAGTTCGAGTCTCACTTGAGCATTTCATTTTTTCCAATGTTTCTCGAACTTAACAGTTAGCATAATAAATGCTATAAAAAAAAAAAAAAAAAAAATTCATTCAAATATTTGGGCACAGTCATCAAAATTCAATGTTTAAAAATGGTTGAAAAATCATTAATTGTTTCCAACAGTTCGTAAGAATGTTGGTAGATGGCTGCACCGTCGCCCTTAAAGACGGATATAAAGAGAAGGAAAATTTGGAATGATTCAAGTGGTGCTCAATAGCTCAGTTGGCAGAGCAGTCGCCCTGTAAGCGAAAGGTCGTGAGTTCGAGTCTCACTTGAGCATTTCATTTTTTCCAATGTTTCTCGAACTTAACAGTTAGCATAATAAATGCTATAAAAAAAAAAAAAAATTCATTCAAATATTTGGGCACAGTCATCAAAATTCAATGTTTAAAAATGGTTGAAAAATCATTAATTGTTTCCAACAGTTCGTAAGAATGTTGGTAGATGGCTGCACCGTCGCCCTTAAAGACGGATATAAAGAGAAGGAAAATTTGGAATGATTCAAGTGGTGCTCAATAGCTCAGTTGGCAGAGCAGTCGCCCTGTAAGCGAAAGGTCGTGAGTTCGAGTCTCACTTGAGCATTTCATTTTTTCCAATGTTTCTCGAACTTAACAGTTAGCATAATAAATGCTATAAAAAAAATTCATTCAAATATTTGGGCACAGTCATCAAAATTCAATGTTTAAAAATGGTTGAAAAATCATTAATTGTTTCCAACAGTTCGTAAGAATGTTGGTAGATGGCTGCACCGTCGCCCTTAAAGACGGATATAAAGAGAAGGAAAATTTGGAATGATTCAAGTGGTGCTCAATAGCTCAGTTGGCAGAGCAGTCGCCCTGTAAGCGAAAGGTCGTGAGTTCGAGTCTCACTTGAGCATTTCATTTTTTCCAATGTTTCTCGAACTTAACAATAATTTAACTGTACATAATGATAAAAAATATTTCCTTTCCACTTTATTGATATATGAAAGTAATACTAATACAAGGTCGCGAATACTTCTCATTTTTTATACTTATTATTTTTCTGTGTTCCTCACTGTATAAGATACCTTTCAAATAATTGGTTTCTAGTTACATACACATTATGTAGTATGAGAGATCCTTGTGAGGTATTCTACAGTCGTTACCTTGCTTTATGAGTATTTATTCTAGGAGGAATAACGATCATTATATAGGATACTTCGGGATACATATCTTGGACATAAGTCACGAGACAAACCAGACCGTAACGCGTTTGGATTGTTTTGTAACAATTTATGCTTGGTGAATTTGAGCTCGTCGACCGCCGCCGTAACGCCCCGTGCTAGCCTCAAAAGACTAGCACGAGCACTGTAAGGTCCAAGATATATATCCCGAGATATACCGCGTCGATAACTACTGCGGTGTTAATAATTCATGAAGGAGCTATAAAATACTGGCGCGATTCATTCGACTGAGAATGCCGAGGAAATGTCAACGGGCGTTCAGTTTGCGGAGTAGGGTAGCGCTTAGAAGGGTAAATAGTGTAAAAACCAAGGTTTTACGCTATTAACTAAGTGCGGTGCTTGAGTGTGGCAACACTGCGAGTTTTGGTGTGTATTACATTTCTATGGGAGTTTGTTTTGATGAGTTAACTTTATTATAGGGTGACGGGTTTATTTAGCTGTAATAATTGAAATTGTATAGTTACAGAACGTACCTATATAGTCTACTATGTAATAAAAAAGTACTATATACAATACATAGGTACAATAGTTACATTACATACAATACACATAGGTATTTATAGTAACATGAAGTGTATTAACACTCAAGGACGTCAAAATTGACGAAACTATTAACAACATAATAACCTATTAATTGCGTTATATGACATTTATTAGAAATTATGATTTGAGATGGACATGGTCATTAAGATTAGTAGTATAACACTCACACGCATCCAGTGATTCAAATTTTCACAAAACCAACAATTTCAAAACCCATGCGAGTCGATTCAGTGAGTGTTGTATGTCGAAATCACGATCGAGTACAGTGCGAGAACGCGGACAGTGGTAGGGACGACGCGCGTCTCAAACGAGTGCGGAAGAGGGTAGACAGATACGGTCTGCCCAATAACAACTATCTCGGCGGTCGTCAGTACACCGTGATCATGGCGCTTGAAACAGCGCCGAAATATCGGTTCCTCAATAAAAATAATAAACATGGTAAATATCCCAAATATACTACTAATTTATTAGAAAGATATAATATAAGGATGAGAGAAGGAAGATTGAAATTACAATACACACACTACAAACACTGTATTTGTTAGGATGACAAAGATAGGATCCATGCGAGGTTAGACTTCGTTCGAGCAGATAAATATTTATTTTAAAAACAATATTTATCTACGTCCTAAACTAACTCAATACCCGGTAATTGTCATTAAAACTAAACACAACTATACTTCACCTTCGCAAATACTAACCCAACCAGAAATTGTTCACTGTTCACACTATCAACCAAAAGCAATTCTCAACAAGCCAGTTGAACCGTACGTAGGCATAGCTGGCCAGATAGTTGACTAATTAATTTAGTAAGACAATGCGTGGCGGGCGAAGTTGGGGGACAAAGGCATAGCTAACGGCAATAACTGTTTCAGTAAACGGTCGAGCCGTTTGTACGGCAGAGTCGATGGCATTCCGGCTAGTTTGGATTGTATTTTTGGTGTCTTGTCTTCCAAGTATTGTGTTACAATCCTATTGTGTTGCTTTATAATAGCTAGATGTTTTAAATTATACTCACAGCCTCTATGGCGTGTTTATTCGACTGCTATATCTCGGGTTCTATTCCCGTTTATTGCAAATATTTTATGCATGAAATAGACATTGCATTGGTTTGGGTGCTTCTGTTCTTCGGAGAGCATGTTAAGCCGTCAGTCTCAGTTGCAATACAAACATCTATGACAGTCGTTACGGGTAGTTGGAGCTTTAAGAAGTCCAACTAATCTAACTACATAGCTTTGATATCGTTTATTGGTTGTGAAGGTCAGATGGCAGTCGCTTTACGGATAATATCTAAAAAAAAAGTATAAAAGAAAGAAAGAAAAGGCTCAGAGAATGATGCTGATAGCTTAAGAATAAATTTGTACGCCCCTACACAAGCCCGTAGATTTCAAGTTCTTCTGATCTTCCCTTTTCTTTTTTATTTCAAACACGTCTTTCTTTAAAATGTTCTTGGTCTGATTAATTAAAATACGTCTACACTCAAACTAAAATTATTATTTGTCTTTTAGTATGAGCGTGCATACTTACCTTTTTTCCGTGCGGAAATCCCCTCGGATACCTCTCCCGCCGGAGCCAGAGGGGGAGGTTATATCGGACTCAAACCGACTAAAACCGCACCAGCAGTAGCATGCCACGGTGGCGGGCATGCGGATGCGCACCTCCCCATACCAGGACGATCACGTTTTTCTGTGCCCGGGGCGAGTTGGGGACACCGTTGTCCCCCCTCCCGAGTACGACCAGACCGATAGGGATGGCCCTGTGTCAGCCGGGGTGCGAGGGATATGTCGAAGTCAACCTCACCTTCGCGTACAAACTTACCGGGTTGCTTAGATGGTTCAGACTTTAATATCGGATGAATGTAAGGAGATTGACAAAATACACAACGCGGCAAAATATGAGAATCTCCTCGTTCTTAGCAGTCGGCTAGACAGTTATGTGTGATATTTTATGACTTTTCAAATGCTGAAGTTGCCTTACAAAGTCATTTGGTACGAGACCAAATCAGACTTCTATTTCCGCTCCATTTTCTAGGTCAGAGCTTTGTTCTAGCTAGACTAGATCATTTGAAATGCAGTTTATACCTACGTTTTATTTGTCTTGACTGCAAAGTCTCAACATGATCTTAAAACTAAGGTATAAAGAGCAAATCAATTTTTTTTTTAATGAATTAAATTGTGTTATTTTCCGAACTAATGGTGGATACAAAATATCATAACAAATCATCAACAGGAAGTGGGGAAACCAAGGAATAAAGATCATTTTGACAATTGTGTTTAGCATGACCGATCTGATGTCGACTGTACTTTATTTTAGTAAAATTAGTCGAACTTAAAAGTTAGCATAATAAATGCTATAAAAAATTAATTCAAATATTTGGGCGCAGTCATCAAAATTCAATGTTTAAAAATGGTTGAAAAATCATTCATTGTTTCCAACAGTTCGTAAGAATGTTGGTAGATGGCTGCACCGTCGCCCTTATAGACGGATATAAAGAGAAGGAAAATTTGGAATGATTCAGATGTGGCTCAATAGCTCAGTTGGAAGACCAGTCCCCCTGTAATGGAAAGGTCGTGAGTTCAAGTCTCACTTGAGCATTTAATTTTTTCCAATGTTTTTCGAACTTAAAAAAAAAAACTTAAAAGAACTTAAAAAAAATAATAAATGCTATAAAAAATTCATTAAAAAAAAATAGTTATAGACTTGATGCAGTGATTGAGACGGGGTGGCCCAAATTCTATTCTGCCGGGAATCACGCGGGGTTTTCAACAAGCAAAGTAATACAATATTTGGATTCAAAATCATTATTATAAATATATCCAGAAAGAATATGATCTGCAACAGCAAAACCGATATTCAATTGACCCACTATAATGTGAAATACAATATATTTGTGGTTGTAATCGTGTGAATATAATATTGAACCGGATTAATATTGTATGCACACTATGTAGAATTTATGTTTCACACAAACTTTAATTAAAATTACACTGTACTCAATAATAATAATATATATGTAGGCACATTTTGCTGTGTCCATAATGCAGGCATGTTTGTCGTAAATTGTAGGATTCGACCCCAGGAACTTTAGATCGACTTTCCAGCCCCGAAGTTACTGATGCTTTTTACAATTTGGGTTATTGGTTTATTGGGTTATTGGGTTACCCACTGAATAGATTGACTGAGTCAAAATTCACACAATCACGACAAATCAAATGACACCTCACATGTCAAAATCCGTCAAGCCGTTCAGACTGTAGAGCGTGCCAAATAAACGGACATACAAACATACATAGTATCGAAAAACATTACCCTCCTTCCTTCAGCAGTCGGGTAAAAACGATGATGTTTTAGCATTGGCACTGATAAGAGGAACACGATTGAATTTTTTATGTTTCCATAAATAAATAGATAGGACATTGGCAGATAAGACCTCTCCCAATGTGCGCCATTTCTGCCGATCCTCCTGCTTCCGCAGTGGACTGTAATAGGCTAATTGATTGATTGATTAAGATAGGTAGCAAACTAGATTTGATAAAGGAGATATCAAATATGAGTGTTTAAGTTGCAATTCAACCCTAACATAGCTTGCTTTTTACATCATAGTAGTAAGAGTTATACAATAGTGTACCTACGTTCTTAAATTAAGTACAATTACGAGGGGCACTACAGGCTCTCTTAACATCGTGCTCGATTCTATAAATAGTCTAGGAGCTCAAGTCAAGAACTCGTTAACTGTGGATTAGCTCCTGCAGCCAGTGAACTGCAAAATAAACACAGACGACTGAGCAGGTTTGATCAGTCAACAAGTACCTAACTTTAGTTATAATGACCACATTTTGTTGTTAAGGGTTATTTGTTTAATGACATTGCCAGGTGTAAAGACGGTATAACTTGGTTTGCTTAACCCTTTCATGCGAATTCATCATATATTTAATTCTCATTTCTTTTTTCGTGGAGAGATTTTTTATTTTTTATATTAAGGTGGTCCAATTGACTGCAGCTGGCGGGGCCTGATGATAAACTGCTGCCCTCCTTATTGCAAACGCAGTACTTGCAAAATGGCGCTTTCGAGATAAACGCGGTAAACCTATTTTCTCATATCTAATGGAGAAATATTCGTGGTATAACTTTTAAAATGTAACTTAAAATTAGTAAAAAAATCAAGCTTTCTATTGATATATTTTTTTCTTTATTTTATTGTCTTATTTAGATAAAATTCTCAGTATTGCGTTTTCATTAACTTTTTGGGCTTGCGAGCATTACAGTATCACTAAGACTAAATGCAGTAACTGTGTTTATTACTGCAAACTTACCTAGCACGTGCTTATTACTGCGTTTGTAATTAGCAATCATTTATATTTTCATGCCTGGTCCTACTAGTTGAACTGTAGGTAAATTCAACTTCTGTCCAATATTTAAATTACTAAGAAACTAAATAAAATGGAAATAGGTAGGTACCTATTAGAAAACGTGTTTTAATTTTTTTACTTAACTTAAATATCACAATCAAATCTTTGTTGTTTATCTATATTAAATTTATAATCAGTCTATAAAACTCGTTTCAGAAACATTTCTATTAAAGTCTTCAATTAAACATTTACTCATCAACGTATTTTTTTTAATATACATTAATTTATATTATGGCTGATGGGACTTATTTAATTTTACTCAAAATATTAACGCAGTACTGTAGAATACTGCGTTTAGGCTTAGCATCGCAAGAGTAGGATCTTCTTATTTTCGCTACGTTCAGATGCAGTAATGGTGACTACTGTGTTTGTCTTTAGTTAATATTCGTAGGAAATAAGTTATGTGCTAAAAGCATATGCAGTAAACGTAGCAAGTACTGCATAAACTTCTAGCATATGCTTAATGCTTCAAATCTTTTTAGTGAAAGTAACATTTAGGTGCAAGTGCTGCGTTTCATGTTAAAAAAAAGCACGTTTTTAATAAGAAAAAACTTGTAAATATATTTTTTACGTATAGAATATACCTATCCACAGGACGACATTTTTGCAAAAAAGTGAAAATCTCAAAAATGTCGATTACTGCAAGTACAATTAGCAGGGCAGAACTGGGGTGCAGAGATACTAGCCGTGTTGTCCTTAAAATGGCGGTACCCACATTGACAGCCTCGACAGTTTTTTTTTTCAAGCTCCTACAAGAAAAAGACAAAGAATCCTACAGTCCTACTCCTACTAGTAGGACTGTAGGATTCTTTAATATGGAGAGGATTTCGTTCTTTAAAATGAAGACAATAAAATTAATGTGATTCGAACGGCGCGGCGATGCTATCGTTCCAAGCATTTTTTTCCATGCAGTCATTACAAAGGAAAATTATAGCTTTTCTCTTATTACGGCACGATTGAAGTAGTAAAGTATGAAAGGTATGAAAGGAACTTCATCCCACGTACGCTCAAGCTGTGGAATGAACTCTCTGCCATGGTTTTCCCAAGCGACTACAATATGGGGTTCTTCAAGAGGGGCATTAGAAGGTTTCTTCAGGGTAGGCAGCGCGAGTGTAACGCCCCTGTTGTTGCATACGTCCATAGGCCGCGTTAACCACTTTCCATCAAGTGGGCCGTGTGCTTGTCTGCCACCTAAGTGGTATAAAAAAAAGTAGCAAAGGAGGGTAGGTGCACAAAAAATGTTTTCCGCACACCGCGCGATGCTCGCAGGCCAGTCAAGTCGTGACCACGGGTGCTGTAACACACTTGAAACGTCGTCAAAAGTAAGTTTTCCATAGTTTATAGCGTGAAGTCCCGAACTATTTTAAAACATGAGTATACGCCGCGATAGTTTAAAAATAACAAAGTAGTAAATTCACCAATCTTGGCTTACATAGGTGAATTTTATTTAAAACCAATATCTAAACAGCTAAAAAGAATCCACAAAGTCTATTAGTGTATCACCTCTGGAGTAGCACTTATAAAGTTACCCAATTAATACAAAAACATCCGTGATTTGTGTTGACATTGAACTTAATTCCCCTAAAGTGGGGAAAGGATCGAAAAAAAAAACTCTAAACAGATACCAGACACCGTCATCGACACTGCGCAGACGCCACTCTAAGAGTGTTTATTTGTTACAAATTAGTTTTTATTTTAACATCTGGCAAGAAAGTTGGGTGATCAGTTTAAATTACCCGATTTGTTGTTGTTTTAATTTAATTGGGAACACAATTAGCGGTTAGAACAAAATAAAGGTGGTATAAGTTTATTGAATTATTATATAAATAACCCTGTAAGTTATTAGAGGGTTTTAAAACACGAGGGTAATAATGCAGTAAATGCATTTTGAGCTACCTAATTTAAACCTGAATGTTAATGGATTTATTAAAGTAATTTTGTTGGGGTGATTTTTAAAATGAGATGTGAAATAATAACTGCGTTTTTCAGCAACCCTACGTAACAAAGGAGAAACTAGATTTGGCATGTTTTGTTTATAGTTAAGTCAAGTGTATAGTTATGTAGTTATTTTTAGCATTGTTGATGTTAAATTTTAAATAAAATGATTTCAAAGTATGTAAAACTAAACGTAACATTAAGTTCAAAGTACGCCCAACAAATTAATTAATAACGCATCATTTGAATAACTAATCAATATAATTCACAAACTAGCGATCAAAACAAGAAATTTAACACAAATGCCTTATCTCTCGCTGTAGATGCAATCAAATAACCAACATTCGAATACCATCTAACACTAAAGAGCATACCTATCCCGGTTTCGACTAACTATTCGGAGATTGCCCTCCAGGTTTGGAGCTAACCAAGGGAGGGGCGGGGAGGGGGGGGGGGGGTTTCTCTCCACATAGCAGGATATTAAACCAAAGCTGGGGTCGTCGACTAAATTTATACTGGTATAAGTGCTACATATTATGTTTACCTGCGGGCGTGGAATGGGTTTATGACTATTGTAGTTTTTATTTAGGTACATACTATTGAGATTTTGTAGGACTAGGTACAATGTTTGGTATTTCATAGTTAGGTATAGGTATAGTTTTGGTTTAATAATTATTCGTCAAGCTTTTATCTTATTTAAAAGGCAAATTATTTTCATTCGCTTAAAAAAATCATGGAAATGTATTAAAAAAAAATATACTTACTGGATAAGTTTAACCTGTAACATTGTTCACTGTGTCCATAACTCGAAAGAATTTTGGTAGATTGCTCTTACGTCATCTGGTTCCCATGAGTAATGGGTTTGGGAGCTCAGTTAACAGAGATAGCCGAGGAGACATGACATTTTTCGACGTAAAATAATTCAACACATCTTGAAGCTGAGCGGTACCTACATAGAAACTGCCCAACGAACTGCCTCTGCTTGCCTAATCCTCAGCCAACGCTACATGACAGTCAATGATCGATGGTACACTGTCATGGTTTATTTTGCCATCACTTAAACCCAACAACGTGGCTGACACACCACGCGTACGCCAGTGGTAATGATGCGTTGTAATCTGATTCTGAATTGGATAATTGAGCTGAAAAATTGACACGTTCCACAGACTTTCAATAACGGTGTAAATTATGATTGGGTCGTTTTTTCTAAATGTCTGTTATAATTTAAAATACTTACTGATTAGAACTGTTAGCAGCATTGTCTCCCGATCTAATCTGAGGACTAATCGCGTCGCAGTCCAGGGACCCTGGGCTATCAACCAACATCACCTTCTACAATATCCAGCCAGCATTTCTTGGATCTACTCCTCCTGTAGGAGATCCTATCCATTTTCCTAGGATCCGGCTGAAACTCCTGCATTTTGTCTGTGATGTCTTAGACATGAAAGCTGGCTCCGATCCGTGAATTTTTCCCTGGATTTATTCGCGACTCCATACATCCAGCATTTGGATATAGAGATGATTACACACACACACACGCGCTCAGGTTATCAACAATGTCCCAAATCCAGCAGAGGTCACAGTACTTTCTATTATAAAATTAAACATAGGCAGCAAACAATATTAGCCGACCCTCTAGGCTCATTCAACCCCAATTAGACTAAGTGGCCGTTACCAAACACATTCACGGACGCCGAGCAGATAAACGGCCAACAAAAATATCACGTATACCTCGCCGGGGCTTGAACCTAATATAAATCAGCCCTATAACAACAAATAAACAAGTTTTGAGTTGCAAACTGTTAGTTGGATGGAGTTGCTAAAACAAACTGTACCGCCAGTCGCTAGCAATTGGCAACATGAGGCTGGTGAGCTACAGCACGTGCCACGAACTCGAACGTTTCATTTAAATTCTTTTATATTGGCTAATTGACTTATTTTTGGCCGGGGATGTGTAGGTAACTTTTGCATTGCGTTTGTAGCGATACTAGGATCTCCCAACCCCATGTGCTTTGAATACTACTTTATATTGTATTAGTGTCTGCTCGCGGCTCCGCTGGCATAAAATATTAATCTAATACTCACAACCTTTAGAAACTTATTCCATGGGTTACAAAGTTTTATATGTTTGTGTCCTTCCTTTTTCTTCTTTGTGTTCTATTTTTTCACATAAGAGACACACACACATACTTACATTCACCCATTCCACATTTATAATATTACGCAGACGTTATGGAATGTCAACCATTAAAGTTATGTTGCCATCATAAAATACTCTTCTAGTTAATTATATCAAAAACTCCATTGTATAACAACGCCCGGACTACATTAATAATATTTTTAAATTTAGAATGAGGAACTGACATAAACAAATAAACACTATCAAAGAGCTGTCATCACTCTTCCGTTTTCAAAATACTAAATAAATCAAACTAGAGAGGCACTCGTGTTTATTCTCACTCAAGTCCCACATGTTTGATCGCTCACACCGATGTTGTACAGCCAGCGTATTGCTAATGACGAATGCAGACAAGACTTACGCCCCCTCTATTTATAGTTTTTTACCCTAAGGCGTAACTCGCATTAACACTTTGAGCGTCTGTCTTTTGTCTTTACGCATTAGGTGAGAATTATTGTGTTAAGTAAATGGCGTACCAAAATGTGTATAATATCACTTGTGAATTTTGACTTCGTACGATATAAAGTAAGATGGTAGTTTGGCAGAATTGGAAGTAAATAAATATCCAAAGTGAATATAAGATATGTACGATATGTACATTATGTCAACGTCTATAAAGAAACAATTAATTCAATCATAAGTCTATGAATTCAATAATTTTAATACTGTTTCTATAACGCGTATAACGTGCAATTTCAAGACAACTTTCCTTTTTTTTATAAAGGACACGTCAATTTCACTTCCCTTCGCCTAATGGTAAGCTAAAGGCAAAGTCTGGAAAACAGGGTCACCATTGTAAACATTCCTAAAAAAACAGATTTAAAATATTTCTTTCAAAACCAAAAGCAAGTAACAATTTATAACCTGCCCCTTCAGATAAGTGGTTGGCGTATTGTAGAATAAAATTACGAATGTATGGGATTTGACGTTTATGACATTTGTTGACGACTGTCACAAACGTCAAATCTCATACATTTATCTGTCTATTCCACGATACGCTGAGATTAAAATATCCCCTGAGGCCCATTTAATCTAAAAAGGATGAAACTAAATACCTAATTGTCTGAATGATAATTGATTTTAGGATTAAGTTGTAGCAGGTTGATTTTTGTTTAAACACCTTTTATTGACTTCAATAAAATTCACAAGGATATACGCATTCCTTTTTGTCCATTACCCTCTTTTCGTTCCATATCTGCTGGGGCACCCACACGAACCAAATAAAAAAAGTTACTTAGTTGCATCATAAAATATTTCAAAGAAATAATAACGGCAATAACATCAAAATCATATCATAAACTATTCAAATAAAATGACTTATATGTAAACTATCAGAAAAAATAGACGGAATCAAGTGTTTATCTTTCCGGGTTAGTCCCAAGAGGTCGCTTCCGTCCGGGGCTGCTTACCCTGTCTCAAAAGAAATAAACTTACGCCCCGCTGGTTCATCTAAATAATATCGGATATTTCGCATCACAGAAATTTTGTATATCACCCAAGTTTCCGCCACAACGACCCACAATCAGTTCACCAACCAATGTTCAAGTTATGACTTTCTCAGTGATTGGGTTTTACTTATCTCGGTGGCTATAAATATGTTTTGTGCCCTTAAATCAGTAAGGAACCGTGTAAATCCAAACGATGTTTATAAGTATCTGTTCTCGGAGATACCAGCTAAACTTTATCTAGAAAAAAAGGCGTTATATTTGCTT
Source organism: Eilema sororculum (assembly GCA_914829495.1). Taxonomy (NCBI): domain Eukaryota; kingdom Metazoa; phylum Arthropoda; class Insecta; order Lepidoptera; family Erebidae; genus Eilema; species Eilema sororculum. The sequence goes on from OU618533.1 coordinate 29,110,610, forward strand.
TGACTTTGAATACTAAAGTTACGGGTTACTTCATCTAAAGGTGTGAAATAGCCATGTTACCCGTGTGAGGCTAGAGATTTTGAATCCCTCAGAACAGAAGAAAAATAATTGTGCTTCCATTCCTTCGTCCTCTTGTCTTCTCGTGTTTGACTACTATCAACAAAAAAAAGTTCATACTCCTAACAAACCTTTTTTACATTGGAATACAAGTATCTATATTTAATCTATCCATACTAATATTATAAATGCGAAAGTAACTCTGTCAGTCTGTCTGTCTGTATGTTACGCTTTCACGCCTCAACCACTGAACCGATTTTGATGAAATTTTGTATAGGGGTAGATTAGACCTTGAGAAAGGACATAGGCTATGTTTGGACGCGATAAAAGCTAGTATACTATACGCTTCACCGCTCAGTAGCCCTATCTTTCTCTTGATGTGACTTTGATAGGAGTGCCTACGGACCTTCCAGCTCGAAGAGGAGGTGTAGCTGAGATTAGTTTGGACTTTGACAATCTTGTTGTCCATGTTTTTCGACACTCGCAGCGACGCTCGTAGACTAGTCAAGTTGTGACCACGGGTCCGGTACTGTAACGTAGGCAAAAGTAAGTTTTCCAAAAATTTATCGCGTGAAGTGCCGAACTATTATAAAACGTCTTGTTGTCCAATTTGTGAGCAAACCTTACAAGTAAAATCTAATGCAGCATAGTTAACCCGTACAAAGGTCAGACACCTTTCCTATTGCATAATCTATTAGCCATCGATTGTGACGCCGCGAATGGCCATAAATAAATTACAGTGCAGTGTGCGTCGGCACTTAGCTCACACTTCGTGGGGTGGACTGCAGACAGCTTTATAGTTCAGAGTTCACTGTAAAGGCTCGTATAGGCTGGAGTGGGCTGCAAGAGCATGATTTAGCATGCATATTGTAATTTATTCCAATCAGATTTCCAATTAGATTTTGCACTAATTACCACGTCTCCGTAGGTTAATAAAAGTACACCAACCCTCTGATCTGACGAGGTGAAGTGAAATTGACGAGTCGTATATAAGAAAAAAAAACTCGTATTCTGTAACAAACAAATTCAATGCCGAGTTTCACTTTGGAATGTCTAGAGTGTTTGCTATAGGTGATATCAGTACTCAATGATATTCAGACTGTAGTATTAGACAATTTACCTGTTAAATAACAGATGAGGCTCGGGCTTTCCTGTCAGGATTGGGAGATCGAACTGCAGTTGCTCTCGTAGCCTGATGATGATTATAAGCACTTTCATTTCTCATTCGGGATTTAAGCGGGGCGTGAAAAGGCATCTGATGAGGCCGTCAAGCTGAGCGCTACCACTGTTAACATGGTACATGTTTACGATGGTGACCCTCTTTCCGAGACTTTGCCTTTAGCTAACATCAGGCGAGGAAGTCAAATTGACGTGTCCTTTATAAAAAAATGCTTCAATTAATTGCAAATAATAATTTTAGATAAAATTACTAGGATTATATCAATAACATTGTTTAGTTGTCGGATTAATATAATGTAGGTAGGTATGTTATTGGATACATCGGTCGATAAATTCCGAAATGTGAATATTAGTATTTCAATTCTAGGAAAAATTTCTATTCAAATAATCCAGTTTCATAACGAATATCTCGGAAACATTTTATGAATTTTTATCGTGGATTTTCATTACATTTTTTAAATTGTCTACTAGTACCCATTGCCACCGGGAATTCTATTTCTGTACCAATTACAGTTAAAGTTCGCCTTTTTGGACGAATAATCCTTTTTCATGGCTGTTGAATGACGCAAATGCCTTTGATTACAGTTAGGTAGGCGGTACGCAAGCTCTCTAGCTGGAAATGTAATCATGTGATGATACTAAATATTACCTGTGTAGATGGCGATGAGGTACATGCGATCACTGGGAAATAGTTCCCTACATATTATACAGCAAAGCACCAATTAAGGCATTGGAACTTCGGACTAAAGCAAAATAGATGCATATTGCGTACAAATATTTGCACTGAACCGTAGTATACATACCCAAAACAACTAATGAGGTATCTATACTTTTATTGCCTACCCATTAGCTGTTTATATTGCCCACACGGCCAAAATTATATTTCGTTCGCGTTAAGAATGCACTAAGTCATCATTGTCCCTCGACCTAGCCCCGCCCCCTAATCAATAAAATCTTTTTTGAATTATAAGGTCAAGTTCACGGTGTCCAGTTGAAGACATTGCTTTGAACGTAATGATTGTGTCCTGTCATAAATGTAAACTGATTTAAATTCAAATAAATATAATTAGTAAAATAAAAGTGGTTCGGTAATTTGTAATGGAGAAAGAAAAGTAATTTACAATGTTTTTAAGAATTTTAAACAGTGCGATTTAAATGTTACTGTTGATAGCTTAGTAAAAAATATTACATTGAAATCACCAGTGACAAACAGGGCCCGGAAGTCTATGATTGATAAATTCGATGAATTAGACAAATATGCAATAAGGAGAAAAGTACACTCAATATACATAAATAATGACTACCCGACATTAAATAAAATTAGGATAATTTGTGAAGTTGATGAAGATGTTCCAATGTTTAAACGTACCCCACTTCATAAAATAATGCATGAGCTGGGATTTGACTTTAATAAACAGGAAAGGGAAGAAAAAAGAAGAAGTAGTGGCGTAAATATCTCAGGCAAATCACAGAACACAGAAAAGAACATCTCATGAGAAGATGGACGGTGACAGGTTCCGTGAGTGGTTTAAAAACATAATGGCTAAGCTAGAACCAGGGAGCATTGTTGTAATGGACAATGCTCCCTATCATTCTGTCAAACTCGAAAAAATACCGACAACCACTGCGAATGAAGAGCAAATAATAGACTGGTTTAACAGCAAAGGGATACTCATGGACATGAGTTATTTAAAAAAAAGAATTGTTAAACAAAACCGCTGGAATCGCCCCACAATATGATAAATATTTAATCCATATAATGGCTAGAAGTAACGGCATTGAAATTGTCTGTTTACCTCCGTACCACTGCAAACTGAACCCCATTGAGTTGGTATGGGCTCAAATAAAAAAATATAGTGCTGCCAATAATACAAATTTTGAGATATCTGACGTGAAAAAAATATTTTATGACGCAATTAGATTAGTAGACGCTGATCGATGGAAGAAATGCCGCGAACATGTCTTACAAGAAGAAAATACCTTGTTTGATTTAGATGACGTCATGGAACTCGCTGCAGAAAATTCTTTAATTATAAAAATACTAACGATGATACTAGTGATAGTGATTAAAATATGATATTTATGACAAAACTATGATTTGAATGAACTTTTATAGCATTTATTATGCTAACTTTAAAATTCGAATACATCGGGAAATATGAAATGCTCAAGTGGGACTTTCCTTAGTTCCAACAGTTCGTAAGAAAGTTGGTAGATGGCTCCACCATCGCTCTTAAAGACGGATATAAAGAGAAGGGAAATTTGACGTTTCCCCTGTAAGGGAAAGGCCGTGAGTTCAAGTCCCACTTGAGCATTTCATTTTTCTCGATGTATTTGAGCATTTCATTTTTTGAAGTATGTATTTGAAAATTATGATTTTAAGCTCTGCAAGTGTATTTTTATAAATTTATTAAACTTTCTCTCGAAATATTATTTGTTTGAATTTTATCACCTCTGTGAATACACCTTCAACACTGATGACTCACGCGAACATACTACGCGTACGAACTATGGATATTATTTTCCTCATAATAGTCTATTACTGGAACTGATAAAAAAAAATGTTCAAAAATGGTAGCAATACTATCCCACTGTATTGCATTGTCTTGTTAGAAATCGTATGTGCATAAGAAGCTTCAACTTTACTGTGGATAATATATATAGTATCAACGTCTAACGCTAAGTATGATTTGAGATTGACAGGGTCATTTACATTCATAGTAAATCTCTTTGAGGAAGGGACGAATCACTGGATTGAGTTACACAACCCTCAGAATCTCTCGACAGAACGCCACTATATACCCAGAATGGTTAAAGAAGGTTAGTGTCGTTTCCACCCGTTCCCGTTTCAACCCGAAAACTTATCATTAAAAATGATAATTATTTATGTTCCCGATTCCACCCGTTTTTTTAATAAAGTACAGTCAACAGAAAATATGGTTAATTATTTAACAAGCTTAAATATTTATATTAAAACAGGGAACCTAACTATTGCACATTTTGCACGAAGGACACTCCGGGTCACTCTTTGAAACCTTTTCTTACAATTTACTATATACATTGGCCGTGTGATTTCCGGCATAGAATAGGACCACTCCCTCTCTTCTCGTGGATGTCGTAAGAGGCGACTAAGGGAACACCAAAGGATGGGCAGCGGCGTTCTTTGTGATACATCCTCACTTAATACCGCGCTCGCCAACCCGTCTGCCAAGCGTGGCGAGTATGGCAAAACCTCCAATGGACAGACAGAATAAGACCAGGCCCCTAGTCCCGGGCAGTCCCGCTGTTACTGGCTCCGGTAGCGGTCATGGTAACGGCGGGGCAGGGGGTGCGAAGAATCTCCGGCAGAGCTTCGGCTACCACCCTAAACGGAAACTGGGCCTGGTAACTAGAGCTAAAGAAGCTGCTCGAGGTGGAAGAGGAAATGAGTAGGCTGCACTGGGACATTGTGGAGTTGTCCGAAGTGCGAAGGGAAGGCACGACAACCCTGAAGTCCGGCCATCTACTCTACCACCGGGAGGGTGACAGCAAATCACTGCCCCTGTCCTGTCCCTTATTGACAACGTCATATCCATTGAGAGTATCTTGAGTCGGGTGGTATACCTGATACTCAGAGTATCCAAAAGATACTCGTTGAAGGTCATTCAGGTATACATGCCCACCAAGTCATACTCCGATTAAGAGGTTGAGGAAGTGTATGAGGACATAAGTAGGGCCATACATGCTTCCATTACCTATTTCACTGTTGTCATGGGGGACTTCAACGCGAGACTGGGCAAACGAAGCGATGGGGAGTTGAGAGTGGGGCCTTTTGGATATGGGCAGTGGAATGACCGGGGCCACATGCTGGCGGACTTTATGGAGAAAGAAGGTCTCTTCGCGATGAACTCTTTCTTCAAAAAGCCACCCCAGAGAAAGTGGACCTGGCTAAGCCCCGCTAACATGGTGTATGAGATTGACTACATCTTGACGACAAAGAGGCAAATATTTAATGATGTCTCTATGATCAGCCGTGTAAAAACCGGTAGCGATCACCGTATCGTAAGGGGTACATTGAATATTAACCCTAGACTAGAAAGGTCAAGTCTGATGAAGTCAACACTCAGACCGTCACATGCCGATGTCCAGGACTCCGAGAGCTTTCAACTTGAATTATCCAATCGTTTCGATTGTCTACAGGATCGCGTTTCAGTGGACGAGGTAAACAACGCGCTGGTAGAAGCTGTCCAAACTTTGGGATCTAAATTCTTTAGGTCTTGCCCTAAACAAAAAGCTCAGAAGAACCCAGACCCTTGATCTCATGGCCAAACGTCGATCTATGCCCCTACAGACCTCCGTTGATGCTGAGGCACATAGGGAGCTCAACGGACGCATACAGAAATCCTTGCGACATGACATTCGATTCTTAAATACAAAAATATTAAGGAGACGATAGAGCGAAACAAAGGCTCCAAAGTGTTTGCAAGGAATGCGTCCGTTGGACAAAGCCGGTTGACGAAGCTGAAGACGGAAATGGCGGCATGGCAACGACAAAGGTTTTATGGGCAGCTATATATATCAGGTAGACAGCCCGCGGGCATGGTTAAAGATCCTAGAGCCAAGCTTACCCGACATTATACCGAAGACATCCCGGACATCAGCCTGTACGAGATTAGAATGGCCCTCAAATAGCTAAAAAATAACAAAGCGGCGGGTGAGGGCGGAATTACAGCAGAGCTTCTGAAAGCGGGCGGAACGCCGGTACTAAAGGTCCTTCAGGGGCTCTTTAATTCCGTCCTACATGAAGGCATAACGCCGGAAGCGTGGACCGGGGGCGTGGTGGTCCTTTTTTTTTCAAGAAAGGTGACAGTACCTTGTTGAAGAATTATAGGCCAACAGGCTCGATGACTTCCAACCTCCCGAACAAGCTGGATTCCGAAAAGGCTACAGTACCATAGACCACATCCACACGCTGCGACAGGTTATACAGAACTCTGGTATTAAGGAGATGCGCGTCTACACTGACGGCTCCAAAACAAAGAATGGTTCAGGAGCCGGCGTGCACTCTTTGGACCTTGGCTTGAATATCCACCTTCCACTAGGCGAACACAGCTCAATCTTCCAATGCGAGTGTGTCGCCATAACAACAGCAGCGACGGCAATAAGCGAAAAGCAGGTTAAGGGTTTTAACATAAAGCTCCTAACCGACAGCACAGCTGTCCTAAAAGCGCTAAACCACCAAACAACCAACAGCACACTAGTGGCAGAATGCCAAACTGCTTTGAACCAGCTATCCACCCATAATGTAGTAAAGCTACAGTGGATAAAAGGCCACAGTGGGTCCTACGGAAACGATGCTGCGGACGAACTCGCGAGGAGGGGCTCCGATATGACCACTGCTGGCCCACTACCACTACTGCCGATCCCTTTTTCACAGATCCGTACCTGGATACGCCAGAGATCTGTGGAACTACATAACCAAAGATGGGTACAAACCATCGACTGCAGGCAATCAAAACAGGCTGTGCCGTCGATAAATAAACGGCTAACGAAACGTCTCCTAAGACTAGACAAAACAAGTCTAAGGACAATTATGGGGACAATAACGGGCCACTGCCCCCTCAACAAGCACCTACATACCATCGGCGTCACGGATAGTCCCCTCTGCAGGGGGTGCTTCAGCGCCGAGGAAACGGCCGCCCACGTAATACTGGAATGCGAGGCAGTGGCCGCCCAACGATCCCAAATCCTCGGCACAGTGAGGTCGCTCCGCGAAGCCTGCGAAGCCCCCAGTAAGCTTCTGCGTTTCTGGGCGGAGCTAGGCTGGCTGCTCTAGCCAGCACTCTCTACGCACAATGGCCCAAAAGAGAGGCTAAGTGCGGACAAAAGAGTCTCCTATCCTATCCTATCCTAGGTTATACAGAAGACCAAAGAGTATAACCGGCCTCTCTGCTTGGGATTCGTGGACTATGAGAAAGCCTTCGATTCGATCGAAATATGGGCCGTGTTACAGTCTCTCCAGCGGTGCCGGATAGATCACCGGTATATCGAAGTTTTGAAGTGTCTATACCAGAACGCCACTATGTCGGTCCGAGCACAGGAACAGAGCACGAAGCCAATCCCACTGAAAAGGGGCGTTAGACAGGGAGACGTTATCTCTCCGAAACTGTTTACCGCGGCCTTGGAAGACGTCTTCAAGCTACTGAACTGGAAAGGACGTGGCATCAACATAAACGGCGAGTATATCACTCACCTTCGGTTTGCCGATGATATTGTCATCATGGCAGAATCGCTGGAAGACTTAAACACCATGCTCGAAGACCTCAATAGAGTATTCCAACAGGTGAGCCTTAAGATGAATATGGACAAGACGAAGGTTATGTCAAATGTCCATGTTGTGCCTCTACCGGTGCATGTTGGGGACTCAGTCTTAGAAGCTGTTGACGAGTACGTCTACTTGGGTCAACTGATCCAGGTAGGCAATTCCAGCTTCGAAGACGAGGTAAATCGACGAATCCGACTCGGCTGGGCAGCGTTAGTGAAGCTACGAGATGTCTTCTCGTCCGACATACCTCAGTGCCTAAAGACGAAAGTCTTTAACCAATGTGTGTTACCAGTGATGACTTACGGATCTGAAACGTGGTCCCTCACTATAGGTCTCCTACAAAAGCTCAAAATCGCTCAACGAGCTATGGAGAGGGCTATGCTCGGTATTTCCCTACGTGATCGCGTCAGAACTGATGATATCCGTAGGAGAACAAAAGTAACCCACGTAGCCCAGCGGATTAGCTCGTTGAAGTGGCAGTGGGCGGAACACATAGCGCGCAGAACAGATGGCCCATGGAGCAAAAAAGTTCTGGAATGGCGACCGCGTACGGGCAAACGTAGTGTGGGACGCCCAACGGCCAGGTGGAAGGACGACCTCATCATTCTAATTTTTAAAAAAAAACATTCATGGAATACGATAGTTGTGTCTATTTCACGCGCCGTTACTTAAGGTGCATGTGAGACCTTTTTTTACCTGAGGCTATTTGAATAGATAAATAAATTGGATCGTTCTCACTAGTTCCAGTGGAAGTAGTCCCGGTGGAACTAGTGACTTTTTCTTCTCATTAGTTCCGTTTAATTTCGATTTAATTTTTCCTGGAACTACTGAAACTGTTCCTTTGCACTTTAGCTATTAACTGGAGACGATATAACTACAATTAAAGCTATGTAATTTAAGCGATAACTTCACTACATTTACAATAATTATCTCAACTACCATTTTAGTGATTTGAACAAATAAAAAAAAACCAATCTTCATACAAAACTTAATAGATATGTACAAATAATAAAATTGTAAAGCAATACTGACATTAATTATTACCTAAGCTTATCTAGAAATTGGGATATAGTTATATCTCCTGACATGAGCTCCATCTGAGTTCCTCTTATAAAATCATCATTTTCAAACTGAAGGAAACCAATGATTTCTGTGATACAAAATTAGAATATAACGAACTATAGTACTGTGATTTACCTTTTTATAGATTTTTTTTATTTCAAATAAAAAATTATTAACCAATAAATCATTTATTATTTATGTTCCTGACTGTACCTACTGGCAAAAACGATTTAGGTGGAGACGGTAACGGGTCGAATCGCAACGGGTGGAAACGGGAACGGGTGGAAACGCCACTCACCCGTTAAAGATGCCATTGAAATTAAAAAGTACAAAAATTTCAACCGGGAAGATGGGTTTCAACTGTCGAGTGTCTGGCATCCAGTGATTCGTATGTTCACAAAACCGAGTTGCTTCTGTGAGTGTTGTGTGTCGCGAACGTGTTCGAGTACAGTGCGAGAACGCGGGCAATGGTAGGGACGACGCACGTGTCATAAACGAGTGCGGAAGAGGGTAGACTGATACGGTCTGCCAGCACAACAAGTAACTCGGCGGTCATCAGTGCATCCGTGATCATGGCCCTTGAAACAGCGCCGAAATATTGGATCCTCGAAAAATAAATACATGGTAAATAATATCCCGGCGAGTGTTTTACTATGAACGTTAAGTAACTTAGTAGATGTTATCAAATATACAATTTGCTTCTATATCCGCCGACAAATCTACTCTTTCTGTCATTAATAATAATTCCTTTTATTCTTTCATGCTTCAAGTCTCAATTAATGGTTTCGTTAACAAAACCAGATTCAATCGCCAGTGGTCAAGTAACAGGTGCAAATTAGTTTATATTGTTTTGCCAAATAATGTCAGAGACGTAGTTTGGTTTAGTGGTCACTTTATCATTCTCATTGGCTCGTCTGCAGCCGCAATCTGTTCACAAATTAGATCAACGATTTTACTGTTACTTTCATTCTTATCTCCTACAAAATAAGGTGCAATTTCAAGTCTTCCGCTATCCAATTGTTCTTACTCGCTAGTTACTGAAGCGAAATTTTGTGTACCGTGATTGTAAGCTCTATTGCGGCGCAGTAAGGTATGTTATTCTTTAAGAGAACTTTAGTTTCTGTTATCTATTCTGTGTTGCTTAATTAAGGGTTCATCCATCATGTGGCCATTGATGGCTCATTGATTAAGTTCGTGTTCCGTCATTTTTTGGCGAGCTCCCGAGATTGATTGGTTTTACTAGTGGATATTGAAAAAAGCTATTACTTTCGTATTTATATATTTAAACTAGCCGCGAGCTCAATGTCTATTTGTTGTATTTTCAGTGTTATTCATTCGGTGATGAAACTGTTGATTTTTAATTGAATAACTTTAATACCTCCAGGAATGGATAGAGGTTCGTATTGGTGCTATGTAATACACGTTACACATATTATGAGTGATGTTTTTGGGTAATTTTTGTAGTAAAAGATGACCAAGATCAATACGAAGTGTAGGCAGTGCGATGACATCTTATGCAAACTTCTCTGTATTAAATTAACTAAACGGAGTGATAGGATTCGAAACAGTTGTAATGATTTTCTTCGGTTCTTTTATACCTAAAATGCCTCTATTAACAAAGGCTTTGACGTAGGATATATTGTGTTCTTCCATTCCGTTTATCTCTTATTTACTCCACAATGCATAACCATTCAAATGTATAGTTATATTCATAGTACGCTAGTACTATTATCTATTCTGTGGTCATAGTCATTTATTTTTCAATATTGAACAATAAAATTGTTTCTTATTGACGTCAATTTTAATTCTACTTAATCTAAGTTTACCACCGCTTCCAAGGCGCTGGTGGAGAAGAAACGGCGCAACAAACTCCATTTTTTAGACATCACTGTGGCATTTTTTAGACGTCAATGCGTATACGTCTACACCCTATATATTGCTTAGATAAATAATTAACACATTTACCTTCCAACGAAATATCTTCACCCTGAGATGTAAAATTAACCACAATACAGGTATATTTAACGTGAATCACAACGTAGAAACATTAATCAGAGTCCTAATATAATCACAGCGTAATAACTATCACAGAAATCACGAAGCTCTAGGTCCCGCACGGAACTAAGCCGGAACTAACGCGAAGTTCTATAACGCAATAACTGGGGATGGAACTCGAACATCAATCAAGCATTAAACTGGTGTGGAACTGAGCGGAATGATTTCCGCGTTTGGTTCCGCTCACGTCGATTTTCGAGTTCCCGTAGCATGAATGTCTTTATAGGGTGTTTGGATTTAAATAGTTTGTGTATGTAGTATTTGCGGTTAGCCTCATTTAGTACTAACCAATGATATTTTAGTTTAATTTAACTTCAAATAATGTTCACAAGTATTTTCATGTTCTTAATAAATGTATTGAATGTAGAATCAATAGATATATTTGGGGTTAAACAGTGAAAACATAATATTTACAACGCAATAAACACTTATAGCTTAACTTTACAGTTGCGACTGACAGTTCCATAATGACAGAATTATCGGTGAATAACTGCAGTGCTAAATCTCAAAAATCTATTGAAAAGGCAGTAAGTAAAACGCTCTACTGTGGCGAGAGAATCGAAATATAGGTCAAAACAATCACCGTATCGATTAATCACCTTGCATACACATTCTAAATAGTATTGTGTGTCAATATGTCTCAAGGCTAGGTACAATACCAGCAACCGTGAGGCTTCAATATCATTTGGAAAAGATTCAACGCCCATGTTCCACTAAAAATTGCAAAATATATAAAACTTAGCAAATTCTGTTGGCATAACAGGATGCAACACAAATGCTGCTTTAGATAAATATTTTTGGAGAAGTAGTTACAATAACATTGATCAACCTTCACGGTAATAGAACATAACATTTACATTGTAAACCACGCTCTTTTCTCATGACAAATAATACTACGCATTTTTGCTTAGAATGCACCATTATCTTGAGTAATGCTTATTTTGAAAATTAAAAGCAGCAAAATATTTTACTTATTCACAGCCCAAACGCACATAACATTTGAAATAAATATTAATTATTCTCAATAAATACCGTTCCTATTGAAAGCGCACAATTTTTAATCGTAAACAAAGGAAATTACGATAAAACCGGTTTTTCCTGCCGAAGGCGTATTTGCCATTCCACCCTTATTGAAGTACATTCGTTGATCATTTCTCAATTCAACAATTTCTTTAGCAATAAAAACTTGATGTGAACGTTTGAAAACAAAGGCGATATCCGTTTTAAGTAATTTAATTAAAGAGAGGCGACAATGGGGCTGTGAGATGCCCTTTGTTTTCCAACAGGCGTAATCTCCATCTCGACAATAGCACAGAAGAATTATTTATTCGTCTTCAACAAACAAATGTGCTATGTAACTTTTAAACTATTGCGGCGTTTACTCATAGTCTATAATGTTCGGAACTTCACGCGATATATTTTGGAATGATGTCGTCTAAAACTGACATAGTGAGTGTGGTGTGTCGCCAGCCTTACATTCAATATGAAAGTAATGGAAGGTAGGCGCACAAAAAATGTTTCCTACACACCGCACGACGCTCGCAGGCCATTCAAGTCATGACCACGGGTGTTGTAACGCACCCGAAACGTCGGCAAAAGTAAGTTTTTCCAAAATATATCGCGTGGAAAGAACATTATAATCGAGATCCAAATCAAGATGGACATCCTAGCTGCACATCACTCAAAGAACGACTTCCGGTCGTTCTGGAAGCTCACAAATAAGCTTGCGCCAAAGCTTGGTATCCCTATGAGCGTTGATAATGAGGATGACCCTGTCAGAATCGCTAATCGATTTGTTGACAGTTTTAAAGTAAAGTCACCATTAGGGCCTGCGACGTTGATGTTCTCTGCTGAAGACAGAGTGGAAATTAAGACCAGAGTTACTGCTTCTACAATATTGAAAGTTATTGAGAGTATGTCTAGAGGAAAGTCTCCCGGCCATGATTGTCTCAGCATCGAGCATCTATGCTACGCGGGTCCTCATTTACCGAGGGTGCTGGCACTATTGTATTCCTTCTGTTTGAGTCATGCTTACTTACCTGCGGATATGATTAGAACAACTGTAGTACCTATTGTTAAAAATAAAACGGGAAACACCTGCAGCAGCGACAATTACAGACCTATATCCCTTGCTACTATTGTATCGAAAATATTTGACAGCGTGATTAACAAGCAGCTGAATGAAAATATTAAGATACATGACAACCAGTTCGGGTTTCGGCCCGGGCTGTCTACGGAGAGTGCTATACTGACGGTTAAGCACGCTGTAAAATATTATTCGAATCGGAAAACTCCCGTATATGCTTGCTTTCTTGACTTGAGTAAGGCATTTGACCTTGTTTCCTATGACATCATGTGGAGAAAACTGGAAGAGACTACTGTACCTTCCGAAGTCACAAATGTCCTTAAATATTGGTACGGACATCAGGTAAACAATGTTAAGTGGGAGGGTGCTTTTTCTGAAAATTATGGTTTGGAGTGTGGGGTGAGACAGGGGGGTTTGAGTTCACCAACACTCTTTAACCTTTATGTCAACCAATTAATTACTACATTGAGTAGTATGCGAGTTGGTTGTCATATAGATGGCGTCTGCGTAAACAATATCAGTTACGCAGATGACATGGTGCTACTGAGTGCGTCAGCATGTGGTCTTAAGAGACTCGTAAATGCTTGTGAAGAGTATGCCAAGTCATATGGCTTACTATATAATGTGAAAAAGAGTGTGATCATGGTCTTTGGGGCTGGGAGTAAATACCCAGAGACTGTGCCGTCGATCAAAATAAATAATGTACCATTGTTGAGAGTACAAGAATTTAAGTATCTCGGCCATGTATTGACTGACGGACTCAGAGACGATGCTGACATAGAAAGGGAGCGGAGGGCGCTGTCTGTTCGAGCGAACATGATCGCCCGCAGGTTCATACGTGCCTCAAGGGAGGCCAAGATAACCCTGTTTCGAGCTTACTGCACTACATTTTACACCTGCAGTCTGTGGGCTCATTTTACTCAAAAGGCATATAGCGCCCTCCGCGTCCAGTATAATAATGCGTTCAGGGTGCTGATGGCGCTGCCGCGCTTCTGCAGCGCATCGGGTATGTTTGCAGAGGCGCGCGTCGACTGCTTCTATACAGTGATGCGGAAGCGCTGCGCCTCACTAGTCCGCAGGGTGCGCGCCAGTGCCAACAGCATCCTGAACATGATAGCGAGCAGGCTGGACTGCTGCTACATGTCTCACTGTAACAAGGTTTCAGCTGCGCCTGTTACACTGCTGCGCTGAGCTCTGTATTGACATTATATCATTTAACTTCGGAATTACAATTAGATTAGTACTAACATAGTTCTATAAGTTTTAATTGTTACTAACACAATGAGTCTTTGTCACTTAAATAAATAAACATATTATTATTATAAACTAAAATGTGCTATGATCATGTAACGTGTTTTTCTGTGCTTTGAAGGTCGGGATGGAAGTGGAGCTATGTAGACGTGATGTAGGTGATGCGTTAGTGCGGTTGGCTGGGTGCTCTGAATGGAGGCAGTGATGGCACGCTCGATTATCTTGATATATTTGGACGACTGTGGAGTTAGCTTAAGTTGGTTTATGACATTGATAATGTAGGATGATGGTTCTTAATTCGTCTTCCTTTGAGTTATACGATTCATTAAAGGGAAACAACCCTTTAATGAAGCGTATAACTCAAAGGAAGACGAATTAAGAACCATGGACATCTATTCTTATAAGGTCAGCTGAGTAAGATAAATGACTATTAATAGCAGATCGTGTAAAATCTGTAAGACAAAAGTTCTCATTATGTGAGAGTAAAACTACTCGAAACTTGTGCTAACGTTAAACAAAGGTTTTTTTTTCTATTAGAGTTATTCATCCACTTAATGACATCAAATTCGCGAGTAGACAATTTCCAATTTTAAATTATTTTTGTCGTCAACTCGCTTGATAGCGAAATCTTGACGTATATGTGTACAATCACTTACAAAAACGTTGTAATATAGTGTAGTCTATGAATTTCAGTCATTTTAAATTCACAATCTTGTTTCGCAGGTGTATGCGACGTAGCTGGCGGGGCGGGGTCGGTGAATGCACTGCCGAGCGGCGCAGGCGCACGCCTGCCGCCTTCCTTCGACGCGGCCACCCCGCGGAACGTCACTGCACTTGTCGGAAAATCCGCATACCTGAGCTGCCGCGTGCGGAACTTGGGGAATAGAACGGTAAGTCTTACTAAAGTAGGTTTGAATGAATTTTTTATAGCATTTATTATGCTAACTGTTAAGTTCGAAAAACATTGGAAAAAATGAAATGCTCAAGTGAGACTCGAACTCACGACCTTTCGCTTACAGAGCGACTGCTCTGCCAACTGAGCTATTGAGCACCACTTGAATCATTCCAAATTTTCCTTCTCTTTATATCCGTCTATAAGGGCGACGGTGCAGCCATCTTCCAACATTCTTACGAACTGTTGGAAACAATGAATGATTTTTCAACCATTTTTAAACATTGAATTTTGATGACTGCGCCCAAATAAAGCAAGTTATAGGTTGAAGCAACTACTTTTAGGAGGAAACTTTTTTATATCTGCTGCAGTTTTCTATTTAACTTTCAAACGTCGCGCGTCGTGCAAATGAAAAAATAACATTCAAAAGGTTGCATCAAATAAAATTCACAAGAAAGTTCCAGTTCTTGTGAATTTCGAGCGTAAATAAAACTGAAAAATTATTAATTTTATTTGTATTGAGACAAAAATCTTGTAGTTTAAGTTCTCGTATTGTGTACTATAAGAGATGCCTAGAACCGCTTTTGATGTGATTTTTTCATAAGAATGTGTACAGGAATTTTACAGAATTTGATAAATATCAATGCTAATTGTATTAAAATATGTCTACAAATAACTTTAAAATCCTTCTATCTTACCCATAATAAGACTAATAAGTCCCTAAAACTCTTCAATTATTAACACTATAATTCTTCTAGTTTATAATAGTTCGGGCTGGACGTCACGCGATAAATGGAAAACTTACTTTTGCCGACATTTCAGTTGCGTTACAGCATCCGTGGTCAGGACTTTACTCTTCCAAAATTTATCGCGTGAAGTCCCAAACTATTATAAACTATGTGTATACGCCGCGATAGTTTAAAAATAACACTATAATTATTATCCAGTCCTCAATCCTCCGTCTAATAGGTGTCAATAAAAAATGAATAGGCACCATGCATGGACAGACCATTGCTCCGTCATCAAACATTCATAATACCTTCGTCGAGCCTTAGCACGTACCATCGCAATTAGAAGTACGTGCACTAAGCGGAGTCAGGCGGAGGTCGTGGAGGTCGCGGAGGTCGCGACTGTGACTAATTGCTCACGATAATTGCTCGGCTCGCTTCCTGCCGCTTCGCTCGCCGCCGCTCTTTCCGCTCGACTGCGAGCAGGGTTTAGGAAAGAAAAGACGCGTGACTGGTTGCGGATTTTATGGGGTACTTTGATATTTTCGCTTTAGAGATAAATGCTTTTAAGGTTGTCTTTATAAACTGTTATATATTTTGTATATAAATATAAAATAAAACGCAAAGCATAAACTACTTTAATCGACACTCCCTATCCCCACTTTACTCCCCATAACTTTCAAACGGCTCTACCGATTTTCATCAAACATGTTTAAGAACACTTGCACATAAATCACCTTTAAAAGATAAAAAACTAAATTGAAATCGCTTCATCCATTCATGAGCTATGATGCTACAGATAGACGCATCAAACTTATAATACTCCTCTCTTTGCGTCGAGTGTTAATTTCACGTATGTGGAATGAAATGAAATTTTAGTAGTTTGCAATAATTGTTGCATAATTTTATAGGCTACTTAGACAGTATTTGTGCTTTGGCGTTTCTCTAGAGACGTTACAAGATATTTTAAGAAATTGATCCCTGAAATGGTGATGATACCACAGCAGGTAACTGTTTAAAGGTTACTTTTGTTTCGAAATAACGGGGATAGAAACAACATCCCTCTCAAGCACTCCATTCTGAACTTATTTTTGAGAGTTTCGGTACCTACTTTTTCCACAGATTTAGGTGTTACCGATCTGCCCATTTTCCAAAATATCCCGAATTTTTCTTTTTTTAGTCCTTTATTTTTCAATATAGAACAATAAAATTGTTTCTTATTGACGTCAATTTTAATTCTACTTAATCTAAGTTTACCACCGCTTCCAAGGCGCTGGTGGAGAAGAAACGGCGCAACAAACTCCACTGCGGCATTTTTTGGACGTCAATTTACAATATTTATTTTCTTAAAGCTAAATGTCAACAAGTATATAAAACTCTTTATAATTAAAAATTAAAACAAAGTTACATAATGTAACAAATAAGTCACGTAACTAATACAGTACCATGCTGTAATTATAGCAATTTACGAGGGGCCTGCACCATGCTCAAGCCAGACATTTTTATCTTTCAAGTAATCATCTATCCTATAGTATGCCTTTTTGGATAAGGTGGTTTTTACAAAGGTTTTGAATTTATCGTCAGGCATACCAAGGATCGATTCTGGCAGTTTGTTATAAAAACGTATACCATCCCCCTTAAAAGAATCACTAACCCTGCTAAGCCGATAACATGGAAGTAAAAGTCTATGTTTGTTACGCAGATTTCTGTCTGTAATGTCACTTACTTTTGTGTAATGAGATATAGTTTTCCTGACATACATTATGTTTTCAAATACATATTGGGAAGCTACAGTTAAAATGTCAATATCCTTAAATCTTTCCCTGAGGGAGTCTCTCTTGCCTAAGCAATAAATGGCACGAACTGCCCTCTTTTGCAATATAAATATAGTTTCTAAATCTGCTGCATTTCCCCAAAGTAGTATTCCATAGGACATCAAGCTATGGAAGTAACTAAAGTATACGAGCCTAGCAGTAGCTACATCAGTCAACTGCCTAATCCGTCTCACAGCATAAGCAGCAGAGCTAAGTTTATTGGCCAGAATAGTGATATGGTCACCCCATTGTAATTTAGAATCTATTGTAATTCCTAGAAAGGTAGTGGTGTTTACGAATTCTAACCCCTTCCCCCCCAGCACAACATCAACGTCTATTTGCCTCACATTGGGTAGTGTAAACTTCATACATTTGGTCTTTTCTGCATTCAACAATAGGTTGTTTGCAGAAAACCAATTTGACATGGCATTCAGAATATTATCAATATTATTTGCATCTGTACTATACCTATTTGCTTTGAATATTAACGATGTATCATCTGCAATCAGTACTACGCCAGCTTGTGCCTCGACCATATAAGGCAAGTCATTGACATATACCAGGAACAGAAAGGGTCCTAGGATTGATCCTTGGGGTACACCTATTTTGACTTTTGACCCATTTGACTTTACGTTATTCACAGTAACAGTCTGAAGCCTATCCGTTAAGTACGACTCTAATAGTGCTATTGATTTCTTATCAAAACCATATCGACGTAGCTTGAGTAAGAGTGTTTGATGGTCAACACAATCAAATGCTTTGGAAAGATCACAGAATACCCCAATGGCATCCTGCGATTCCTCCCAGGCGTCGTAAATTAGGCTAACTAGGGCCACTCCTGCATCGGTGGTAGATTTCCCGCCAGTAAAGCCATATTATTGGCTGTGAAAAAGATTGTTGGTCTTGAAGTACAGTTGCATCTGATTGAGCATCACTCTCTCAAACACCTTACTCAGAACTGGCAAAATAGAAATGGGGCGATAGTTTCCAAGTTCTGACTTGGATCCCTTCTTAAATAATGGTATTAGTTTACCATGTTTCATTAAATTAGGAAATGTACCGTTATCAACACATTCATTAAATATGAGTGCCAAATCAGGTGCCATGATATCAATTACATGACTAATTAAACTGACTGACATGCCCCAGTAATCTTCAGACTTTTTCATTTTAAGTTGCTTGAAAACTTTTAAGATGTCACTGGGATCAATATGTTTGAAGTTAAATTTTTTGGCAATTAATTTGGCAATCTACAAGATGAACCTGACTATCCTCTCCACTTATATTTTTGCATAGTTTACTTTCTTACAATTTGTCATTCGCTCAGTAAGTATCTGCGCTCATTCGTTCACCGCACCAAACCCACTTCAGCTTAAATTAGCCATAATCATTTATCATAAATTGTATCTAAATATTCGAGATACTTAGTGTCAAGTCTAATACAATATTCCAACAACTGTAGTTGTGTTTTACCACATAAATTATTTCTCTTCTCGAGAATGTTTAACGACGCATGGCTCATATTTAAACGGCTTAGACTTATTCAAGTGGTTTCAGTTTCTAGAAATTTACATAAATTGTAAGTGTGTATAAGCCTTAATACAGTTAATAATCTAACCTTGAATCGTCCTAATTCCAACACGCAATTTCTCACATACTACGTTTCGATTTTCAGTTTAAATAAACCAATCCCTTAGTAAAGACCTATGTAAGACACTAAACCGCACAAATAAATATACATACGTAAGATAACTACTTATGCACAATGTAACAACGCACGATAGATTAAGGAACCATGTAAAATAACTGTACAACGATTATTAAATAAATTTGATTTGATTGATTTGATTGAATCAAATATGGACATAAGCACAAACCAAGCACAGGCAACCATTCTATCTATCATCATCTGTTTTCTATCAAACAGATATACAAATGAAATTTTAAAGTATGCTAACTACTGCTCAAATCAAATAAAATTTCACCAAAGGGCAGAGTAATCTATACAATGTTTAAAATGAGTGTAACATCATTCATTGCTGTCGATAGTACGCACGACTACCGGTAGATGGTTCCACCATTGCCTCAAGAAGTTTATATAGGAGAATTTCTAATGCTCCAGACATGCTCATGTAGCTCAGTTGGTTGAAGCATGCTCTTTGTAAGGGAATGGTCGCGGGTTCAACTCCCGTTCCACTTTTTTCAATCTAAATAGACAGGTAAAAATTGGTCGTCAATTACATTGAAGCTGTATAAAAGATTGACTTAATTTCTCGTTATTATACCAGGTCTGAAGTTCTAGAACTTAAATGTACAGCGCCCAATTATAAGTTCCTAAATACTTCGAGTAGAACGTCTGTATGTTTTATTATTTCGACGGCCGGGCTTTTGACTCCGCTCCCTAAAATATGGCTAAACTTGCTCAGTGATATTTCTAAAATATTACTTCATTCACTTTATTGTAATAAACATTAATTTAGAACTGCTCGAATTTCATTCATTTACTTGTATACAAATTTTTAATTTGTCAAAATTATATTTTACAGCGAGCGCCCTCGGTTTTCCTTCACAGTGAATAATAAATGTATTTCTGTCGACTTTTGCTGAATTTAAATAAGATTTTGTGTACATTCTGTGAGTGGGACAGACGATAAATGTAGGCCAATTAGCGCTAACGTGTTCATTTGTGTGTAGTTGTTAGTGGGCGGGCTCGGCGCCGCTCTGTTCCGGGTTCCCGAATTGAAATCTTTGTTCAGTATTGAATGTATTGTCACGTACCTAACTATCAAAATTGGACTACTTCGGTGGCACAGTGGTAGCAATTGTAACTGCCCTGATTTATATTAACTGTAGTTGTGTTTTACCACATAAATTATTTCTCTTCTCGAGAATGTTTAACGACGCATGGCTCATATTTAAACGGCTTAGACTTATTCAAGTGGTTTCAGTTTCTAGAAATTTACATAAATTGTAAGTGTGTATAAGCCTTAATACAGTTAATAATCTAACCTTGAATCGTCCTAATTCCAACACGCAATTTCTCACATACTACGTTTCGATTTTCAGTTTAAATAAACCAATCCCTTAGTAAAGACCTATGTAAGACACTAAACCGCACAAATAAATATACATACGTAAGATAACTACTTATGCACAATGTAACAACGCACGATAGATTAAGGAACCATGTAAAATAACTGTACAACGATTATTAAATAAATTTGATTTGATTGATTTGATTGAATCAAATATGGACATAAGCACAAACCAAGCACAGGCAACCATTCTATCTATCATCATCTGTTTTCTATCAAACAGATATACAAATGAAATTTTAAAGTATGCTAACTACTGCTCAAATCAAATAAAATTTCACCAAAGGGCAGAGTAATCTATACAATGTTTAAAATGAGTGTAACATCATTCATTGCTGTCGATAGTACGCACGACTACCGGTAGATGGTTCCACCATTGCCTCAAGAAGTTTATATAGGAGAATTTCTAATGCTCCAGACATGCTCATGTAGCTCAGTTGGTTGAAGCATGCTCTTTGTAAGGGAATGGTCGCGGGTTCAACTCCCGTTCCACTTTTTTCAATCTAAATAGACAGGTAAAAATTGGTCGTCAATTACATTGAAGCTGTATAAAAGATTGACTTAATTTCTCGTTATTATACCAGGTCTGAAGTTCTAGAACTTAAATGTACAGCGCCCAATTATAAGTTTCTAAATACTTCGAGTAGAACGTCTGTATGTTTTATTATTTCGACGGCCGGGCTTTTGACTCCGCTCCCTAAAATATGGCTAAACTTGCTCAGTGATATTTCTAAAATATTACTTCATTCACTTTATTGTAATAAACATTAATTTAGAACTGCTCGAATTTCATTCATTTACTTGTATACAAATTTTTAATTTGTCAAAATTATATTTTACAGCGAGCGCCCTCGGTTTTCCTTCACAGTGAATAATAAATGTATTTCTGTCGACTTTTGCTGAATTTAAATAAGATTTTGTGTACATTCTGTGAGTGGGACAGACGATAAATGTAGGCCAATTAGCGCTAACGTGTTCATTTGTGTGTAGTTGTTAGTGGGCGGGCTCGGCGCCGCTCTGTTCCGGGTTCCCGAATTGAAATCTTTGTTCAGTATTGAATGTATTGTCACGTACCTAACTATCAAAATTGGACTACTTCGGTGGCACAGTGGTAGCAATTGTAACTGCCCTGATTTATATTGTAGTTGTCGTCATAGTTGTGAGTTTGATTTTTAGGTCAGGCAAAGTAATATTGAAATATTTTATTCCGAAAATCTCAGTAGCAGCAAATAATATGCCTATATGACAGCAATAAACACACCCCAATGTGTTATTACACCTCTGCCTTCTCATTTGAAAACACAGATTTGAACATAATATAAAAAAGTTTTGATGAAAAATTGGTTTAAAGGCTACATTTTTTTTTTTCATATATACCTAACGTATATGTGTGTGTAGATAGTGCCCAGTGAGAACCCCAAGTACGTATCCCTAACACCTTTCAATATGCAAGGCAATATTTACCTACGCGTAGTATACAGATGAGATGATTTTTTCCTATCAAGATACAAATAAGGGAAACCTCTCCCAGCCCTTTCAACTCATGCAAAACCAAAATATCACAGCATGGTTTAAAATTCACAACGTTGCGAAACACACCCTAAGCAATTTAAATATGTCATATGCACTTAATTAAAACTCCTTCTAATATAGGCTTGGCTCTATCAAAGTGCATATCGGTTTCATCTTTTGAAGTAGGTACCATTCAGGCAGAACTAACGCGACCTAGGGAAGAGTATATTTGCCTATTATAATAAGGCTTCTTAATTTATTCACCCTGAAATGCAAGTCAATGGAGGTAGATGTCCTCTATACTTAGTACGTATATCACATTAATTACCTTGTTAATTATTGTAATATGCATGAATATTATAATGAAGATATTAGGCCTAGGAAACAGTAACTCCTATTAAAACATTATTCATATCAAGAGATGCATTCGTGTATTCGTGCATAGTAAAAACACTCGTAATACCTTGTATCACTGTTGTTTTTTCTGTAAGCTGTCTGCTTGTTTGACACCTAAGCTTCAATAACAATGTCCCCTGTGAATGTAAAAATATTTGTGTAGGAATTCCCGGAAAAAATACGAGTGTATTTCAAAGCTCAGCTCGAGGAATGTTTTGCATAAGTTGTTGAATTATTTAATGCCCTGTTTGGAGTAATTTCGAAGGCCTGTGGTCAGAGGGAGATGGTTGACCCGTCGCCGCAGACACCCGCGAACAAATCGTGCGCATTTATCTAAAAGTTGACTCAGAATGCCTGTACAAATGGTTTCAGTTATACTATTATATACCTAAAATATAAATTTGTATAAAATATTCTAGCATTTATTATGCTAAGACAACTCGATTACTTACATTAGGAAAAATGAATTACTCAGGTGGAAGTTGGAAGTTGGTAGTATAGCTGGAAGAGCATTCCCCTGTAAGGGAAAGGTCTTGGGTTCAAGCCCCACCTGAATAATTCGTTTTTTTCCTGATTTAATCGAATAAAATATAAATACAGTTAAAATATCGAACTTCAGCCAAATCCGCATTTGGACTGGTAACCGCAGCCTCCAAGTTGTAAAGATTCGTATGGGATTATCGCTAGGATGAAAAAGATAATACATAAGTAGTAGGTGTGTATATTCAAGTCTATATATAAAATTCCATACTAGCGGTTACCCGCGACCCCGCCCGCGTGGATATCAGCGATCGAGACCAGACAAAGCACATGTCCTTTCCCATGACGAACTGCTTAATACATTTTCACGTGTTTCCTTCTTCCTACTCAGTCCCGGGTCCTTTAACGGGGGCGTGAAACGGCATCTAATGAGGCCGTCATGCTGAGTGCCACCACTGTTAACATGGTACATGTTTACGATGGTGACCCTTTCCGAGACTTTGCCTTTAGCTTAACATCAGGCAAGGTGAAGTCAAATTGACGTGTTCTATTTAAAAAAACCCTCAATTTCAATGACTTCAACTCCTTTTTTCGTAATGAAAATTAACCATGACTTGTCCCGAGCTCTAGTTTATCTCTGTGCCAACTTTCATCAAGATCGGTTCAATGATTCAGCCGTGAAAGCAAACACACCAACAGACAGACATAGTTACTTTCGCATTTTCAAGATTAGTATTGATAACTTAAAATAGCCACTGATAAAGTAACTTAGCCAAGTAGCTCAATAGGAAATAAGGCTTCTTATGGCTGCAAAATTAGTGTAGGATAAGGACACTTCTCCAGTTAATCGGCTCCAATTATTTGAAGAGGACATTTAATATTCTGTGTTAAACCTTGCTCCTTATAAAGTGAGTTCGACGATTTTCAAGATAAAATGGGTAAAATAAAATACGGATATTTGCAGATGATTTTAATGTAGACTTGTTATAAAATTCGAATACATGGAGAAAAAGAAGAATCATCTCGGGCGGGACTCGAACCTGCAGTCTTTCCCTTACAGGGGGAATACCTTGACCAATTTTTCCCTATGTATTCGATTTGTATAGTTAGCATACTTAATGCTGTAAAAAATCATTCAATTGTTTGGGTGGAGTTATCAAAAATCAATGTTTTTTTTTTATATTTGGTCCGTCAATTGACTGCACCCCGCTAGATGGCAACAAAGCTGAAGTGCAGTCCAGAAGATACAGACCACCATTCCGGTGCCATTGGACGTAAAATGGTGGTCCCTAACTTGACGGCCTTGATAGATGCCTTTTCACGCCCCGCTTGAAGAACCCGGGCAGAGCATTCCAGCTCTTTATCGTGCGGCAGAGGAAAGAGCCCCCAAACTGTTTAGTGCGAGATGGTATGGATTCCACCGTGTGTGGATGGCACCGCAGACCAGCACGTGTTGTTCTGGATAGGAAGGGAGAGGGTGGGATCAGTTGAAATAACTCCTCAGAACACTCGCCGTGGTAGAGGCGGTAGAAAACGGCCAGAGAGGCAACGTCTCTACGCAATTGCAGAGGTTCCAAGGTGTTGGTAACCTCAGGATCACCTATGATACGAACTGCACGTCGCTGCATTCTGTCAAGAGCGTCTAACAGGTATTGCGCGGAACCATCCCAGAGATGAGAACAGTATTCCGCACAAGAGCGAATCTGTGTCTTGTACAGAAGCCACCGCTGCTCCGGCGTGAAAAACCGCTTCACCCTGTTCAAGATCCCGAGTTTGCGCGACGCTGTTTTGATGACGCTCTCGATGTAATTCTTGTTGTGCAGCTTGCAGCGAACATCCATTCCGAGCATGTCAATGTGATCCTATAGAGCCAGCGGTGTATTCTGGAGAGTAGGGAGAGGAAGGAAGGGGGAGGTCTTGGCTGTGAACGCGCACGCTTGTGTTTTTTTGGCATTGAACTCGACCAGATTCTCTGATCCCCATTGGGAGATGTACGTCAGGACCAGGTCGAGCTCAACGACAAGCCGCTGTCTATTTGCGTCAGTGTCAGCCCGCTTGGCCGCGGGGTGCCCGAAGTATCGCCCATGTAAAGTGCTATCATCTGCATAGCAATGGATACTACCTACTGCTAGCATATCATTTATATGCAGAAGAAAGAGAGTGGGCGATAAGACGGACCCCTGGGTTTAAAAATGATTGTAACATCATTCATTGATTCCGATAGTTCGGTAAGAAAATCGGTAGATGACTCCACCGTCGCCTTAAAGACGTATAAGATGGGAAATTTGAATCACATCGGGAGTGTTTCGGTAGCCGAATTGGTCAAGGCATTCACCTGTAAGGGAAAGACTCTGGGTTCTAGTCCCGCCCGAGATGATTCTTCTTTTTCCCTATGTATTCGATTTGTATAGTTAACATACTGTAAAAATACATTCAATTGTTATACAATATTTGGAATTGGAATTAATTTGAATACAATTTTTTACCCGACTGCGCGACGCAAAGGAGGGTAATGTGTTTATCAGTCTATGTATGTATGTATGTATGTATGTATGTATGTATGTATGAATGTATGTATGTATGTATGTATGTATGTATGTATGTTTGTTTCTATGTGGCGTTCTAGAGACCAAATGCATGGGCCAATTTTGATAATTCATACGTCAATCGATTCGTCTTAACCTTGCGAGTGGCACTAAAGACATGACAGTAATCAAAATCCACCACAGCGACAACCAGACGCCATATTGTCAAAATGAAAAAAATAAAAGTCGATGAACTATGTCAAGTGGGGTGTCGTTGAATAGGAATTTTAAAATCATCTTTAGGTTCCTTTTATCATTTTTCATTTTAAATAATAGTTTTTTTTTTTTTTTTTTTTTTATACTGGACACGTCAATTTGACTTCACCTCGCCTGATGTTAAGCTAAAGGCAAAGTCTCGGAAAGAGGGTATAACGATTTAAAGATGTTTAACAAAACAATCATTCTCGCTAATGTTCTTACTTATTGATTTAAGTTTTTATTTCAAGTATAAACGATATGTAAATTACAAAAAGATATACATGTCATATCATAACTAAAAAGTATAAAATAAAACAAATGATTAAAAAATAAAAAACCCGACTGCCACTGAAAAGACCGAAATAAGTTTGATAGCAGGCGGTACCCATTTGCCAATCATAAACCGAAAGAAAATTAATGGGTACCGCCTGCTATCAAACTTATTTCGGTCTTTTCAGTGGCAGTCGGGTTTTTTATTTTTTAATCATTTGTTTTTTATAGCATTATGCTG
This sequence comes from Eilema sororculum, assembly GCA_914829495.1. Taxonomy (NCBI): domain Eukaryota; kingdom Metazoa; phylum Arthropoda; class Insecta; order Lepidoptera; family Erebidae; genus Eilema; species Eilema sororculum. The sequence goes on from OU618533.1 coordinate 29,136,815, forward strand.
TTTAAGTTTGAAATACATCGGGAAAAAGAAGCGCTTAAGCTGGACCCGAACCCACGGAGGGGAAATTTGGGGTGATTCGGGTGTGGCTCAGTGGCTCGGCTGGAGGAGCGTTCCCCCTGTAGGGGAAAGGTCGTGGGTTCGGGTCCCACTTGAACGCTTCTTTTTGCCAATGTATTTCGAATTGGAATTGGTTTCAAAAACACGATTAGTTCTATCAAAAATGTACTCCGTAGGCAGTATCATTTCATCACTTGTGAAAAAAAGATTCCAAATACCATATGCGTTAAAAGTCAAGGCGTTCTTAAGTCATGTTTTTCTTTTTCAAATATTCCCTCTAGGACAAGAGAAAAAAAAGAAATTCAGGCTACATTTTTTGTCTGGAGAAAATTTAAAGCTAGAATTCAATCGTCTTACACTTAAACTCTTTAATGAAGTTCCCTTCCCAGGTGATCGCTCGGGTTCTAGGAAGTCTTTTTGTTCCGATAGGAAATTGCAACTGGAAGTCGAACATACTAGAACTCTTTGAACGAACATAATGCCAAAGAAATGTCCCGGTTCAAAGGAAAACCACCTTTAATTTTTAGATTGTTTATAGAAATGAGTACCTATTCGTTTTATGAAGTTCTTTTATTGAAGATAATGTTAGATATAATAGTTGCTACATACTTTTTATCAAACAAAGGATTTTCAAACTTTTAAACTCTAACTCGGTGTTATATTCTGCTAATTGAATAGTAGCTGGTTGTTATATGGAAGCCAAATTTAATAAAATACTTTTACTTTTCCATTTTCTATGTTACTAGCTTTTCCCGCGGCTCTGCCTGCGTGGATGTCGGTTATCGCGACCAACATAGCCTATGTCCTTTCTCGTGGTCTTATCTACCCCTATACCAAATTTAACTATTTAATTTTAACATACAGACAGACAGAGTCACTTTCGCATTTATAATATTAGTATGGATTTTTTTTTATCGTGCAATAAATCCCCACGGATACAACCCCCACGGAGCCGGTGGAGGTGGTTATGTCGGACTCGAACCTACTAAAACGCACGCCGTCTTGGGTCCTTGGTTGCCGGAGGTGAGATTACCAAAAGCATATCTCTCGCACCCCGGCAGACCCAGAATCATCTCTTTCGAGATGGCACCCTTCGGGTTGTGGGGACCACGGTGTACCCAACTAACCCCGGTTACGGGGAGGCGCATTTTTGCGCCGCCGCCGCGGCCTGCTTCTGCTAGGTTGACAGGTAGCTCCACCGGTCACCCCGGACGGGGTGACCGTCTCATGGAGGACGGAGGTCGTTCTGTGACCTCCGACGTCCGGTTCGCCTTCGCTCTGCACGGGCTTCCCGGGCCCGGAGTCTAGTCCGGACCCGACCGGCCGCCTCCTTCTCGAGCATTACTTGCTCGCAGAAGGAGGCGGCCGCACCCCAAGCGTTCGCGCATCGTACCATCGCTGTGAGCAACGTAGCGAGTGTGAGGGCTCCCACCCCCAGAGCTGCCACTAGGACCCGCCTCGGTGTGTCCCACGCCGGGCACTCGGTCAGCGTGTGCAGCTCTGCGTCCTCGCTCGCATCACAGTGATGGCACTCGGACGTTGGCTCCTTCCGGATCCGACACAGGTAACTCCCGAAACACCCGTGTCCGGTGATCACCTGCGTCAGCCGGTACGAGAGGCTGCCGTGTGGCCTCTCTAGCCACTCCTCCATGATGGGTCTTACCGCCGCTATTACGGCGTGCCCTGCGCTTGGTCGCCCTAGTCGTAGCTCCCATTCCGCTACCATGTCCCTGTGGAGCTGAGACCTCACGGCCCGAATTTCTTCAGGATCGGGTTCCCGTCCCTGTTCCCACGCCTCCTTTCGATACCGATATGGCATCGAAAGGGCTCTCGCATCCAGGTTCCACGGTAGGGATCCAGCAAGGAGACTCGCCGCCTCCATAGATATCGTGCGGTACCCCCTAATGGCTATATTTGTATGGGTAGATTATTTAACGTGATCGGTTTGAGAAAAAAGTTTAAAATATTGTATTCTTTAGAAAATTATAGTGTAAAACCGTCATTATAAATCTTTAAAAATCCGCTAGGCGAAACCGGTCAGGTTAAAACCTAAAATAGCTACTGTGAAATAGTACAAGTGTTTAATTCGATATTTTTAGCAAGTTCCACCGAGTGCCATCTATCAACAGTCTGAAGAGTTATATGGAAGTCTTAATAGAAGACGGGTAGTTGTACTGTACCAAAGAAGTTTGTTACGGGGCACTTAAATACTTAGTTATGTTTACTAACTAGACCACACTCGGGCCACACCGTGGAGTGTGCACTGGCTCCGCAAGGTAGGTACAGAAAGCCAGTTTCATACAAAGAGCGTATATGCGCACACACACACATTGATAGATAATTAGGTACATATATACTCACGTCAGAGGTATATAAGAGCCCACGTTACGCCAATTATGATTTTCGCTCCCAACAGATAATTATATTATTTACTCAATAAGATCTCGATCACTTCAATCGTTTCTTTAATTGTGTTTGACACTTTGATGATAAAGGCAGACAAAATGTGTAGGTATATAAACGTGATATTTACTTCTTTTTTAAATACTGCAGAGAATTATATTCTTTGGACCAGACGTCTGTCTCAAAATAAAACAGCTGGACAGATCTGCTGGATGTACATTTTGTAACGGATAGAGTATGCGATTAAGATACTTATAGGCAATTTTTAATCACCGGAACAGATCACTGTGTGTCACATTAACAGAATAAGTATTCTTCGCCAATGGAGACATAAACATTGACTTCCAAATTTATAAATCCATATCCATACTAATCCATATTATAAATGCGAAAGTAACTCTGTCTGTCTGTCTGTCTGTATGTTACGCTTTCACGCCTAAACCACTGAACCGATCTTGATGAAATTTGGTATAGGGGTAGTTTAGACCATGAGAAAGGACATAGGCTATGTTTGGTCGCGATAACCGACATCCACGCGGGCGGAGCCGCGGGCAAAAGCTAGTGAAACATAATGAAGAAAAATCTCATTTTCAACTTCAACACCATGTTTTGATATGATGTAAGATAAATGTATTCGTCTTGTATCATGTACGACCGACAAACACTATGAATATGTAATACTAAATTAGTTCAAGATGTGTGTTTCGTCTAATGTCGTGTCGGTTGTTTTGTTGTTACTTTGATACTTTTGCTGAGTGTAAAGATAAGACGATGTGTGTTTACTGTTCGTAAACAGACGTACTTTTAGTTTTCAATGTTCTTATCAAAAAGATTAATTGGACATTAGAGATTGGTCAGAGAAACCCAATAATTGACAAAATATTCCTTCTAGAAAGGGGTTTCTTTCCCGCAATATTATGTTCTATTGCGAATTTTGTGTTTTCTCCATATGAATTTATAAATAAATAGAATATAAAATCAAGTAGAACTAACCCAAGAGTGTTGTGCTACAATGCTATAAGAGCTGTTAACAGGTTAGGTAGGCTTGATCTTAGTCTGTGATTTTCCGTACACCATTAAAATTGTTCAAAATATTATTGTAGTAATCTAAAAAAATACTCTTTTAGCTTGTGGATACAGTTTTACATAACATAACATAACATAAACTCACGCCTGTATTCACCGAATGGGTAGGCAGAGGTGCTAGCACCCACATTTCACCAGTTTATGTTTAGGCACAGATTACTAAATAGTTATGGTTTTGGTCCCAATGTAATAGGTGGCGAGCCTATTGCCATTAATCAGACACTTATAAACCTGCGATAAATACACACATAATTTCGAAAAGCATCGAATAGTCATTGGTGTGTACCTGGGATCGAACCCGAGACCTCGTCTCAGCAGTCCATTACCCATACCACTAGGCTACCACAGATTTGACAGTTTTGAGGGTACGAAATGGAAGCACTCAAGAGAATCGGTCGATAGTTTATCATAAACCTTTTCGAAACAATAAAATCTGCTTTTTAAATGGTAATAATGAACTCTATAGTTTAAATTAAAACTAATGTATTCATACGCCCTAGGGAAGCTGAATTATTTCAATTTATTGCCATTCGCATAAAACGCAATAATATCCAGTCGTAAACCATTCCAATTTATACGGTAACATTAAAGAAAATATCACAAAGCTAAATCAACCCCCGGAGTTATGCAAATTAAAGTTTTGGAGCGCAAATTATCAACCCCTGGGGTGCAAGCAAACAGACATAAAGTAGAACGAACCATTATAATTGAAATTCGACTTGGGGGTGTTAATTTTTAGGCAGCGATAAACAGGAAAGTCACCCTTAGGGTAAGAGCTTAGTTGATAAGTACAAGCGGGGTAATAAGCGGTTAGACAATGAATTGGGTGGTGGTGTATCTGTTAATATTGTTTCCATTTTGGTAGCTAAATATAATGTTGAAACTAATATCAATTTCCTAAACGAGGTCGAATTCAAAGAGATTCGACGAGAGTCGAACAGTAAAACCTTTAAAATAAACATACAACTATCATATTCTATCCATAGTAAGGAAGATTCGAGAAGGAAGAGTATAAATAAATATTTAAAATGCCGGGTAAGTTGGAGACGACACTAAAGTGTAGTGTTAAAAAAAAGTCTAAAGTAATGAGAAATCTATAAGGTGGTACAATTTAAAAGGCAGTACAATATACTTTTTTACCGTGCGGAAATCCCCTCGGATACCCCCCCTGCCGGAGCCGGAAGGGGAGGTTATGTCGGACTCGAACCGACTAAAACCGCACGCCGACTGTGGGTCGTGGTGCTAGGCCGGAGGTGAGGTTGTCATCGATATATCCCTCGCACCCCGGCTGACCCAGGGCCATCCCTTACGGTCTGGCCCTCCTCAGGAGGGACAACGGTGTCCCCAACTCGCCCCCGGAATGGGGAGGCGCGCTTCCTAGCGCGCCGCCACCGTGGCCTGCTTCTGCTGGGGAGACAGGCGGCTCCACCCGGCACCCCCAGGCCCGCGCTCATGGGGGACGGACATCTAAATAATCTTTGTAATAAATCCTACTAATATTTTAAACGCGAAAGTTTAGGATGGATGGATGTATGTATGGATGGATGTATGCTACTCTTTCACATTAAAACTACTGAATGGATTTTCATGAAACCTTACTATAATATAGCTTATACATTAGAATAACACATAAGTTATATATCATCACGCTACTACTCAAGGGAACGGAGCAGTGATTGTAAATGTCAACAAATTCGGCCGGCATCGGCTGTTTAATATAAGCTACTCGAAATACTAATCCTGCGCAGACGTAGTCGCGGGCATCAGCTAGTATGACTATAATAATCGAACAAATAATTCCTTGACCTATAGAATGGAATACAACAAGTCCCTTCAATATAAGGGCATATCATAAATATCTGACAATTGCAGTTTATATGAATAAGTTTTGTATGCATTTTGTGCCAAGCTTTGCTGAATAGAACCTACTTGAATTATTTATCTATCTAGATAAATCTACACTATCTATACTTTGAACGCAGGAGTATAGTTAGCAAATTCATAATGTTTACTCATGCGAAGCGTTTGGACCAATGAATCCACAAATATTGACACAAGCCCATCTCTTATGCATCAACGGATATTGGAACTGTGTGTACAGTATTTGGTCTCGAATATCCGGAATATGTTAGTTTAAAATTAAAGTCCATGGCAATCAAAATGAAATGATAAAGTTAGTTTTCAACATTGATATGTTTACAAAGGAGATACGGTTACAACTTTAGATACAAATTTGTATGAAAACGTGTAACCGTCTTCTTTACCAACTGTACAGTACATCGTAGTGTTTCATACTAAAGAAAGACGTATCACTTTTGCTGTTGTATATATCCTTTACTGAAATCTTACGAACTCGTTTGCTGCATAATATATTATTACCTAGTAATCTAGTTAAGACGGAAGGTAGAATTGAATTCTCGGAAACTTCGAGACTGTTCCACACTTCGTACTTTAATGTACGTAACTGTGGGTAATCAAGGATCTCTTTGATAAATATGGTACGGGTTATTGTAATCAGTTATCTGATCAGATAACTGATTACAATATCAGATAACTGATCTGATCTGATAAATCATATTTTATTTTTAATTTATAAGGACACGTCAATTTGACTTCACCTCGCCTGATGGTAAGCTAAAGGCAAAGTCTCGGAAAGAGCGTCACAATCGTAAACAGGTTTCATGTTAACAGTGGTGGCATTCAGCTTGACGGCCTCATCAGATACCTTTTCACGACCCGCTTAAAGGACCCGGGACTGTAGGAAGAAGGAAACACGTGAGCTGGCAGGGAGTTCCAGGTTTTAATGGTGCGGCATAGGAATGATTCACCGAATTGCTTGGTTCTAGAAGGTAAATGCGGGTGACATCTAAGCCTTGCACGTGTTCTCCTGTGAAGGAAAGGAAACTCCTCGTAACAAACAGGACCAGATTGACATTAAGAAAAAAAACATTACCAAAAGCAGAGGAAGTCGATTATGCACAGTAGTATGTTAAGAAAAGCTGAAAGATTGATTATATAATAGCCGAAGAACTCAACTTAAAGTAGATCCTGGACTTAACATTTTGCTAAAACTTATTTGGCCCTCTTCAAAGTAAGATGTTTATTTATCTGGCGAGTGTGTTGTTGACCTTTTAGGATCACAAGTCTTGAAAAGATTATCGGATCGGATCGTGTATAATGAGCAAAGATCCAGAAAAGAAGTAGTTGAAAAGTTGTGCATACATTTATTGCATTTTGTGTTAAACCCCAAATGCAAACGAGGGATGTTATAAGTTTAAAATAAATCAATCAATCAATCATTTTATTTCTTGCAAATGTCTCGCCACATTCTAACATATTAGGCATGCAATTCTCTTAACTAAACCAGGAGCAAAAAATATGATGCAGTAAATTTATGTATTCTTAGTTAGTTAACGTGTCTGTCTGTCTGAAGCGATTTCAATTTATATTTCTTTTGTATTAAAGGTGACTTATGTGCAAGTGTTCTTAGACATGTTTGATGAAAATCGGTTGAGCCGTTTGAAAGTTATGGGGGTTAAAGTGGGGATGGGGAGTGTCGGGGTTTTTAATCTTTTAAATTTATGTTATGTTCACGGTAGTGTATACTAAGGTTAAAGATACTTGTCATCACATGTCTCTGATATCTAACCTTTTGCCGAGTATGTTTATAAACAAATGGACGATTTTAGTTTTATTCAGGGGCCTTACTCCGAAAAAACGAACGAACGTTCGAACGAACGAACAACCACCCGAACGAACACGAACCGTTAAAGTTAATCCGAAAACCTTTTGTTGACGACTGACGGATTCCGCCGTTTTCGTAATCATAGACAAACGTTCGAATCTAGATAAATAGTTTGGATCAATATACTTTAAAAATCTAAAAACCGCTAACAAATGGAAAATCAAAAAATATAGTTGTATTACTATAAAATTTAATGGTTTAAAAAAAAATTTTTTTCACAGGTTTACACTTGGTATTTTCCTAATTCCCGCCCTGAGACCCTCAGGGAAGAGGAAGTTCGGATTCCCCTGAATTTACAAATACTGTGTCCCCTAAAACTTTACTGAGTATTGTGGAAGTGTGAATGGTAGCTTGTTTTTGTAATATATGTATGTTAATGTTTGCGTTTAGTTTATCTATATATCTATGTATGCTTTTAGCTACTATTCCTGTTGTACCTATTACTATGGGAATGGTTTCTGTGTGTGTGTTCCATAAGCGGGTGATTTCTACTTTAAGTGCGTGATATTTGCTTAGTTTCTCTATTTCTTTTAGTCCTATATTATAATCTGATGGAACAGTTACGTCGATTAAGTACGTTTTATTTTCGATTTTGTCAATATATATAATATCCGGTCTATTGTGTGCTATGGTAACATCTGTCTGAACAGGCATCTCCCACATTAGTTTCGCAGTGTCGTTCTCTTTTATTTGCGGCTGATTTAAAACTTCTTTCCACCAAAGTTCTGCTACTTCAAATTTGTGTTTCTTAGCTAATGCCCACCAGACGTACTTCACAATATTGTTATGTCTTGCCGTATAGTAAGTGCCAGCCAGCTTTTCACAGCCCGAGACAATGTGTTGTGTCGTCTCGTCTTTGGTCAAACATAGCCTGCACTTACCATCGACAGACATCTTTAAGATATCCCGTTCTATTTGTTTAGTAATTATTGCTTGGTCTTGTATTGCGAATACTGTTGATTCTAATGAGGGAGAAACCTGTTGTTTTTTAAGCCAACGAAACGAATACGCCCTATCTATATTCTCCTTCTCCATGATGGACCTGTAAAATTGGCCATGTAACGGTTTAACTTTCCATCTACTGATACCTGTTTTAGTTGCTGCTTTCTTTATTTCCCTATCGGTGTAGTTTTGTTCCTGTACTAGTCCTATTTTTACTGCATTACTTCTGCCCTCCTTGCATATTGAGTATTTATCTTTATGTATATCATGTGTGACTATAGCTTTTATGATATCATCCTGACCTGTATTTAAGTATTGCCTATATTTTATCATTTGTGTATTATATAACATTTCTATATTTGTAAGCCCTCACCTATTCTCTTCTATAGGTAAATATAGCCTTTCTATGTCTGCTTTCTGTTTTTGTGCTTTTACACTATACTATAATATTATATTATTATAAAACAGCGTCAAAAAGCGTCAGAGTCAGCTTTCGCCCTCGGCTCCGCCCGCGTATATGTCGGTTATCGCGATCAAACATAGCCATGTCCTTTCTCAAGGTCTAATCTACCTTCTATACCTACTTACCAAATCTCATCAAAATCGGTTCAGTCGTTTAGACGTGAAAGCGTAACATACAGACAGAGTTATTTCGCATTTATAATATTCGTATGGATTCTGTGGTTAAATATGCCTATACCCACTATTCAATATAATTTAACTATTATTTCTAGTCAGTAACTCAATGAGTTCATTTTGAGCTCTTCCAAAATCTTGTACAGTGGTTATCTGCAGCTGCATCTCCGCATATTCTATATTAGTATTCCCTTCGCCCCTAGTATTCCTTTTTTAAGGAAGTAGAGCAATGATTTTGGCTTCGCTCAGCCGTTTCTTCCCTTATCATTTTGTCCAACATTAGAAATCTCGCCATTTTCTTCGATAAAAATTCAACTCCGAAAGTCTTACGATAGCTATGAATTTCAAGTAATAATCCGCAAGATTACTTGTCAAACAACGACTACGAAAACGTCAAATGTATTTTGGGAGTAGGTGCACTGACAACGATTGACAACGTCAATGTCAAACCATCGAAGACGGATCGAAGCCCAATACGAAACCATGTACGAAACACTTTCGGGGTAGCTAAATGACAGAAACGTCAACGGATATGAATAGTTTCGTTTTTCGGAATAAGGCCTCAGGTGCCCAGATCTTATCGTTCACTAGACCAGAACTAGACTACTCTCCCTCGAAAATAGCGGCTCCATTCTGATACAACAACCCTATTACGTCGAAATTTTATGATACACATTTTTATTTTCACTGGTTCTACACTTTTTGAGCTGTCCCATCCTATAACGATATTTTGTGTGAGTAACAAAAGGTTGTAACATCTGTGCGCTACCTAATTTCGTTGTACAAATAAATCCGCTTTGGGGTTCCATGCCTGAAAAGTAACCAAACGGAACCCTGAAAAAGATTCTGCTGTAAGTTTATCATATTCTGTACTTGTTACTACTAGTTACTGTAATGGCGCTAAATAAAGCAAAAAAAATAATATCATAATACATTAGGTTAGGTCTTGTTTCTTTTACAAAATTATTTAATAAGTGGAAAGTATTTTTACTACTATTATCTATTCTGTGACGTTAGTACGGAACCTAACTGGCGAGTACTTGGCTAGTTATTTGACTATCTATTCCTAGCTAGTACCTATATAAAGTTCGAACGAGTCATGTAATGTATTTTTTGCTCGCTCTCGAATATAGCATTGTTTACTCACTGTTTAGCGAAGTTTCGGGCTAATCTGTGTCTTTTATGGTTTCTTCCTTATTGGATAAACATGTGAAAGGTTTTAGTTGGTTAATGCGCTCGTCAAGTTTTTATGAATTCTTTCTTCGTTGGCCAGGTAAGCAGTTTAGGAAATTAATCTCCATATTACTTTTTGCTACTAACTATAGATGCTTAGCCACTATGATATAATTTACTTGTGTTTACTAAGATGTGGAAAGTATAAATAATATAATTACCTGGGATAAATTACATTCGGTCAAGAACTGGATGCTGTAGAAATCTGTAAAAGCAGATATTTACTGCGATAGATGGGCAAGAATACTTTACGATTTACATTGAAGGAATAGCTTCTCTATTTAAAATTAATTTCTCAGATGTTGGCTATTTTAACAAAAATATAGAACAACAACTTAGACTATTTTTACTGCGCTGTTCAAGTTAAGCACTTGCTCAAGTAGCCATTTCACGACTGTTCGAGCACTAAAGTGATTCGTTCCATCTCTGCTATTTAGTTTGCTTTCAGAATACTTAATGTTTGCCTTTATTGATAAGTATAATTTACATGTTAAACGAATGCACCCCTGTGCTATTAGTTTGTCAAGATATACACACATCAAAAAAAGTTTGCGATCAATGGCATAGGCTCCTAGAATTCTTTAAATTTAACTTTATCAAGAAAAAATCTATGTTGTATGCTTTCTTTAAATAATTCCTGTTTGAAATTAAAATATAAAACTATTTTTTATTATTAATTTAAAAAAATTGAGCCATTAATCATAATGCAATTGTGATAGAAATTTCATAGAAAGAAAAAGACTGTTTAATTAAACTTAAACTACAATTTATTATTAAAAGGTGTAAATTCAATATAAAATAACTCCTCCCCTGGCTCGAACACATGCGGAGATCCTCCTGGGCATGCTGAGGATCATGTTATCCAGCATTTCCTGGGGTAACCTATCCCATTCTTCAATAGCGGCTTCCCTGAGCTCTGGAACTGTCTGGGGATGTGGATCACGGTTCCATACAGCTCGTTTAAGAGCATTCCACGCGTGCTCTATTGGGTTTAAGTCGGGCGAGCCGGCAGGCCAGTCTAATCGTGTGATATCGTATTCTTGAAGAGCAGCATTGACCCGTTGAGCTCGATGTGCGGGCGCATTATCATCGACCAGTACAAATTGGTGCCCATGGTTTACTCGGAATGGTTTGACGATATCATCAATAGCAACGGCTTTGTACATGTCTGCTGTCATGAAGCCCCGATACGGGATCAAAGGCGTTCTAGCTCCAATCATAATGCCACCCCAAAAAGACACCGATTTTCCGCCTTGCTGAACTGTTCCAGTGGCAGTTCTTTGTCTTTCACGGTCGCCTGGTCTTCTCCAGACACGGACACGTCGGTTATCTGGATGAGTGGAGATTCGGGATTCGTTAACGAAGAGACAGTTTTGCCAAATGTTTTCTTCCTCACCTTCTTCATTTTGCCGAAGTCTAGCCCACTGCAATCTTCGTTGTTGACGTTGCCGGGAATTGAGCGGAGCTCGCCATGACCTCCGTGCTCGTAATCCAGCCTGGTGCAAGCAATTGCGAACGGTCTGCGTGCTAACTTCAAGCCCACAGGCGGCCCTGACTTCTGCTTTTATTTTAGTGCCGTTGATTGTGGGGTCACGGACTGCCAGCAATCTAATATAGCGCTTTTGGGCAGCTGTCAAAACAGTTGGGCGACCGCTACGGGGTCGGTCAGCTAAATTCTCCATTCCGTGGTACCTCTGACCCGTAGCCACGACACAGGATTGGGATATAGCAAGTCTGCGTGCTATTATTCTCGTGGTGTATCCTTCTTCCCTCAAAGTTACTATTTTAGCTCGTAAAACCTCTGATAATCCTCTTGGCATTTTTTCAATCACTACTTTCCGCGAAAAATATCTTGAATCGGTTATAATTCACTAAATCAGATTTCTGAATGAGCGTAAGCTAGGACTGAAAGCCTTTTTGTAAGAAAAAACAATTGAACGGTGTCATTGTTTTGTGTTCTAATTCTTTATTTTTAAATAAAGAATCTAAAAAGAAGAAAAAATCATAATATAATCTACGGTAACAAAAAAGATTTTAGTTTTTCAAAGTGATCACAAACTTTTTTTGATGTGTGTATGAATAACACCACTGGTGTAGTTGGTCTGCTGCCGCTGCACCCTTTTCTATATTAAGCATGTATTATACATATAAACCTTCCTCTTGAATCATTCTATCTACTAAAGAAGACCGCTTAAATATTCGTTGCGTAGCTTCAAAGAGTAAAGCATACATAGGGACGGACAGACAGCGATAGCGACTTTGTTTTATACTAGTGAAAGTGATGTATTGATTAAGATAATTGACTTGTAGGATGTAGATGTAGTTTGATCGAATTGTACCACATTTTGTGTGAAGCGGTCTAGCTAGATTGTTAAACTTTGACAATTTAGTTGTTGTTCGTGATACATGACATACACACACACAAACCTTTCACCCACAGAGTATTGGATTTATGTGCTTATATATCTCACCTAGAGTCCTTCACTGTTATAAAACCTTTAATACAAACCCGGCGGTACAGTCAGCGTCATAAATATCTTGACGACGAAGACTCAAAATCAGGCTGTTTTCTTGATTTATATGGTGCTAGCTTTTGCCCGCGGCTCCGCCCGCATGGATGTTGGTTATCGCGACCAAACATATCCTATTTCCTTTCTCATGGTCTAATCTATCCCTATACGAAATTTCATCAAAATCGGTTCAGTAGTTGAGGCGTGAAAGCGTAACATACAGACAGACAGACAGAGTTACTTTCGCATTTCTAATATCAAGTAAGGAAGTAAGGATTACTGTCCGAAATAAAGGTGTGTTCCAAATATACAGGGTGTATTTTTGAAACGGGGCAGTAAGGGCAAGTACCTTAACCGTTGCAGTTACAGCAAAACGTTCTTAAAAGACCTTCCCTAACTTTTTGGGACATTTTGAACTGCATTCACAGATTTTGTAAAAAAATTTGAACTTTTTGCATTTTTTTTGCTAACTGTAAGTTTTTTACAAAATCTGTGTTCAAAAATACACCCTGTATATGAACAATCCGTCAACTGCAAGGGGGTAAAAAACGAAATTAAGAACATTTGAGCACTTTGTTCGTCAACATCTTGCTGATGCTGACTGTACATACCCTTTCAACAAAACGTCACAAATTTATGTTCTTTGAGGTCAAACCCCGCTGTTTGTCCACTTACTGTTACTATATAATATTCTACGTGACCAAACCATATCAATGGGTATACGTTTTCATTTTTTATTTTCTTTCAGCACCATATTATACCTATTCTTTTTCGGGTCCATACTCATTCATTTTTAATGGTGAAATATCAACATATATAGTAATCCACATGACTTCATCATAATTATCGTTCGTAGATCCATAACATCAAAGTACTATTTACTGTGAAAATTTAAAAGCTGTAGGTATATTATATACGTTTAGGTTTTATTATAGGTATGGGTTTATCATCAGAATTCCACGTGGACGGGGCCGCGGGCAACAGCTAGTATTCCATAGGCTTTAATCCTGAAGGTAAATTTACAAACACTCCGTAGGGCAGATACCGGTCATGTCAAATTAGTTTCTTTGTGTTATACACTAAAACGAAGTTATAGAAAAATTATGTAATAAAATAAATTTGACCTCGTTCATATCTCACTCATTGTTAAATAATTTGCTTGTTAGTACAATCAGCATCACATTAATCTTAACCAATAACGTACTCAAAACACCGCAATCAAGATAGATTTGACTCTGACTCTACTTCGGGTGGATGATTAAAAATAAACCAAATAGTATAATAAGAACGGACTTCAAGTTTTAAGTACAGCTCTTTTACAATTCTTTAATTAATAAGCACAGTTAAACAATTCATTTCAACTAAAGGAAAGTATCCAATTACGGCACATTTTATTTGATTCTCTTTGGACCCGTCTCCGCACCGTCTCGCCTGCTTTTGTTAAAGCGTTGACCTCTAATAAACTTAACTAAAATGACAAGCAATTACCATTTCGGTACCAATTGTAGTGGTTAGCGACAGGCGGACAGTAATGTCCGACTAGTAGCTGTGGGAACAACCACACTGAGAGGTAGGGTTGTGACAAACATAAAATTAGCAAATGTTGTACTTTTAAGAAATATGTTCAGTAATAATACGATGAGATGCGGATAGTTGTTCGCAACCGCGCCGCACGGTCGAGGATTTGTCGTGACACATTCGGATGTAAGCAATTGTGTGGATCGGCCGCGCACGCGCTCGCATTGTATTTGCGGTGTACCAAACGGATCGAATCGGGTTTGATTCAGTGTTGTGTTTCTTCTGCTCTACGAGAGGACTCCGGCCACGACCAGTGGAGTTTCGGATCCTGGTGGCGGAAAACAAAGGGTGGGACTACACTACAACGGTAACAAAGTTTATATATATATATCTATACCAACACATTTATCTAGCTAGGGCACATAAACATAATACAGGGTTTCGGACCAGAAGACGGACCAGCCGGCTGGGTAAGTGGTCGTACTTCCTTTTAGCTCCGCGCTCATCGCGGACCGTCTGGGAATCACGGGCGATTCCCAAACATTATATTTATAAACTGGAAGAATTAGTGGTTTTCTGTAGAAATAAGACTTGACCTATCATTACTATATCTAATAGTAACTAGGATCGGATGCGCAAGGCGGAGAATCGGCTACTATGGCGCAAGTAGTGGTTGGCTCAGTAACGCACGTTTGCCATGTACCGGCACATGTGACGGTACATGGCGAAAACAAAATATCGAGAATGTGCGGGTAGATGAAGAACCTTCTACCTCACGGACTCGAAGACGGCAGGCTTGCACTACTGAGCCAGTCAGCTTGTGACCACGGTCGGTGTAACCTGGTCGAAACGTCAGGCAAATAAAAGGTATGTGCCTATACCATGATCGCGTTAATTCCCGTTATATTTAGTGTATATCATAGAACCCCCTCCCGAGGAGGGCCAGTACGTAAGGGATGGCCCTGGGTCAGCCGGGGTGAAAGGGATATGTCGATGACAACCTCACCTCCAGCCTAGCACCACGACCCACAGTCGGCGTGCGGTTTTAGTCGGTTCGAGTCCGACATAACCTCCCCTTCCAGCTCTGGCGGGGGAGATATCCGAGGGGATATCCGCACGAAGAAATAAAAAAAGTAAGTAGTAAGTACCATGGTGAATGTTCTGACGAGCTCTTACAATTAGTCCCACCCTCTCCTTTCCTACACAGGACGACACTTGCAGGGCTAAGATGCCATCCATTTACGGTGCAGAGTATACCTGCTAGAACCAAGCGTTTCAATGATTCATTCCTATGCCGCACCACTAAGACCTGGAATTCCCTGCCAGCTCACGTGTTTCCTTCTTCCTACAGTCCCGGGTCCTTTAAGCGGGGCGTGAAAAGGCATATAATGAGGCCGTCAAGCTGAGTGCCACCACTGTTAACATGGTAAATGTCTACGATGATGACCCTCTTTCCGAGACTTTGCTTTTAGCTTAACATCAGGCGAGGTGAAGTCAAATTGACGTGTCATGTATAAAAAAAAAACATAGAACGCGAGTGTTTAAAAGTTAGTTTAATATTCTTCGATCAATAATTCACTCAATGTCACTTAGAGGCCAACAGAGGCTAAAGGATTCATCCCAGCATTGTTCAAAATATATTTATTGAACAAATATATTGGCGAAACGAGTGAAATGGAATAACCCTTTTTGATATTTGATTGAATACTGACAAATTGTCGCTTGTCATGGAAATTTATTGTCCCAAGCGAAAAATATATTTTTCATTCAAATTTTGTATTTATTCGTTATTGGATTAAAGATTGAGATTATTATAGTGGATTGCAGGGTGAAAGCGAATAACATTGTGACATATTGAATACGCATTTCGTTCAAATGGATTTCTTTATCGGTTACCAACGACACGACTAGAACTTTGAACTTTTATTCATAAAGATTTACTGTCTATAGTTTTTTATTATTATAAAAATATAATTGTATGAATTCTTGAACTACACACTACTTGATACTATCCAAATTTTACGCGAATATCACGTAAGAATAAAAATAATTTTAACAAACGAACCAACATCTATTTCAACAATATAATTCGTAAAAATGGAAATGTTTAATTTTAAATCACAATTCATCACATATTAGCGTCGGTAGCTTAGTGGTTAAGGAGTCGGCCTTACGATCGAGAGGTCCCGGGTTCGATCCTGGCCATTACACTACCGACGTGAACCCACTCCTAGCACAAGCATTTTAGCTTAATTGGAGGGGTTAGAGGGAATATTAGTAACTTCGGTTCTAATATTCTTTAAAAAAAAAACAAAAAAATTTTGTACGTAGTTTCTGGTTTTAAATTTCTTTTAGTATTATTCATGTGCTGTACATATTTTAATTAATTTGAATTTTGAAATTTATCGTTTGATTTTTTAAATTGATTTTAATATCACTGAGCTCTTATTACAAATAATTAATGCTAGTAAGAATGCTGAACTATTATAAATTATGCAAATATAAGGAACTGTGTTACAAGCCACTGTCACCAGCCTTCAACTCAATATCAAGTAATGGGAAATTACTAATGAATAGGTAATCTTGACTGATTGGTGACGTCATCTGCGTAAATATTAATTAGTAACAAAGAGGTCTTACCTCACTCGCTTCCTTCCTTCCCATTCTCTATTATCGAGCCATAGATCAAAGCAACAATTAGCATACAAAAAATACTTCAGTATAAAAACACATTACCATTTATATAAAAAGGTTAAGCTAATAAAAGCCTGTTAAATAAATAAAGAGACAAAAAAGTATATAAATTGCATTAGGCGTAGAGGTGGCGCGAGTTTGTGAGAAACAAATTTATAAAATGTCACTTTTCTCTCACGGCGCACTCTGTATAAAATTACGCGGCGCCGTCCTTATAATGAAAATGAATTATGTTTAAATCCGGAAGCATTTAGGCTTTTATTGACTCTCCTACGAGCACGTTATGAAACACGACGGAGGAAAACCTAATCTCAAAGATAATTACATTTTCATACTTGCTCTTGCTGGGGACCACGAAATTTCTACGGCAAGTAAATGGTAAGGACGCGTAGAAATCTCACTGTTCCATTGTGTGACTAGGATAGGCCCAGAAGACACAGTGGAAACTGAATGCGAGTGGGTAGTGTTCTATTGAAAATTTAGCAGGCGCCAGAGAGGGCTACATAATCCTCAGGCACGACGAGCATGTATAAAGGCGAAAGATTTCCTACCAAGTTCATAATACCGAAAAAAACTTAAGTAAATTCAGATACTCTTTAATTTAATAAATAAATTAATATACTAAAAGTACGTATCAACATAAGACAGTATGTTACATTTATTCATAAATGGATAGAGAACCAGGAGAACCAAGGAAAAGTGATTTACGTGGAGTATCGACTGAAATTGGATACATTAGGCGCGGATGAAAACGGCACAGAACATCTCAAAGCTACAAAAACAATGTTGGGATGACCTAGAACATAACAAGCTTAGAGGTCTGTTAGAAGCTAAAGGCGAATCCTATCGATAAAGTACATTATTAGGGTCGACGCTGCCGATATAAAACATAACATGGATTCAATTTGATTATAGATAGCGAGCACGCCATCGACACATTAACGGTATCATCGATATTTTACTCAGAATATGCTACTTTTCCACGAAATCCTTAGATGTTGAATAATTCATGGTAGAACATTACCAAATTAATTTATAGGATGACTAATTATACGCAGAAACACCATTTGAATAATGTAATTATAACCTTATGCCGAAGAATTATCTGCAAACTGTAATTTATTGTTGTGGGAGACGGTCAAATATATACGGAGGTCGTGTTGTAACGGTTTTTGTTCTTTTATTTCGTAGATTAGGGCATTAATCACGTGAACTACAATTAGTGTACAATGGCCTGGCTGTGGTGAATACCAATTGAATGGAGGTTCGAGGAGGTCCTATGGGCTTGTAATAGAAACTTGTCGCAAGTTTTGTGATCAAGAGTTTTGTATTTCAATGTGACTTCTGTTTTACGGATTTTTAAGTTCTGTTTACTTTGACATCATAGTTATGATTTTTTTAAATCCGTTTAAATTGTCAGCATCAAAACAAATGTTGAAAACTTGAAACCGTCTAAAGATTTTAAATATTTACCGTAGTTTAGGTTACGTATTATAAATATCTAAACGTAATGTTGTCGAGAAAGCCATGGCAAATTTATTTTTATTTAAGACACGATCGACTTCATCTTGTCCAATACTCATATGTTTTAATGCATCTTGATGAAGCGAGTACTGTTTTTGTTTACCTCGACACTGACATTAATCGCACTAACGAATGATTATTCTAGTGATATTTTAAATATATTGAACATTTCGACCAGGGATGGCTGTTTTGTACCTAAATCACGCAAGTAACGTGAAATTTATTATTTCATAGTTAGATCTAAAACTGTTGTACATACTTTTTTGATCGTATAGAATTCCATTGACTTGAGAAATGGGCCGCAGGCAGTACTAAAACAACTTCGAAGTCATTACATTTCAACTAGACGTAATTTAACTTAGTGAAAAGATAAACAATTGAACTAAAGTCGAAATAACCTAGACTTTAGTTCTTGAAGCAAAGCTTTCAAACTTTGATTTAAAACTAAACCTAATACGGTTTAATTTTAGTGTATCATAGGAAAACTTGTGTTTCTGGGAGCTTGGCTTAATGGTTCGAGATCAAAGGACGACCCTTTTGTTCGAATGGCGGGCCAAAGCGCTTGTGCACGTTAAGCTAACCGCGAACGCGGTAGTTTACGGCAAGCTCCGCTCAAAGCCCACCACTAGCACTAAAAGGAGAGCAAATGTAGCCTTATTTGAATGTAGTACCGTCTGGGAATGAAATATTTGAGACATATCATAATATTAAATATCACCAGTTGATGCCCTCAACTCCGTTTGCACGGCTGTCGTATATCGCGACCAAAAGTAGCAAACAAATAAGCAAACATGGAAAAAATAAATAAAACTTTTCAACGTATTCTGTCGCGAGTTTTGGCGTTATTCAGTCAGCGTGAAAGAACTCCCAATAAATCGGGACAAAAGCCGTTAATCCGTTTTAAAAATAGTTTTATTTCAATGTGTGACATTCCCATAAACTTTCGTCAATATCAAACAAAAATATTTCTAGTTTACTAGCGACACGGGTTCGAGCTTTGCCCGGGAATAAATTCGTAAAATGTTCTATAATCTGATTATCGATTATCCAATTATATGATATAATTCTTCTCATGATATAATATGATATTCGATAATCTAATTGTATCGTCAACTATCTACGAAAAATATGATAAAATTACCTCTTAAGTGGGCTGTATATCGGTTCAAAATTTGAGCTCAATTAATGTAGAACTGTTCCGATTTTTGGAACACATATCAAATTATAAAGTTAGATATATAAAAAGTGGGTACAGATCATGATAGCGGTAGTTACTTTACATTGTTTGTGCCACAATTTCAAAAAAGATAAAATCAAGTGAAGGACAACACTTGAACTAATGAACCAGCAAAATCTTAATATTCATTTTTATTTGAAGTAAATCCTAACAAAAGAAAATTCATAACCAAAATATCCGATCGATCCACAAACTCCTAGATACCACAAAAAAGCCGCCTAATTTTCCTCTGAACATAATCACATCATTAACCAAGGGGGGTGGTATTATGTAATTGGCCCTTTGTACCCCGGGAAAAGGCTCCCACGGACTTTGAGGAGCACTCATTTAGGCCTACATTCTTGCCACGGAATTTACATTGGCTGGCTTTATCAACCAGCAGGTCCAAGATTAACCCCGCATAGTTAAATGGAATGTTGCCAGTCGAGCGGCTGTCAGACGCAGCCGTTGTTAGTCGGCTTAATAACTAACTAGTAGTTTTGTGACTATACTATTGGATGGTTTTTGATAGAATTAATCTGTTCTCTGGTTTGCTTTTGGGAAAATTTAAGCAATTATGCAGTTATCTTTAGGTTTTATTTGTGTGTTTTAGTGATATACTAAACATAGATTTTTTTGGAACGTGTGTGCTATATGAGTTCTTAAAATTTCTTGTGGTTCAAAAATGCATAATTTCGAATGTGAATGATTTCTTGAGCCACTGTTTTGTTGGCGCAGTGATAGCGAGTGTTAATGCTTCAGATGAATTTTCAGGTTTGACCCCTGGGTTAGCCAGTTTAAGAGTCATACTATGGTAATGTAAAGCGGTCACTTCTACATATTTGATCAAGGTTACTAGCAAAATGTGAAAGTTACTGCTTTACAGCTACTCAGGTCTGGCCTTCCCTAGGATGCTTATACTGATAGAAGTTTGGGGTTATTCCTTCTTCGTACCACGAAAACTGATTACTGAGTTATTATAAATTGAATTATCTTCAATCACAACTTCACTCATGGGTTCTAATACCAAAATGTTTAGTGTCTTTTTACCTCATAATTGTCAGAGACCGTTCCATTTTGTTACATAGAACGAATCTCATAACAACTTATAGCTGTTTGAGAATACTTTTCAATATTATGGGCACTTTATTTCAGTTCTCATACCATTGCTGCCGTTAATCGTACGATTTTACGTACACACCAAAATCTGAGTAATGTTCTTAAATCGACGTTTCAAGACTCATCTAACGAACACTGAACTATTTTATCTTTTAGTAAATATAAGTAAATGTACGCTACTGTTTTCTTTACAAAGAGCCGTAAAAGTTTATTTTACGACTTAATACTTGTGTGAACAGATAAGCGGCTAGTCTATCTTACTTTTGTTTGATAAATATTTATGTTTTTCTGGGTCCCAGTACAAGTTTCTTCACAACACGATCAAAGCCGTGGACCGTGTTGACAGAACATGGCCCTATTAGTGAGCCTGGGGCTATACTTTGTCCTTTTTGTTACTTTATTTTCGTGTTACATTTAGCGTATTTAAAATGGACAGTTGTATTTACACGTACGTACTTTGAATCAAACTTGAAAACAGCATAACTACATAATGAGCATGTTTTTTTTTATATAGGACACGTCAATTCGACTTCAACTCGCCTGATGGTAAGCTAAAGGCAAAGTCTCGGAAATTGGGTCACCATCGTAAACATGTACCATGTTAACAGTGGTGACACTCACCACATCAGATGCCTTTTCAAGCCCCGCTTAAAGGACCCGGGACTGTAGGAAGAAGAAAGAAAATAGCTAGTTGGAATTGTAAACGAAGGGTTTAGTAGGTACTTTTGTAAAAGGAACCTACTGTCAGCTGTCTAACTATTGCAGTTCATGAAATACAGTTCACTGACAGACAGAAATATAGCTGAGTTTTAGTAATAGGGTTCAGATGATTACATTTGGGGATGGAACCTTAACAATTCAAACCATTCCATGGCAATTTCTTAAACTATACTTACATAATAAATACACAATCAACTTCTTTTTTCCCCTCAATCACAAAAACAAGAAATTATCAAAAATTATTTCGTCGTTTTCGAACAGCCTGTTATCCGATATCTCTGAGACTAACTTTTGGAGTGTCAAGTCGATTCAAGTGCTGTAAAACATCACCGGTCAGCTGGTTGTGACGTTGGAGCCTGGCCCCGGACCGCGTCCTCAAGATCAATACCTCCTGCGCTTTAGAAGGCTCTATCACTGAATTATCGCCTCTCCTCCGCTCGCGCCGATTGCCTCTTCTAAAAGGTTTATGTCAATATAGGAATCGTATCCGTATACGTGTATAGAAAGCAAATTATTTCTTTAAAAGGACCGGTATAAAGGTTCAATATCTTTACAGGTAATGTCTGTTGTTTTCAACAATTTTTATTTACTTGTCCAGCTGTTGACCGTGACTCCGCCTGTTTGGATGTCAGAAATCGCGATCAAACTTGGCCGATGGCCCCTCACAAGCTCAAGTGTAGGCTGCACCAAAAAATCTGTTTTGTGATTTGGCCGTAAAAGTATATCAGATAGAAAAACAGATAGAATTGCTTTCGCAGGTTGCTTTCGTATTTGGCAAGGATTATCGTTTTACACTAAGTCTGATAATTATCTGTTATAAAACTTGTCATCATTTCGTGATAGGGTGCTACTAAAATCACTGAAGATTTGATCAGTGAAACTAAGTGCTAATATTATTTTTATCAGCTCTACGTTGAATATTGAAAATATGCAGTCGCATATGCAGCAGACGTTAACGTATTTGAGATAGAAATCATGTTCCACTATATTGCCATCTTGGGTGTAAAATAAATTCGAAATATTGCTATTTTTCTCCCTATTTCGATTCGCCGTACCTGTGATGTTTATCTAAAAGTTTAAACTTATTTTATATACTGAGTTGTATGTTTTCCTGCTGCGGAGTAGGGAACTCTGCTATTCCTTAGTCACTTCGTACAATACTTAAATAATATTGCTCAGTTTTAATAAAGGGCATGGTAATTTGACTTCACCTCGCCTGATGGTAAGCTAAAGGCAAAATCTCGGAAAGAGGGACACCATCGTAAACATGTACCATGTTAACAGTGGTGGCACTGAGATGCCTTTTCACGCCCCGCTTAAAAGACCCGGGACTGTAGGAAGTAGAAAACATGTGAGATGGCAGGGAGGTTACTAAACAAAGATAAAACACATACTTAAAAAATATTGCATTAACTATTACAATGTTTTGTTTATTACATACTGTACCTTGTGTTGTTTCATTTCCAGTGAAATTAAATGTACTATGTATTTCATACTACAGTCTAAATGAATACCCTCTATGAATAGAGCCTGCGAAACGAAGGCGCCATAAATTACGTATGTATTACGCAGCCATATTGGTTGATGTTGAGTGTGTATTATGTTACAAAATAAACGTTGTGAGTGAAAGGACAAATTGAATGCTTGCAAATCTTTGGGACGGAAACATTTCACGAATATCCGCTGAATGGATACGCCAGCGTTCGGAAGACGTGCCTTTGTTCAGGGTTTTGATTAAGCCAGTGATTAAGTAAATAAATAAATATTTTTCGACAAATCACACAGCACCATTTAGTCTAAAGTAAGCAAATAATTTTGTTTTATGGATCTAGACAACGGATAATTATACTTATATACATTTTTTTTATTCCTAATATTGATAAAATACACCCACCCATCGAATAAACAGTCGTGGTCATCACACAAATCCAAAGTGGGGATCGAACCCAGGCCCTCTTGCGCAGCTTTTTTTTTCCGTGCGGAAATCCCCTCGGATACCCCCCTGCCGGAGCCGGAAGGGGAGGTTATGTCGGACTCGAACCTACTAAAACGGATTTTGTCGTGAGACGTCCACTATGATAAGATATATAAGAATATATGATCAAGATAGTATTAGAGAACACTATATAATTAAAGTAAAAACATGATTTACTAGCTGTTGCCCGTGGCTCTGCCCGCGTGGATGTCGGTTATCGCGACCAAACACAACCCATGTCCTTTCTCAAGGTCTAATCTACCCTTATACCAAATAAAAGTGCTTGCAGCGGCCACATCCCGGTAAACCGCGTCGGCTCGCGAGCTAAACCTGGTCGAGGGGGATCTTTTCTGCTTTGGCAGAAAGGTCTTTTGCGGACGCCTCCCGCATAAAAGCACAGGGTCTGTCTCGGCGCAGAAGGCAACCCACGCTGATAAGCAACGGATCTAGGCGGATGCTGCGAGACAGCAAGGCATTGTGAAAGGCCGAGGGCGACGATAGAGGTCTAGAGCAATCATCGGCCAGACACTGCATCCGTCCCTTCTCCAGTCGTAGCGGTTCTCCGTTCCACTGGATCAAGGAGGGTAAGGACGAGAGAGTGCGTCTGTGTTTGCGCGTACACTTGTGCACTGAAATATATCCTGCGCACTTGACCGCTTCCGAAAAATGGACTCCGAAGACGTCAAGTCCTGTGGCGATGGGCAGAAGTAGAGAGGTCCGGTTTGATGCAAGCCGGGTATTGTCTGATGCCTGCACGCAGGCGGCTCCGGGGGTGTGAGTATACGCCGTGGTCGTTTTTGCACTGCAATGGGGTGACAGTATGAGCTCGGCAGCACCCGGGGTGACAAAGCATCCCTTTTCAGGGAGGCACTGCTTTCCCCGCTCAGCCGGGGGAGGGGCTAGAAAAGGTGCCCTAAAAAAATGCTCATCCCTCCCAAAGAGGATGGTAGTAACCACGGCTGCCTCCGCATCTATGAATTCGTGGTCGACGTCGCAAAGAAAGTAATAAAAATATTAAAACATCTACTATGACATTCGGCGCATGGAACGTGCGAACACTTCTAGACCGCGACTCTAATGCTTGTCCTGAGCGAAAAACCGCCATCTTATCCAGGGAACTTTGTCGCTATAATGTAGATGTAGCTGCACTAAGCGAAACACATCTTGCTGATGAAGGTGAACTGGTAGAGCACGGCGGTGGATATACTTTCTTCTGGAAAGGTACCACTGCCTCAGAGCCGAGACGGTCAGGTGTCGGATTCGCGATCAAAACCCAACTTATGAAGTGTCTAGACAAATATCCTGTCCACATATCTGACCGCGTGACCACTTTGCGCCTTCACTTGCATAATGACAACTATCTTAATGTCATCAGTATTTATGCACCAACGTTGGATAAATCTGATGACATCAAAGATCAGTTCTACGAGGAGTTGACTCAATGCCTCGATAGCATTCGTCCCAAAGAACAGATACTTCTACTGGGGGACTTCAATGCCAGAGTCGGTCGAGATTATGACGCTTGGCCCAGGGTCTTGGGTAAGCATGGGATTGGGAATATGAACAGCAATGGCCGAATGCTGCTCAGCTTATGTGCGCAATTTGAACTAGCGATCACAAACACAATGTTTAGACACCCCGCTAAGCACAAAACCACATGGATGCACCCAAGGTCCAAACACTGGCATCTTATCGACTATGCAATTGTTCGGCAAAATAACGTTTCCCAAGTCCAAGATACGCGCGTCATGCGCGGTGCGCACTGTTGGACAGATCATAGACTTGTTATCATTAAGCTATGCCTTCGCTTGTTCCCGCCTCGGAGATCGAAACGTATAAAACCTGCGTCCCTGGACGTGGAGAAGCTCAAAAACGAAGAGGTGCGAAATAACTATGTTTCAGGCTTAGCAAGTACCCTACCGCGTGATGAAACAGGGGACATTGAAGCTGACTGGAAGACTATGTCTACTCATGTTTTAGATACAGCTGCGAATATCTTAGGTCAAAAAGTCCGGAGAAATGAAGACTGGTACGATGAGAATGACAGAGTATTGACAGAAGCTATATCGGATCACCGCAAATTATTACGCGAAAACGATGGAAAGCGAACTAGCGGAAACGCTGCCGTTGACATCAAGCAAAGTGAACAAGCTCTACGAAAACTATCTCGGGAAACAAAAGACAACTGGTGGCAGAAAAAAGCGGTGTCCAAACGGTTTCTCGCAGACTCGAACCAGCTTGGTGAGTTTTATAGTGAGATTAGAAACCTGCTGGGAAGTACTATCCGAGCAAAGGTGCCCCTTAAGTCACTTGATGGTGAGCATCTTATTAAAACTAAGGATAATGTGTTAAATAGGTGGGCAGAACACTTCAACAATCTGCTCAATGTAGATCGATCAGCTGATTTGCAACACATTAGCCTGATACCTCAACTCCTATTTGCTGATGAATTAGACGAGCCACTCAAGCTGGACGAAGTGGTCGTTGCCATCAAACTGCAGCAAAACAAGCGTACGGTGGGTATTGACCTAATACCGGGAGAACTACTTAAGTACGGCGAGAAGGAGTTGTACTCGTCCTTATATGAACTTTTTGTTCGCATGTGGGATGAAGAACGGGTCCCAAATGACTTCAAAGTCTCACGCATCAGCGCCCTCTACAAGAACAAGGGTGACCGTTCGGACTGCAACTCCTACCGCGGTATTTCGTTTCTATCTGTCCCGGGAAAAGTCTTTGCCAGAATACTTTTAAACCGCCTTAGGACACTTTCTGAACAACTACTGCCGGAGACCCAGTTTGGCTTCCGACCTGACCGGGGAACCAGTGAAGCCATATTCTCTGTGCGTCAACTACAGGAAAAAAGTAGAGAACAAGGTCGTAAGTTGTACCTTTGCTTCGTTGACCTCGAGAAGGCCTTTGACAGTGTTCCCCGTGAAGCCCTATGGCTTGTACTTAAGAGAATGGGTTGCACAGAGAAATTTGTAAAGCTTCTCAGACTACTGCATGATGACATGGAGTGTTGTGTGACAGTGGAAGGAGAGCAGTCGAGTTTCTTTCCCGTCACCTGTGGGGTAAAACAAGGCTGTGTACTCGCACCCACACTCTTTGCTTTATACTTCGCTGTTGTGGTCAGGGAGGTTTTACAGAATTCTCTTGAAGGTGTACGCCTCCGCTTTCGAACAGACGGCAAACTGTTTAATCTCGCTAGATTTAAGGCAAATAGCAAAGTGTCATACGACATGATCAGTGAGATTATGTACGCTGACGATCTTTGCTTCTTGGCAGAATCCTCGGAGGACCTGCAAAGGCTGATGTCTGACCTGCACCAATCTTGTTGCAAGTATGGCCTTAAGATCAGTGTTAAAAAGACGGAAGTGCTATCCTTGGATACTAATGGTCGTGAGACACTATCCGTAAATATTGGTGACGACGTGCTGAAGCAGGTTGACAGGTTTAGTATACCTGGGGAGCACTATAACAGCTAAGTGCGACTTGGACTCAGAGATAAACAGTAGGATAAGTGCTGCCGCGGCAGCTTTCGGCAAACTCAACTCCAAGGTCTTCTGCTCACATGATCTGAAACTGACCACGAAACTGTCCGTATACATGGCCATTGTGATGCCAAATCTACTCTATTCCGCTGAGACGTGGTGCTTGTACCGACACCATATTCGTACACTAGACCGATTCCACCTGAAATGTCTGAGAAGTATCATGAAGATAAGTTGGTCTGACCGTGTACGTAACACTGAACTGCGACGAGCCAATGATGGTGGCATTGAAGCTTACCTGATGCGGCGACAACTTCGGTGGTGTGGACACGTGTCGCGGATGGCGGAGGATCGAGTGGCGAAATGCGTCTTTTACTCAGAGCTCAAGGAGGGCAAGCGAAAGCAGGGTGGTCAACTCCTCAGATACAAAGACGTTCTGAAAAGACATTTGAAAAGATGCGAGATAGAGCCCTCGAAATGGGAGGATTTGGCAGCACAGCGACAAGAAGAGTCGAGAAGCGTCGCATACTGGAGCTAGACGCTAAGCGTGACGAACTTAAAGCCCGACCACCAGCGGCCATTACTTACAATTATATCAATGGTGTTCTTTCATGCTCGCACTGTGCGCGAAAATTCACCACAAAAATTGGCTACGTAAGCCACATAAGGGCGCATGAACGCCGAAACTTAACGTAGGAGTCGACAGCGGTCGCCATGACCGAAAACGGTCGGAGGAGATTATTGTTATTATTATACCAAATTTCATCAAAATCGGTTCAGTGGTTTAGGCGTGAAAGCTAACATACAGACAGACAGACAGAGTTACTTTCGCATTTATAATTAGTATGGATTTGTGGATATTTTGTAAGGCGCCATCATACCCCAAACTAAGTACCTGTACATAAAGTTTCTTACTTGAGGTCTAAAATGTGTAAGAAACTACTTACAAAGATATCAATATCATAATATCTATTCATGACTAATGAGAGTCACTAATCTTCACCAGTGATGTGCCAAAGCGTAGTTGAATATCCTCTTCAGCAAAAACATTATCCGCGTTACGAACTTCCCGACTGTTATCTTCGCACATTTGTTAAATTCAGTGTGTGTATCTTCTTTAAGTAGTATATACACATTCCCATATCACATTCCCAAAAGTATCTTATAACTGTTTACTTAGTAAAGTTTATGTTCCACATCCCGCGAAGGTTCCCGATTCAATCCCAGCAGTGTGTTTGTTCATGCAAATGTTTATGTTATTATGTTTACTTAAACTATTCACTGTAAGGATCACTTTGTATTCGAAATAACTGATATTATTAGTAGATTAGTTATTTTGAGTCCTATATTATTATTAATTAACATTAAAATAGACAGAGTATCCAGAGGCTCGTTTTCTTCATTTTCCTCAAAGCAAACCTTCCTATTTTTAAAGTGTTTAAACGATTCTTATTTACTTTTCTAAACATGTTTACATAAAGTGCGTCTATTTCTTTAAACAGATTGTGCAAATATTTTTCTAGAAATTTCAGAAAGGTTTAAACCTACTTTAAATCTTTCAGCCCCAGAAGTTTGTCGGAAGCTAACTTTTTAGTAATTTCCTCTTTCAAAATACATGTTTTTCCCTGTTTTTATTCACAGATATTGGTGATTTCTAATTGGCTGGTAGAAGCATATTACATAGGCAACATTACTCCTGAAGTTGATCTTTAAATCATAATTAATTGCCCCCTATGGACTCATTGGCTTTTTCTCTATTCCACCTGCGATAGAATTTCATATATTCTGTGTTTAAAGAACCCCACAGAGAGCTATGTTTTTTCTTCTATTTAAGGAAATAAAAACCTTGAATAATTTGTAATAACATAGGTCTAAAACTAAATTAGAACCACCACCACGCGAGGTGAAGTCAAATTGACGTGTCCTATATAAAAAAAAAACTATTAATTTTACAAAACGGGACTGATTTTTTTAACCCTAAGTTGCTTGTGTTTGAAGTGGGTTCACGTCGGTAGTTTAAATGGCCACTTCACGTCGATATACATAATCGTATAGTTGTATAACTTAATGTTCAAAATGTGGTATCTAAGGTCTTGTATTTTTACCTTCAGACTTTGTTATGTTCAATCTATCGCAACAGATATTTTCGACCGTTCACGGCAGCTACTAACTCTTTCTCTGTAATTGTTTTAATGGAAAAGTTTGAAAGTGTTTACTCAAACTATACTTCCCAACTGTATGATTTACGTATAGTGCGGAAGTTTTCTAAGAAAATGCTTTTATCTTTCGCATTATCCTATTACTCCGTTTCTGTTATAATTCAATTTTGTTAGCACTTCAGGAAGGACAATTTTGGTAGATTATAATCAGGGTTGGGTGTTGGGCGTGGCTTATACTTTGTTAAGTATATGTATTTCGTGTAGCTGGATTGACACTATTATTATAGGGTTAGTTTAAGGAACCATTTAGTGCCAACAGTGAATCTTTGACACGAGAATAAGAAGAAGCGAAGGTTTCTTTTTCGAAAAAGGTATTGTTTGTGTTAGAAGTGGATTAGCTTGACAGCTTCCGTGACTTAGCAGTAGTAAACGCGGCAGCTGCGCAGGAGGCACGGGTTCGATCCCCACTCAATGAAAATACTTGTATGCATGAATATGGATATTTGCATTGGTCTGGTCGTTCCTCGGAGAGCACGTTAAGCCATATCGGTCCCGGCTGCTATACGAACATCTATCAATGGAGCCGGATGTTGGAGCCCTCCAAAGTCCAACAAAAACTAGTCCAGCTGCAATGCTTCGATATCGCCTTTGGGTTGTGGAGGGCAGATGTGATTTAATTAGATTATGATACATTTTTTTTTTTTCAAACTATAAAAATCTTACATACTTAACAGATTTAAAAGAAATGTAGCAAATAATAATTCCAATAATTTGCAAGTGATACTTCCATTTATCGTCGTTGAATATAAAGCTGCGTCCACACTATGCTAAAATGCGAATAACCACTTCCGATCTGGACAATAAATCTGCCAGTTTATCTAGCACCTGACGCGGGTGCCGTCGAATGCACGGATAAGGAACATACGAGAATTCATTATTCAATAGTATTCTAACAAGTGATGGGAGAGTTTAGTCTGCGGAGGAAACCAGGGCCGCATTTTGTGAAAATAAGATAAGTAATACCTCCTACTCGTGGTTCCGCATGCTAGACACTTAACAAAATGGCTACTTTTCTATTATAGAATAAATCTCGTTGCCAATTTCCATTCAGGTTTATTTAGCTATTCTGGAGTGATTAAATTACATACATCTATCAATCCAAACGGCCATATTTGTAAGAAAGTAAGATAACGACCTCGAAGGTGTGCATTAAACAGAAAAAACATATTAAGTCGTCTTGCCTTACTCAAATGCGATTATGATTTGATTATGTCTTACGCTTTATGCCTTTTCTGTATAATTTGCCATAGAATGATACGACTGCAATTAAATCTTTATTTTGAAGATATGAATTTACGAAATATTAATAAAACGTTATAAATATTCGCAAAACTCGTAATAAATTATCGCGAAATGCCGGTATTGTTTTATTAAATCAACGTTATGCCGGTTAAGTACTTACAATTTTCCGGAAACTGAAATACTAAAATTCTATTTTAATTGAAGTTTTTTGATAAATCAGTAAATTAGTCTAAAGTTTGATAAAATAAATGCGTAATTAAAACTCATCATCACAGTTTTAAAGGAATATTTAATTTTTAATTTAAAGGAAAATTTAAACGAATGGAAAATTGCTATGCAGACGACAGCACCTTACACGGGAGTTATTACGCACATCCTGCGGCCAAGCAGTCTGATATCGCGGAAAAAGGCAGTTTCTTGTCACAGAGCTGGACCAGATCCTGGACCACATTTCTCAATGGGGCGCTAGGAACCTGGTCGAGTTCCATGCCAAGAAGACCCAGGCATGTGCGTTTACAGCAAAAGTATCTCCTTTCCTTCCCCTTCCCACTCTTCAGAGCACACCACTGCCACTGCAGGATCACCTCAATATCCTCAGTATAGATGTTCGCTGCAAACTGAATAACAAAAACTATATCGAGAGTATCATCAAATCAGCCTCGCGTAAACTCGGAGTCCTGAACAGAGTAAGACGTTTTTTCACGCCGGAGCAGCGGTGTCTTCTATACAAGACCCAAATTCGTTCCTGCGTGGAATACTGCTCACATCTCTGGGACGGCTCCGTAAAGTACTTACTAGATGCTCTCGACAGGTTACAGCGACGTGCGGTCCGCATTATTGGGAGTCAGGACTCCCAACCTCAGGACCTCAGGAGGTCACGAACACCCTCGAGCCTTTGCAGATGCGTAGAGATGTTGCGTCTTAGGCAGTATTCTACCGTCTCTACCATGGTGAATGTTCTGACGAGCTCTTCCAATTAGTCCCACCCTCTCCTTTCCTATACAGGACGACACGTGCAGGGCTAAGATGCCATCCATATACGGTGCAGAGTATACCAGCTAGAACCAAGCGTTTCAGTGACTCATTCCTATGCCGCACCATTATGACCTGGAACTCCCTGCCAGCTCACGTGTTTCCTTCTTCCTACAGTCCCGGGTCCTTTAAGCGGGGCGTGTAAAGGCATCTAACGAGGTCGTCAAGCTGAGTGCCACCACTGTTAACATGGTACATTTTTCTGATGGTGACCCTATTTCCGAGACTTTGCCTTTAGCTTAACATCAGGCGAGGTGAAGTCAAATTGACGCGTCCTATATAAAAAAAAAAGAATAATTATCTATTGAGACTAAATAACGATTTTGGAAGCGTTACCCGAAATAAAAAAGAAACTTCTCTAATGGATAAATAAATTATAATTATAATCATTTTTTTATTTAATCTAAACAGATTAGTTGAATGAATTTTTTATAGCATTTATTATGCTAACTTTTAAGTTCGAAAAACATTGGAAAAAATGAAATGCTCAAGTGAGACTCGAACTCACGACCTTTCCCTTACAGGGGGACTGCTCTGCCAACTGAACTATTGAGCACCACTTGAATCATTCCAAATTTTCCTTCTCTTTATATCCGTCTATAAGGGCGACGGTGCAGCCATCTACCAACATTCTCACGAACTGTTGGAAGCAATGAATGATTTTTCAACCATTTTTAAACATTGAATTTTGATGACTGCGCCCAAATAGGTCGTGAGTTCGAGTCTCACTTGAGCATTTCATTTTTTCCAATGTTTTTCGAACTAAACAGATTAAATAAAAAAAATGATTATAATTATAATTTATTTAATTTAATTTAAAACCATATGGAGATGAAGTAAGTGAACCTCGAAATCCAAGGTGGAAGCCTCAGATGCATGATGCAAACGCTAAAATGTTGATCATCTCCATATGGTTTGACGTATACGGATTTTAAAGTAAAATAAATATCAAGAAGTCCATTGGCAAGATGTCAGGTTACCGTTACCGTTAACCCCAAACCTGTCAACATCAAAAAATGTTGTCGTCACCTTAATGACGTGCTACCTGACACGTGCTGTCAATTGTCATGCAGATGTCAGTATTACCTGTTGACATAACGATGACTATTTTTTACTTCAAAATAATATGCTGACAAATGCAGTCATCATTTACTCGAATGCACTCAGTATGAAAGATATTATTAACTTATACATAGTACTAGCGTTTTAATCTTAAGGACAAAGTCAGTCTTATAATCATATTTCTTACTTTCTTTCTGGCTTAGTAGATATTACAGTAGATACATACTTTTTTATTCCGTGTGGAAATCTCCTCGGATGCCTCCCATGCCGGAGGCGGAAGGGGAGGTTATGTCGAACTCGAACCGACTAAAACCGCACGCTGACTGTGGGTCGTGGTGCTAGGCCGAAGGTGAGGTTGTCATCGACATATCCCTCGCACACCGGTCTGGCCCTCCTCGGAAGAGGGGACTCGCTCCCGGTATGGGGAGGCGCACTTTTCATAGTAACTACGAGTACAAACCTTCTCCTCTTTTCAATTCATTAAAACTGTGAGCCAATCAACCGTGATCTATGTTATACTTCATACTTCACAAGATTCAGTCACTTACGGGCATACTTCAAACAAACTTAGTTCAACTAAAGTTCAGGTAGCGCCGAATGCCCTCCACCGGCTTCAACAAGATAATTTGAAAGTTCTGATGACTCCCGATGGCCGATAGATAGACTCTGAGTTAATCTCGTTTACGAGGGACTTTGATGAAAAGGAAATAAGATCATAATATTTGAAGTTTCGAGTTCGGACGCCATTAATGTGGGCGCTTTGACGCTCCGCGGCGTAATGGGCGGCGCTACTGGTACAATTATTTACGAGTGTTTAATATTGTTTAGTTAGTGCAGTATACGTGTTACAGTATACATTTTTACGTAGTTATTTGATAAGGTAGTAGTGTAAGGTGGGACATCACGTCTTCGACTATGGTGTAGTTATTCCGTGTTCGCAACTCAAGTGCATTATATCAATTATCACGTAATTATATTACATACATACATACATAATGATCAAATTGAGAGCATACATTTTAAGTCAATTTTATTAAGTCTAAAGTCGGAATGATATGCAGGCATGCATTTACATGTATATTCTTCCTACAGTCCCGGGTCCTTTAGGCGGGGCGTGAAAATGCATCTGATGAGGCCTGCAAGCTGAGTGCCAGCACTGTTAACATGGTACATGATTACAATGGTGACCCTCTTGCCGAGACTTTGCCTTTAGCTTACCATCAGGAGAGGTGAAGTCAAATTGACGTGTCTCCATTATAAAAAAAACTGATGCATGCTGAGCCATGTTTGGCTGCAAAAAGCGGTCCCCGGACTTCGAGTTGGAGGCCTCGAATGTAACCGGGATTAACGCAAGGAGGATGATGATTGATACATACTGATCTATATAAGGCAGCAAAAAAATTGCTTATTTATTAGTAAACAAACTGAGAACCTCCTTTTTGTACATGGTTAGTGAAAAAGTGTCGATTATGAAAATTTATCTATACATATAATAAATCTGTAAACGATCGATGTCTGTACATGGAAAGGAAATGAGAAAAATTGTTATAGGGGGACTTTATAAACGTAATAGAAGCCAAATCAACGTTTTTTGGAATTTTTGTCTGTTTGTCTGTTTATCTGTTTATCTGTTTCTCTGTTTCTCTGTTTCTCTGTTTCTCTGTTTGTCTGTGAGTTTGTGCACGCTAATCTCAGAATCGGCTGAACGGATTTGGTTGCGGTTTTCACTAATATATTGTGGTAGGCTTCACTTAACATTTAGTGTTTGTTTTATTGAAATCGGTTCATAAATAAAAAAGTTATGTCAATAATAACATATCACGGCTAACAATTTGTGATTGTGTGAATAGATCGAACCAATAAAGAAACAATAATGCTTACAAGAAGATATTATTTCGGTCATAGGAATCTGAAGAACTCCGAGAGGCAGAGTTCTACATCTCAGCCAAGTCAGGTCAGGTTGCTGCAGAATCTTCGGCACAGCAAGTGTCTCGATAGAATTCACATTGTTCTCGAACGATTTTCTCTCGAATCCAACAAATTAGTGAGCAGCTGGTTCAGTAAAAAGACTCCTGGCTTTCATAATTAATATCATCACGCTATTATATTAAGGAATGAGACAGAATGTTTTTATGACTTAATAATTATGTAAACGTCTATTTCACACTATGATTTCATGGTAACTGTGGCTCAATAAGTCTGCGGTGGATTTGTAACTTAGCCGAGTCGCGATCGAATCCATCTATAACGTCATTTTTCTTTTTTATGGTTTTTTATTTACTTTTGTTTAACTTTTTTATTTTATTGTGTATTTGTTGTATTTTATTGTATTTATAGTTTTATTTGAAGTAAAATATAAATTCTATGCTTAGTATTCTGTAGGTAGTACATAAAACTAGGCTGTGTGACAGTAATAGTAGAACTTATTATATAATATTCTTAGATCTATACAAAATTCTTCATTTCGGAGAATGAAAAAGTGGTCCCACCCGCCTGAGAAGTCATAAAACTGAAACTGATATCCCCCATTGATACCGATGCCACCACATCGGGGCAAGCGCAATATTGGAATCAAACCGATTAAAATTTAACAGAGGAATGGGGCATTGGGGGTATTCTGGGGTTAGGTATCCCAGAAAAAAAAACCCCCAGTATACCTGCCTTGGTTACCTATCATAAATAGGCGGTCTAAACGTGAAGAGCAGGGATTGCTTCGGCTAGGGTGATGGGTAGCCTAAGCTATCACCATCAAAGCCGCGCTCATGGAGGAAGTAAATCGTCGCACCTTCTCTGAAGCACATTACGTATTCTGGGAGATAGTTGTCCCTATCGTATTACCGTCTCTACCATGGTGAAGGTTCTGATGAGCTATTCCAATTAGTTCCACCCTCTCCTTTCCTAAACAGGACAACGCATGCAAGGCTCAGATGTCATCCACATACGGATCAGAATATTCCATCAAGAACCAAGCGGTTTGGTGACCCATTCCTATGTCGCAATATTAAGACCTGAAATCCCTGCCAGCTCACGGTTTACTTCTTCCTACAGTCCCGGGTCCTTTAAAGGGGGTGTGAAAAGACTTCTGATGATCCCATAAAGATGAGTGCCACCATTGTTAAGATGGTACATGTTTATAATGGTGACCCTATTTCCGAGCCTTTGCCTTTAGCTTAACATCAGTCGAGGTGAAGTTAAATGGACGTGTTCTATATAAAAAAAACTCCGGGTCTTAAAAAGAAGAAAACACATGTGTGGACAGAGCAATACAGTTCTTAACCGCCTGATAAAGAAATGAAGTTCCGAACAGCTTGGTTCGAGGTGGCATTATTTCTACCGTATGTGACTGACGGAACGAAGGAGAGATTAGTTGAAAGACTCTTAATAGGCTCTTTCACTCGCCGTGGTGCGGTAGAAATGGTAAAATACAGCCAGAGAGACAACGTCTTTATGCAACTGCAGACATTATACAATGTTAGTGACCTGATGACTAGCAACGCACGCCGCTGCGATATTATCGATACCGTCTAATAAGTAGGTATCTAATTGTAAATACGTAAATCTATCCCAGAAATGATAACAGTACGCCAGGAGAAGCCAACCTATGTATTAGACTTTATATTAACACTCAGTTCCGGTAAATTTCATCAGACCGAAAAAATCCCCCACGTGGATATCAACTCCAGTATCAATTTGGAAGTATCTACATCATCTGCTGGAAACAAGCTTACCAATAAAAGAAATATATAGCAAAATGAGGCTATATGACCCCATCCCAGTCAATGCTGTATTTGCTCGCTTGCCCACTGCGCCCCTCTTCTCTACCTGTGTGTAAAGCAATGAACAATGATGTGACTGTCGTCGATGGAATTTATCATAAAACTGGAACTACCCACCATTGGCTCGGCAAAGAAGAGAACCAATGCTCACTGCTCAGGGCGTGCAAGGCACCGGGTTTTCTTGAAACTATTTTGTGTGATACTTGATGTACTTATTTTAATTTGTTCAGTTCGTAAGTGGTGGCAGCATGTTTTAAGAATTTGGGAGGAAGGAAGTATATTTAAACCATTAAAACTGGTGAACATTACCAAGTCCACATATAACAATGTTCATCACATACTTGATAATGATTACGTCAGCAAAATGTTGAATTTTTCAAAATCCTTCCGCAATATTTGCCAAGCCCATAGTCACATTTGTCACATTTATTATAGTTTATAGTACTGGCAGGTAGGTAACAACTGCTGTTTAGATACGAAAAAGTTATAAAAGGGGAACTTAACTTGAATATTACATTCTTGAAAGGCATTATATATGTAATACTAGCTTTACCATAGAAGAAGTCTGTCTATTTTCGTAGTTTTCAGTAGTTTAGCCCTGTATTTATAAGTCAGTCACTCAAAAGACTGTCTTCATAATATTTAATTTAAAAATACAAGGTGGAAGATGTCAAGCGAGTTTTCGATATGATTTGAATACAGTTTTGTTTCTTTTTTAAAATAAAGAAATTTTTCCTTTGCGTAAAATTAACTATTTCCAGTATTTCGAGTACTTCCGTTCCAGTTGGGATGAAAATCTTCCACCATGTTTAATAATTAATTTGAGCTATTCCGAAATAAACGCGGACGAAGTCGCGGGTAACAGCTAGTTTAGTAAATAAAAATGAAACATTCACCAAATTACAGGGCCAGATATGACTATGTAAAAATACGTCATGTTTAGCCCAAAAAAATATGAACCCTTTTAGAAAGTGAAAAGGGTGTAAGTGAAACCGACAGACAACAGTGATTCAGTGTTTTCACGGAGGCTGTATCATCAATCACGCCCTTTCATCTGCCCTTAATGATAACCATCTACTAAATATTATTATTAAATTAAGTGAAATTTTCACTATAAAACGAGTTTGCCATTAATTATATAAATGAAATGTTTAAAATTATCAACTGTGAGATCCGTCTTGAGATGGATATGATGAAAATTAACGCAATGACATGAGCAGATGCTGTAACTGAAAAGTGTAGATATTTATAGGAAAATCTTATAAAGATAATAAGAGCATGTCATAATATGCGATACCATGGTTTTCCCAAGCGACTACAATATGCGGTTCTTCAAGAGGGGCATTAGGAGGTTTCCTCAGGGTAGGCAGCGCGAGTGTAACGTCTCTGGTGTTGCATACTTCCATAGGCCGCGGTAACCACTTTCCATCAGGTGGGCCGTGTGCTTGTCTGCCATCTAAGTGGTATAAAAAAGAAAAAAATACGCAGAGCAATATAGCTACCGTTCGGTTCATAGTCTTTATCTTTGTCTCAGACATTTTTATAATAAATCTTAGTGTGGGCTACCTATAGTATTTATATACAATATATTCATATTTACAGTTATTTATTAAGTATTTACATATTTACACATTATCTAATTAATGTTATATGTATATACAATTATTTACAATAACTTACATATTTTATATATCTAATAATTTCATACACCTTAATAAACTATAAATTAGATATGCACAAAATATTATATTAACTACACAAAACATATAAACAAAACATATACCGGTTGACGCTGAGTGTACATTGGAAATACGCGACCCGCTCCAATATGTTCGTTCAGCGCGGTATGCAGTGAACGGTTACGAATGATCTATGATAGACACTCTCGGTTTAGCATTCATAGAAATTAGTTACTGACCCGCAGTTGTAATTTTATAAAATACTTTTGTAAAAGTTTATAATATTCTTAGTTTACGCTTTGAATTATTCTACCTATCTTTCTGTCTTTATCTGTATCTTATTGTGGCGTATAAATTCTTCTGTGCTGTGCTATATAAACTTTCTCCTTCTGAACTAAATCTTGTGTTCTGTGTATGTACCTACTGTGTTGTGTGTGACCCGAATATATGGACCCTTACAAACTGTGAGTAGACTTTTAATTTGGTCACCCGAGTACCTACTGCAGAACCATACTACACTGGTGACCCCGTTACTGAACCGTTAAATATGATGGAAAAGGAGTCGAAAGCTGAACAAACCACACCCTCGGCCTCGAATGTGCCGGTAGAACACGTGTCCGCGAACCTTCGCGACGTATTTCGTGTGTCGGTAAAGTTACCCCCGTTTTGGCCTGAGGAGCCGGATTTATGGTTTGCTCAAATCGAAGCACAGTTTTCTAATGCTAACGTGACCGGTGACGTCACGAAATTTAATTATGTCGTTGGACACTTAGAGCCACATATCTCGAAAGAGGTGAAGGACATAATTATGAATCCGCCAGCTCAGATGCGATATGAAAAATTGAAGGTAGAACTAGTTAAGCGACTTTCAGCTTCACAAGAGCGTAAAGTAAAGCAACTTTTGATGCATGAGGAGCTTGGAGACCGGAAGCCCTCTCAATTTCTACGCCATCTTCAGGGTTTAGCCGGTCCGAACGTCCCCGAAGATTTTTTGCGCACCATTTGGAGCAGCCGCCTACCATCAAATATCCAACCACTGTTGGCTTCGCAACCGGAGAGTACTTTAGAGGTCTTGGCTGAACTTGCAGATCGGGTTCAGGATATTGTAGCACCTTCATCTCACGTAGCTTCCACTTCAGCAGCTGCACCTACCGTCAATGCACTAGCGAGTGAAATAGCGGAACTGAAGAGCGCTATGAAACGTCTTACTGTGCAACTCCGAGATAGCCGACCAAAGCAGCGTCAGCGTAGCAGGAGTCGTGATCGCAGCCACAACCGTTCGTCCACCCGTTCTGAGGCCAACTACAAGCAGTTTCCCTTATGCTGGTATCACGGGAAGTTCGGGGCTAAAGCACACCACTGCATAAAGCCATGCGACTACAAGGAAACGCTCCGGGCAGTCGGTAATGGCGACTGGCGATTGCCCCACCTCTACTGGTCGCCTGTTCGTGACAGACAGATCGTCAAAGATGCAGTTCCTGGTCGATACTGGAAGCGACCTCTGTGTCTACCCCCACGGTCTGCTTCGTGATCGTCGTGCGTCTACCAATTATCAACTATGTGCCGCCAATGGAACTGCCATACGTACATACGGTTGTGTGGAGTTAAACCTTAATCTTGGTCTACGTAAGGACTTTAAATGGCGTTTTGTTGTAGCTGATGTAACTAAACCTATAATCGGTGTAGATTTCTTGTCATTTTACTCTTTAGTCGTTGATTGCCGTAATCAACGACTAATAGATAGTAATACTAATATGTGTACTTCTGCTTTGAATCACTCAGACTCCTCTATATCTAGTGTAAAGGTTCCTACTGGTGATTCAAGGTATCATTTAATTTTAAAAGAGTTTCCAGAGATTACTCGGCCAGCCGGTACACATCGCACTACACCACATAACACCTTACATTATATACGCACGACACCAGGCCCTCCAGTTTCTTGTTCTCCTCGACGTTTAGCGCCAGATAAGTTGAAGATTGCCCAGCAGGAATTTCAACTGATGATGGCCAACGGTACTGCCCGACCGTCAGACAGCCCTTGGTCATCACCTCTTCATTTAGCTCCTAAAAAAGATAATGGCTGGCGACCCTGTGGAGACTACCGCCTGCTCAACGCCAGGACCATACCCGACAGGTACCCAATAAAGCATATGCATGACTTTGCTCACAGCATTTCAGGTTGCAACGTTTTCAGTACCGTCGATCTTGTAAAGGCTTTTAACCAAATACCTGTCAACCCTGAGGACATACCGAAGACGGCTATAACTACACCCTTCGGGCTATTCGAGCTGCCTTTCATGGGATTTGGTCTGAGGAACGCTGGGCAAACGTTTCAGCGTTTCGTTGACGAGATGACCCGGGGTCTCGATTTTTGCTACTCATTTTTGGACGATTTCCTTGTATTTTCTCGTAGTGAGGTCCAACACGAGGAGCATCTGCGTACGTTATTCGCAAGGATGAGAGATTTCGGCATGGTGGTCAACACGTCTAAGTGCGTTTTCGGTGCTTCAGAAGTAACTTTCTTAGGTTACAGCGTTTCAGCTGAAGGCACCAAACCACTAGACTCTAAAGTTGACGCCATTAGAAACTTCCCTTTTCCAAAAGATGTACGTCAACTTAGGCGCTTTCTGGGCATGATTAATTTTTATAGGCGATTCATGCCCCAAGCAGCCCAAACTCAAGCCCCACTGCATAAACTTCTAGTTGGCAATGTTAAAGGCTCTCACCCGATTAAGTTATGTGACGATTCCCTGAAAGCATTTGAGGACTGTAAGGCTAGTTTAGCTGAGGCAGCCTTGCTAGCTCACCCCGATTGCAATTTCAAACTTGCATTGGTTACCGATGCGTCGGACACAGCAATGGGTGCGGTATTACAACAGCTAGACAAGGATGGTTGGCAGCCGTTAGCGTTTTTCTCCCGTAAACTCAGTCCTTCCCAGGTCAAATACTCTCCTTATGACAGGGAATTACTAGCCATATACGAGGCAATTAAATATTTCCGTCATATGCTGGAGGCAAGACACTTTGTTATTTACACGGACCATAAGCCACTCACATTTGCGTTCCATGACAGGAAGAAAACTTGTTCTCCCAGGCAATTCCGTCATTTAGATTTTATTGCTCAGTTTACCACTGATCTGCAACATATATCTGGTAAAAATAATGTAGTGGCTGATCCCTTATCCCGTGTAAATGAACTACAAGCCCCAGTTAGCCTTGACCATTTAGCGGAATCACAAGCCTCAGACGATGAGCTAAAGCACCTTCTCCAAGAAGGATCATCTCTGCAATTAGAGAAGCTAAAAATTCCCGGGAGCCGTAGTTACCTGTACTGCGATATCAGTACAACGCCTCCACGGCCATTTGTGCCTAAAATGCTTCGTAAGCAAGCGTTTGACAGCCTCCATTCCCTCAGTCACCCTGGTGTGTCAGCTTCTGCCAAATTAGTGGCAGAACGATTTGTCTGGCCAGGCATACGAAAAGACTGTCGAGAATGGGCACGAACTTGTATCTCGTGTCAGCGTGCTAAAGTGAGCCGCCATGTTACCGCTCCTTTAGGCACGTTTAATTTACCACGGGCACGTTTTAACCAAGTTCATATAGACTTAGTGGGCCCATTACCACTGTCTCAGGGCTATAAGTACTGCTTAACAGCAGTCGATCGCTTCACGAGATGGCCTGAAGTTATGCCCATCGTTGACATTACTGCTGAGACAGTAGCTAAAGCCTTAGTATCAGGGTGGATAGCTCGATTTGGTTGCCCTGTTACTATTGTTACAGACAGAGGTCGGCAATTTGAGTCTGCTTTGTTTGAACAACTGTCTAAAATTGCAGGCTTTCAACACAAACGCACAACGGCATATAGGCCTTGTTGTAATGGTTTGGTTGAACGAATGCATAGACAGTTGAAAGCATCAATAGTTTGTCATGCAAGCGAAAAATGGACTGAGACCTTGCCATGGGTGCTACTCGGCATCAGAAGTGCCTTCAAAAGTGACCTACAGGCGTCGTCAGCCGAGCTAGTTTACGGCGAACCACTTCGCCTTCCAGGGGAATATTTTACTTCAAGTAACACAAGTGTTACAACTGACCCCATCGATTTTATTGCACGAATACGCTCCTTTGCTCAGAAGTTACAGCCTGTACCAGCTTCCCGCCATAGTAATGGCAAAATATTTATTTTTAAAGATTTGGCAACCACTGACCACGTTTTCCTTCGTGAAGACGCGTCGCGTGGATCCCTTCAACCCGCTTATACAGGTCCACATAAAGTGCTGAGCAAGGCAGATAAATTTTTCAAAATTGAATTTAAAGGAAAGCCTGTCACGGTTTCCATCGATCGTCTAAAACCTGCATATATATTGGCAGAGGAGACAGACCACAACGATGTCCCTACTGATAAAAAAATCTATCAGACTCGTTCCGGTCGTCGCGTTAAATTTACCGAGTTTTATCGCCCTTGACGGTCTCTGGAGGGGAGTGATGTGGGCTACCTATAGTATTTATATACAATATATTCATATTTACAGTTATTTATTAAGTATTTACATATTTACACATTATCTAATTAATGTTATATGTATATACAATTATTTACAATAACTTACATATTTTATATATCTAATAATTTCATACACCTTAATAAACTATAAATTAGATATGCACAAAATATTATATTAACTACACAAAACATATAAACAAAACATATACCGGTTGACGCTGAGTGTACATTGGAAATACGCGACCCGCTCCAATATGTTCGTTCAGCGCGGTATGCAGTGAACGGTTACGAATGATCTATGATAGACACTCTCGGTTTAGCATTCATAGAAATTAGTTACTGACCCGCAGTTGTAATTTTATAAAATACTTTTGTAAAAGTTTATAATATTCTTAGTTTACGCTTTGAATTATTCTACCTATCTTTCTGTCTTTATCTGTATCTTATTGTGGCGTATAAATTCTTCTGTGCTGTGCTATATAAACTTTCTCCTTCTGAACTAAATCTTGTGTTCTGTGTATGTACCTACTGTGTTGTGTGTGACCCGAATATATGGACCCTTACAAACTGTGAGTAGACTTTTAATTTGGTCACCCGAGTACCTACTGCAGAACCATACTACATTAGCATTTTGCTTTTAATCGCGAAATACCCATTTTCGTGACCTTTGACCTTAAATAAAAAAAATCCAGGTGTCGGAGCGATGTGGACTTTTCATATTTCATTTATGATGGTGTTTGTACAATGCTACTAATTTTCAGCTGGGTGCGAATAATTATTGTAACCTGACTCATATAATTAGGTTTTAGATTAACCGAATCACACCGCTATCGTCTAGAAATTAATCACGCCAATCATCATACGGTCCAGTTGATAAACCATCGTCATCATCTGCTGATTCATCTAGGCATAGTCTGAACTGCAGCTATCTTCAATTTCACCGTAAATGGATAAAATACAAAATACCTGTCAAAAACACTTGAGAGCTCTGCAATTTTCTACAGCCAAGAAGCAAAATTTTGAAACATCTTTTACGTACATCCGAGGCATTGATATTCGAGACTATATCGCAGAGAATGAGCCCCATTTTTATATCCTTTATTGAGGTCAACTTAAAGGTAGTTTTACACTGAAAGTAATAGGGGTTAATAGAGGTCTGTACGGCCCATCAATATCGCAAATGACGAACTGACAACTGACAGTCAAGTGACAAAGATAAACAAGTTATCTCGGACCCTTATCAACTTTCTGCGTCACTTGTAAGTATCAAATTCTTTTAAAGGGATATAAGTAATGTGTCACAATGATGGTTTTGGATATATATAAAGTAAAGACTATGAACGTTATAAGTTAGGCAGGCATGCATTGAATTTTGATACTTTTACCTGTCTTAAAAAAAGAATTCTTTTGAATTATTGAATTAGAGACTCAGCAAATGTATTATTGCGAGTGGCATTAAATTTATAACGTGAGGTTTAGGCAATTATTAATTACAGGAAAAGCTACATTTTGAACATAGTTGTGGTTTCGATGTTATACATTGTTATAAGTAGGTTATATAACACACCAACTAATACCATACCACACAAGTCTATGGCCTAATTAATGGCAATGTTCCCCTAGCCTATGGCATTTTTCTCAAAAACAGAGGCTACAAAACTTGGTGTATTTCTTTCATTGTTCTTAAATGTTTTTTGATATAACTGATGGAATAAATTGTAGTTAGACAGTTTTAGCAAAGTTTTTATTTGGCGTTAATAAAGTTTTCTAAAAGTTTTGTTTATCGCAAGTACAAATAGATTAAACTGTCTAACTCATCATACATTTAGAAAACTTGAAAAATCATTGAAATTGGTTGAGGATCGGACGCTAACCACCATCGTGGTTGCGGCTTGATAAACTATTGATTACTGTTTGTAATTAATAATGGATCAGCAATCGGATTTTAGTTACGAATTTCATTCATATTGTGATGATGTGAAGCCGACGTGGACCAATGCATAGTTTCTACAGCTACACCCATCTACCTACAGCGTTCAGTGGCGTATCCCTTTTCACTTATAAACTTTGCATCCATGTCCTAATATCCCTAAATGTGTCTAGTCTTCCCAAAGGACAAGCGATTTT
This sequence comes from Eilema sororculum, assembly GCA_914829495.1. Lineage (NCBI taxonomy): Eukaryota > Metazoa > Arthropoda > Insecta > Lepidoptera > Erebidae > Eilema > Eilema sororculum. The sequence goes on from OU618533.1 coordinate 29,181,322, forward strand.
CCGGACAAAAGAAAGGGTTCCCACAAGGGGAAAACAAAACGATAATAATTTGGATTGTTTATATGCGTAGTTTATTACCACAGACAAAAAATACAGAAATAAACTTTGATTAAACATTTTCATAATCAGATAAAACAATTGAAGGAATTTTTTATAGCATTAAGTATGCTAACTATACAAATCGAATACATAGGGAAAAAGAATCTTCTCGGGCGGGACTCGAACCCGCAGTCTTTCCCTTACAGGGGGAATGCCTGACCAATTCGGCTACCGAGACACGCCCGATATATATATATATAAGTTTCGGGTATGATAGGGAATATTCTAGAAGTTTTTATAGGATCCTTTGAGAATCCAATAAGTAATACAAACTAGACGAGTTGACGAGCGGCGCACGTTTTCAAATCAACACTTGGGCCGGTGTGAGCGTCCTGAGGAATGAAAGGGACCGTAACACGCGGCGCCTAAATTCACGTAGATTGAATGTACAACACTCCTGACTGGACCAGGGCTGGTAGGTACCATAATAATATACTAAGCATTGTTTTGTTTCTAAGATACGATAGCTAAGAAAACTATATGAATACTATAACACCTCACTAATATTATGAAGGGAAGTTTACTCTTCAAGTTTTTTAAGTTACAGTAACATAATCTTACCAATAGGTAAACCATCTAATATTTTGCCAGCTTTAAATTTGTAGTAAATGTTTCAATAAAATGTAATTAATCTTCAAAACATAAATTACATTTCACCAACTCACTGAAATCCCTTAAAAGTATCTAAACTATTTGGCGGCAGTACATTTTCTTACTTACAGTCATGACTTATCGCGCTTCTCAGATCAGATAGTTCTATATTTCACCATGCCAACCCTACTTAGCCTTTCGGCCAGCTCATTATCTGGGCCGGACGTGGATAGCATCGGTCGGGACCGTGGCGAATTTCTATCCGCATTTTTACACCCCAACAACCAATAAAAGGCCTCAAATGAAACAAAGCCCCTCGAGATAAAAGTAAACAATGGTTGAGTTTGACGCGCGTTATCGCGGGACCGCGCCCGCGTCCATCTGCACACGCCCTTTTTAATTGAATACTGCTTTATTTTCATCCCGTGTTCATTTCCCGCGATGGCACAGCGAGGCAGGCAGTGGGATGAATAACGAAGCGATACCGATGACTAATTGCTTGTGTCGTTTGCGTTTAGGGCGTGTTGGAGCGCGCTGTAGGATTGTTGGTAATTGTAATTCGATCTTGAGTGATGCTATAATGATTTGTAGAGGAGAATGCGAAATAAAAAGGGTTTTGTGTAGCCGTCCATTACGTTAAACTAACAGGTTTTGTTAGTAGAATAGTCTAGAACTTTGATAAAACGAATGGCAAAGAATGAGTCCAAGACACAACATCATTTGTTCTAAATGAATGAATGGATAAACTTAGCATGGATATATTGTATGTCTTTAGTTTGTATTCTATGTGGGCTCAAAGCTCAAAGTATTCAAGATTACTCCTCTGCGCGTTGAGAGGGCAGATTCAACGCGAACAGAGCCGTGGACAACAGCTACTGTGAATTACTTTTTCTTTACACCTACTGAACGGGAAACCCGAATACCTACAGTATGCTTCTGGTCCCACATTATAGAAGGCAAAACATTACCAACAACTCAGTATTTACGCGACTACGTCCTTCTACTGCAAATTTCCTCGAAGAAAAACTCAATAACATTTTACCTAACAAGAAAACCGACCTCATTCCCCTAGCAAACATTCGTTCTTACTAATTACTACTCTGAAACAGGTATGACGTAATGGTAGTTAAAAAACTGTTAATATTTGAACTAGTTAGGCGTAATCAGCTGTTCCAAGAACCGTACACACAATCAACTGCCCTATATCTAGTTCAAACATATTAGCAAACAACCAAAAACAATTACTTGGGAAAACACGCCCGAGGGCAGAGCCGTGTGATTTATACAGTGTTGATTGACTTGTAACACATATCTCGTCGCGTATTGTTCGCTGAGGAAGATAGGGGGTAAATAATCCATATGTGGGGGATGAAAGCCAGCATATTGTTGGGAAATTCGGAATGTAATTCCAAACGCGTGGGTAGGCGTAAGTGTGTTATGATTTGGTGTTCGCTAGAATATATACTCGCGTATAAATGAACGAAAGATAATCTTAAAAATAAGTAGGTATATGTTTCCTACTACCAGTTTTCAAGATTTATACAGTCCTGAATACAGTACTGAATCGTTTTTTTCTCCCCGGAAGTTAATTGACTGGAGAATGTAGAGTATTCCAGGTGTGTAGCAATTTAGGCATGAAACTGTCAAACTAAAGACCATCGTATAATTTTGTTGGCATATTCTTCTTGGTCTTTATTCTAACGTTTACATAAGGAAAAATGAATATTTTCGGGCGGGGCTCGATCCCGTGATCTTTCCCTTACAATGCCTTCACCAACTAGGCTACCGAGACACGCCCGATGTGATTCAAATTTCCCTTCTATTTTTATCCGTCGACGGTTTATTCTATCGATTTTATTTATGGAATCTGCGCTCAAAGTACTTACAACCCTGGCTTGAGTTGGTTGGCTGGTCAGAGAGAAGACCATAATTACATTGAAAACGCTTTTGGATCTCCGTTCCTTCAATATATGTGAATTCTTTGTTGGCTTTGACATTTAAAAAAAAATCGAATATACATATTTTTTAGAGTAACACAGATATACTATGAGTTTTTGTGCCAAGAAACTAAATCTCAACTTCAGCAATAACACACTGAACTCGAGAACAACAATCTAGACTTTTGACAAGTTCTCGTCGAAACTAAACCTAATTCAATTATCTTGGTTGAACGGTGAAGAACAACATCATCTATATTCATGTGATTGACATATTTATTACGGCAAAGATCACGGTCAAAGATAATTCCTTTACTAAAAAGTAAACCGAAATATTGAGAGGTAATATTAAACTTTCAAAGGGGGTATTTATTGATATTTGTAATGTCGACCCCTCTATTCTTTCATCTTACCATCAGGTGATCTCGACGATGATATGGACGTGACCTGAACTGAAGAATAATACAAAATCCTTGTTCTATAGGGTTGTTTTATAACAGTGTCGTACAACTCGACTAAGGGATAGGACTGTTTAACATCAGACAGATTTAAACAGCCCAGACTTAGCCTCAGATATACTTTGTCTCCAGTCAACAATAATAGTGTCCGGAATACGGCAATAGGCTCACCCCCTATTACGTTGGACCAAATACAATGATTGATGTAATGTGTATACGTATCTAGGGTTGTTATGCAGCTATGAGGAAGGACATATTCCTGGTTTTATTTCCTATAAATAAAGACAAACAAGACTTTTTTTACTTAATAAACATATTACGAGAGAGGTTATTTTTAAGATTGACTTGGCAAATGTCTCTAACTCAGTTAACAGGAATACTTTGTAGACACAAACAAAATTAGAGACCCCCCAGAGCTTTTAAACTTCTCTGTGCGTGCACAAGGACCCTTCAAAATTCCTTTTTAGGGAAAATATTCTGGAATCAGTGGTTGCGTGTCAACAGAGTGAGGTGTGCGTTACTTATTATTGGTTTAGAGATCTATACTTAGATTCGAGTACTTACCACAAATTAGCAGTAAATTTCATATTTAATGTCTGGATAATACTTAGGGTGAAAATTGCTTAGATGGCTAGACAAGATTAACAGATTTAAGATGCCATCCATATACGGTGCAGAGTATACCTGCTAGAACCAAGCGTTTCAGTGACTCATTCCTATGCCGCACCACTAAGACCTGGAACTCCCTGCCAACTCACGTGTTTCCTTCTTACTACAGTCCCGGGTCCTTTAAGCGGGGCGTGAAAAGGCATTTGATGACTCCGTCAAGCTAAGTGCCACTACTGTTAACATGGTACATGTTTACGATGGTGACCCCTCTTTCCGAGACTTTGCCTTTAGCTTAACATCAGGCGAGGTGAAGTCAAATTGACGTGTTCTGTAAAAAAAAAGATTTTTGACTTTTTTTTTTTTCATCATAAAATAAATAAATTTCAATCCAAATAAAATTCCACCACCTAAACTTGACCATTTTTACATAAGACTGCTACTTTTCGCCTAAGTTAGTTTAGTATGGTGTATATAATAAACACATTCTGCGAACTACATGTTAATTTACGTCTCATTGAGTCTGAAGTTGTGCTCCATGACAGCACTGAGAATTTCCTAACAGAAAGTTCCTAATAACCTGCTCGGAAATAGTACCATGATATCCCACAAATACGTTTTCCTTCAACTAATCAATAATTTATTGTAGTAAGCACCACAAATTAGTCGTACTAACTGGCACCTAACACAAATTATCACCAAACGCGCGCGCGAGCTGTTCATCATTACAAGTCATCGTATTCACGAGTCCGCAATAATCGCTGGTGCGTCACGAATAAATCAATTGGTGGGCAGAGTTATGTTACGCGTCGACTACTGCGCTATGTCGTGGACTGACGAGGCACATTTAGCGATAGAAGGCTTAGTCAGTAATTAGATGGCATTATGCTGTAACATCGATCTCTAGAAGCAGAATTGGTGAAATAGGCTCGTGATATAGAAAAACATCGCAAAGTACGCGTAAGTAGGTAAGTATGAGAATGCTTTTTTCGAAAGAATATTTATAACAGAATTTAGTAACTCCTCCAGGTAAGCTAAATGGCCTGTGCTAGCTGTGTAAAATGCACGTCTATAGTGTCATAGCTAGGGTCTGAACCCAGAACCTTTCGATCGTAAAATCAATTCTTAAACCACTAAGCTACCGACACTCTTAAAACATTCCTTCTCCTAAAAAGTCCTATAAGGTCGAAAAAGCTACTAAAAGTATTGGTAATTGCACGCCATCAGATGTTACAGAACGTTTAGGAATTCGTTTTTAACGTGATTCAAGGAACTAGAGGTTAAACAGGTTAATCTTACACTTAAAATAATAGTCAAATAACCTTAACACACTGATATCAAAACTACTGAAGACAACATAAAAGTTGACATAGATGTTATTGCAGTTACCACTACAGTCATTCGTTCCAGTGATCAACCAGTAATGAAGTTAGAACCAACAAAAGCAAACGACCAATCTCAAGTCCGCTGTCTCTAACGATTCGCGTGATATGGTTACATTCAAAAGTCGCCATTAGGAAATAAAAATGAAGCTATCGAGGTAACCGCTACTATCTATAAAAGTTCTTTTATTTCCTTGTTGTTTTAGTTCCCCTTTTTAAAAGAGAATAGGGCGAGTTTTTTCATTATTGCAGTTCAAAATTTCTCTTCTACATTTAACTTCCTCGTAGTTACAAATGGTACCTCGTTTTTCATTTCATGTAAATATACTTGGGGTATACTTTCTTTTTGAACGTAACAATAACATAGCCATGAGCGTTCATACTGAAAACCAGGCCTTAAAAGAAATAGACAGTTATTTTTGAATAAGACATTTATAAGAGTATGTGTAGTATAGTTAGTTGCACCAAGCATCATCAATCAACAGTATAAACAGACAATATTTGTAAAAATGGGTATTGATATAGCGTCAATATTTTTTCTAACAATTCATTTTAATACATAATTCTGACATAAATTTGACCAAGAGACAAAACTATGATTTGTAAAAAGTTCTAGATTGTCTCAGATAGCAAAGCAACAGACCGATCAATAGTGTCATTAAAAATCTCAGCGGAGTAATAAATGTCAAAGGTACTTTAAAGGTTAGTTGTAAAACCGATAATCCATACTAATCCATACTAATATTATAAATGCGAAAGTAACTCTGTCTGTCTTTGTGTCTGTCTGTCTGTATGTTACGCTTTCACGCCTAAACCACTGAACCGATTTTGATGAAATTTGGTATAGGGGTAGATTATACGATGAGAAAGGACATAATGCTATGTTTTGTCGCTATAACCGACTTCCATGCGGGCGGAGCCGCGGGCAAAAGCTAGTATCTTATATAGTACGGTACAGTCAGCAGCAGAAAGATATTGATGAACAGAGTACTCAAAATGATATTAATTCTTTGATTTTCCCCTCTTCCTGTTGACGGATTGTTGCGATATTTTGTAAACACCTTTAACTTTTTGTTTGATTTGCTCTTAATAGTATTTTAAGATCATTCTGAGACTTTGCAGTCAAAATAATTCTGACGCTGACTTTGTATGCAATATTGATAAAATGACAACTAGCAACATTGCTTCAGTATTGTGCTTGGTGCAGAAAGCGACTCACTGCAAATGTTAACTATTTCAATTACAATTTAAAACGAACCAGCTTAACTTGTTGCTTGAAACGCAAGTGTCAGTTCAATAAATGCAGCACAGTGAAAGTCAGTATTTTTTTTAGGTTTAGTTTCTGGAATTATTTTAATAGGGATTTTATAGGTTTCTTATGTGTCTTGTCTCAAATCAAAATGATTACACCTCGAACTCGTTTTTTTCTTGTACCTATGTCATTTAACTTAGTATCAACAAACAAATCACACCTAATGCGTTCTGAGGCCCTTTTCCTACTCACTCCCACTCCGTCGCTTAGTAAACACTCAAGTGTATTGTCCAAAATGTTTACAGCAATTTCACAGCTTTTAAACAAAAACATCTCTAAAACAATTCGTTGGCCCATTTCGCTGAGTGATAAATTTCTCACTTATCTGGCTTCGTTTAGCTTAATTGTACACATAGTAGACACCCCATTGTCCCTGTTCCAGGCGCTACTTTTTCCTTTTCAATGGATTTTTCAGGTAGGGGCCAACCCCCGTCCTCGTTTTAGCCTTCCCTCCCAGATAATGTATTTCCTTTGTCTATTGTGTACAGTGATTCATCTAAATCACTTGGTTTTACAGTTCTCCGTTGCGTAGCTGTCTTATTGTTCGTTTATGTCATAATATTATTATAAATCCTTAGCAGATATTTGCGCACAAATTCTATTTCCTAATCTTGTCTATTTATTTTCTATTATGTTAAATTACAATCACGCTTTTATTGTGTTTGCTGAAAGGGTAAATACATGATACACGAGTTTCCATTTCAATATGTGACTCGGTCCCCATTTTGTATTTGCAAATGAACCTCGATAAATTTGCAATGGGTATGTTCGCATTTCGCGTTTATTTCAAACCTCGAATTAATTATAATAAATATAGGAATAATATTTGTTGGATCTGGGTCATCCCAGCGTAATATCATCCCACTAGTAATTATACTGTTATAATATTCATTAATGCGTGTTTAATTAACACCAGATAAATAGTATTTTGTTATTAAAGTATGAATATTATAAAATTGTGAAAGCTTGTGCAGGTACATGTGTGTTAAACAAATACAAATATTCAATCTCGCTCAAATGGAACAGTTCTCAAAGAGCTCAAACAGATCTGACTGAAATTTAGCACAGATATGGATTCTTAGTTTGAAGACTACTTTTTATCCCTGAAACAGTAGGTTCTAAACCAATAGGTTGCTGTAGCTGGATCAGAATTCCAGACAGAGTACATCTCACTTACATTTCACGTCCATTTTTGTTCCTAGCAAGCTTCTTGCGTGGGAAGAAAGGTGCTTCTTCTATAAATATCAATAAGATTGAAAGCTTTCCCTGAAACAAGTTTCCATCTCATTATAATTTGAAATGTCTCAAAAATTTATGAAATTTTTCGCTTTTGCTTCACCGCCCATTTACTTATGAAAGGTTCCCTCTTAAATATTATTTTTATTTCCTCTCATTTTGTGTCCAAGCTTCCTTATATTCTTACTCCATAACTACTTTGGACTTTTAAAAGATGGGAAATATTTGTTTTTAACCGATTAAAACAGATCATTCTTGCAATACTACCAACTTTTCTTGATAATTCAATATAGTCACTATGTACGTATTTGAATGATTTTTTTTATCATCTATTATGCTAACTTTAAAATTCGAATGCATCGGAAAAATGAAATGCTCAAGTGGGACTTGAACCCACGACCTTTCCCATACAGGGGGAATGCTCTTCCAACTGAGCTATTGAACCACACCTGAATAACTTCAAATTTCCCTTCTCTTTATATCCGTCTTTAATGGTGACGTCCCACTTGAGCATTTTTATACTCTAATAGTAGTGACATAAACACGGTGCTAGCACTTCAATCCCTCGGTTTTCTACTGTTCATACATTGAGGTGAAACATCAATATTTTCAGGGCACATTTGTATCAGTATAAGTTCGTGCTGTATGTCGGCCGTTGCCTAGGGCTGAGCGCCTTCATTATGACTTATATTTCGACTTCTAAAAATTTTGGTGTGTATCTATAATATTCCACAATATTCCACAACATTCTACACAACGCTATCTAGACCCATGGTACCATGGAACCATGGTTTTTTGTAAATACATACATATTATATATAGAAATACCCAGACCAATGCAAATAGCCATATTCATGCATACCAATATTTGCACTGTACGGGAATAGAACCCGCGCCTCCTGCGTGGCAGTCGCGTGCACTACCGCCACGCCACAGAGGTACATCTATAAGTATTAGATGAGTCCTCAATTACAGTGAATTCGAGACTTATTAACATTATATAATGTACTTAACGCTACAAATTAATGGTTCAATTTCCTCAGTTTGTCAGTGTTACCATGAACATCATCATGGTTTCAAGTCCCTTTCCGAATGTTGATTTTTCAATACAAATTTATAGGAGGAATAATGTTTCTTTTTATTTTCGATTTACAAATAGCAAACTTATTCGTAATCATCGAAAGTACGATACGTACCCAGCTCTAGACATGCTCCACCTCCAATCTCAATACCTCCAAATACTTGGTTCATTCCGGTATCAACCCTAACAGAGGCCGTGTCAAGAGGCGGCCAGCCCTCGGCGTGTAGCCCGCGGTAATTAAAACCAAGCCGGGCTCTTCACAAGTAGGTCAGGCATCAATCGGCCGCTGATGGCATAACTAGCGATTTCGCCAGATCCTCTCCAAGAATCACCTTAGACCTCGAGTGGTATGATATCTTGGTCTGGGAAGGTGAGGAAATGTTTTTTATTTCATTAACTAAATAAGATTTTGATTTGTTTGATTTTTCAAGTACATCATCTACATAAAGACGTTAGTTCTGAATGCATCCGAGGCCGCGGTGCCCTCGGAGCTCAAGCTGTTCCGGCTCTTCCTCCTCCACTTCGCACGATCTTGGGCGTCCAAGGTAGTGAGACGGTTTTTAAAGTACAAACATGAAATAATATAAATGCCCATGCCTACCTAATTCTTGTCTTTACAGTACAATTCTTCGTGTACATAACATTCTAATTCGTCTTCATTGGACTATAGAATGACTAATTGATTCTTATCAAATTGTTATATAAATTTAATTTTTTATCACTTCTAAAACGTGATATTAGGTGCACCCCGATATATTCTTCTGGTATAAGTAGATAAAACCGTTCGCTTTTGCTTTTTTTCTGATATACTCACAACTATTCAGTCATTTTCCGAATAATCCCCAATTAATTAGTGTATATTGTCTGCTTTTCCCACTAAGCAAGAAATCTGATCTGATTAGGCGGGATGATCTTGGCTGATATACCCATTAATATATACACTGAATAGGTATGTACTTGATCTGTCATTAAATTATTACCTACCCATCGAGATATGCTAAAATGAGTACCCATTTACCTTCAATAACCAATTCTACTACGAGTATAAGCATTCTTCTCTCGGCATTAAGGGCCACTACGGCCAGATAATCAGCTTATTAACTAAGCTTCTCTACGTTTACAGTGCAATGTTGCTTCTCTATCAAAATTTGAAAATGCTTGAAAATGCGAACTCAAGCCTTCGTAATTATTTTCTTCATTAGGTGTCAATATGATTTCAGTAGAAATTCACATACCTACGTAGGTAAATTAACCCTGAAAAATCACAATTCTTATGGGGGCTGGCCTTTTTTAACAGCTATATTAATTAAAAGATAAACTTTTTTATCAAGGAAAATGTTGTGCTTACCTTTGACCTTTAATATTTTAATTTAAAATTGTAATGCTATATTAGAGATTAATAATCTGATTGCAAAGCAAATTTCCGCTCATCGTTAAGATTCGCTTGTTTTTTCTTAATGAAGACAGCCGCCACCTTCGCTGATTCAACAAGTATACGTAATTACAATAGCTCTGTTCTTAAGACGCCTCTCCACGACCCCACTCTGCATTGTTAATGCGGTAATTTGCTCAGCTAAGTGATGAGTAAAAATTGTAATAGCGAGAAATTTTGTTTAACGCTTTTATTCTTTAGTAATTTCTTTCAAAGTAATTAAAATTTCATGGGCGTAGCTAGGAACTTTTAAACTTTCGCATTTCTTGATATACAATTAACGTGATTATTTGTACTGTACAAAACCAAATAAACCTTTTAAAAAGAAAAGTGTATACTACTTCGAATTCTATGCTAGAATAAATTAAAATGAAAGCAATATTCATACATCGTTAAGTTTCGCTTCAAAGAACATTGTAGATATTTGTTCAATTACAATCTATGGCACAAAAAGATATCACTTTTAAAAGGAATAATACAAACAAAGCGAGGAGAACATCAATTACATTGAAAATATATTTCTAGCGTTCAAAGTTCCCTACTGCAAAGTTACCAATACAAAAACGAACGTTCAAAATAACAATTCAATGAGAATTGCAGAGTGTAGGATGCAGAAATGCAGAATATAGAATGCAGAAATGCAGAGTTGGTTCGTGTGTTAAGGCACGAGGGGTAATTGGCGTGCCGCTCACGTCGCGATGCCAGCCTGCCACTAATTAAGCGGGGGACGGGCCAGAGGACACTTTCTAAATGGCACGCCTATCAATCGCTTCTTACGCCTCCATTTGGGAGAAAAATGGTCCAGCTGGCTGCTACCGGGCAGATGTAGAATGAATGTGTGAGATACGTACCTACCTGGGTAGTGTTTTTTCGTTTGCGAAATATTATCCGAATAGTATTCTTGTATGTGTGTGTAATATACGAAGGTTTTATCTAGTCTTAGATCTTACGTTAAAATAAGTTTAGCTTAACTGTTTTCTATTTTCACGAAAAATATCAAAGTTCAGTCGTTTCTTAGTAGAACTGAAAACCACCACAGTTCAAGAAAGACTCGATATTGGGAAAATTTTGAAATTGAACAAGTTTGTAATATCAGTTCTAGAATGTGCATATAATTTAGGTAGTTTATTTTTTAAATATATATTCTAGTAAGAAGAAGAATAGCAAAAGATGTATGCCAGGATCGTAGCAAGTGGAAATCCGTAATCTCTGCCTACCCTCCTGCGAAAAGGCGTGACGGCATGTATGTATGTATATGTATTCTAGCAATTCTAGTAAACATATACAACTTGCACTGCTAGGAATTGAACTCGTGACCTCTGACTTAACAGTCTAAATTTCTTCTCTATAGCAGTCGGAGTTAATCCACACTTAATATTATAAAAGCGAAAGTAACTCTGTCCGTCTCTCTGTCTGTCTGTCTGTATCTTACGCGATTTTTATGAAATTTGGTATACGGGTAGATTAGACCATGAGACATTTCTCATGGTCTTATCTACCCCTATACCAAATTTCATCAAAATCGGATCGCGACCACACATACTTTGCTACGTTTGGTCGCGATAACCGACATTCACGCGGGCGGGGCCGCAGGCAAAAGCTAGTGAAGTATAAATAACGATTATAAAATTAACTTTCACTGTTTCTAATAAACTTTAAAATTTGAGCCTAAAATCGTTATTGTATCGAAAAAACAATTTTATTAGACTTTTATGAAATCACATCGAGACCAGCCCGCTGCCGATAAAGCCATTAATTCTAAAAGAGCTATTAGTGTTGAGGCTCCAAATGAATTGTTCTCTCATAATTGGTTTTTAGATCGTGTAATTTGTTGAACTCATTCAGTTATTGACACTAGCTAACTAGCTTCTCGCTAACATCGATCTCGCAATGGCTTGAATTCGAGGTATTTATAATATTTTATTTCAGGAAACTATTACGTATATCTAGAAAACCAGTTAGTAGTATTGGATTTCATTGAAAATTTTATTTGAACTTTAATATTTCATTCTACTATTCTTAGAAAACTGAAAACTAAGTTCGAATGGGATTGATTTAAATCGTAATTTCATAGGTTTTATTGTTTTTAAACATTTTGGTGCAAAGAATCTAATATATTTATATAGATTTGCACATTTTATGTATCCTATGACACTCGGTTGCTGATTGTGGTGAATACCTTTCATTTGAGACCACTCATCAAAATCTGTCCAGCCGTTAGGCCTATAGAGGGGTACAAAGAAAACTACTTACATACATATGCGCACATTACCCTCGCTAGCGCAAAAATGAATCGAAAACTAACTCCTACACGGGCTCTTCTAATCTGTACCCACAAAACTCGACCAAAAGCAAAACACGAATATTTTTTTCCAAACTTTAGCCACAGGTCCTTCCACATTCTACCCACGAAAACACAATTATATTCTTCCAAATTAATTCGTAAATCTTCCTAATATTAGCTTCACAGTATATTTCTTGTTTAAAAGCTTATTTCCCGACGGTTATTGACAGTTGTTTGTCGGAAGAGCTTCCCCAGGTCCGCTGTTGATCAAAGGCCGTCGTACCTCGATTTCCCAATTGTCAGTGATCAATCAGTGTCAATTAGTACAGCCTTGAAGTTAACCCTTAACACGAGGAGATAAGACTTGATTTACGTGCTTGCGGAGTGGTACAACGTGATCGGATTATTTGAGGTATATAGATTGACTAACTAAACCAGCGAACTTCGTACCGCCAATATTTTTCCGCCCGCGTGGCGTCTGATCCTGTTCCCGCGGCACCCTCTACTATATCCAGCATGTATTATACATATAAACCTTCCTCTTGAATCACTCTATCTATTAATAGAAACCGTATCAAAATCTGTAGCGTAGTTTTGAAGATATAAGCATACATAGGGACATAGGGACGCGAAAAGTGACTTTGCTTTATACTATGTAATGATAGGTATGTGTCAAATTGTAGTTATACAATCCTTTATAAACCAATCTTTATATAGTTCCGCCATACAGAATATCGCGGCCATGATAACCTCGTTTTAAGTTCCCGGCGGTGAGTAGGGTAGCCAGAGCTCACTGGAAAGTTTTTTGGCTGTCAGTAAGAAGACCAAAGGCTTGTCCTGCTCTGTCTTCTACACTGACAACACAGAAACTCTCTGTGCTTACAGGGTCGGCAACACGAGTGTGACTGCTTTGGTGTTGCAATCATCCATAGGCCAAGGTGACCACTTTCCATCAGTTGGGCCAACAAAGTCGTATAAAAAACACCATGTAGGTACTATTTCTCTGTTGCGTTAAAAATTTCCATTACCCAAGACTCGGTTATAAGATGCGGTTGCTATTTTTGTGCGCTGTTGAATGGTACTGCCGTTTGATCTCCCAACCTGAAAGAGGAGGGCCTGAAATATAACCTTGTCTGTTGTTTAGCAAGTGTACCTACTAGTAGGCTTGGAATTGAGGTTCCGACCATCAGGACTTCACCCTAGCTTGCTAGCAGGGGATGTTGGCCCGGGGGTCTACGTTTTTTAACAAAGTTATTAATTACCTTTTTTTATCTCACTTAAATTAGAATCACAATATCAAAACAAGTCATTTAAGAAAGACTAAACCTTATCTTAAAAAGATAAAACCTAATCACACGCACAAGAAAAGAAGAGAAATCTGACAATCCAGACTTAATTTACCAATTAGGTTTAGATCAAAATAATATCGCTTGTTTTTACGTTACACAACAATTTAAATATGTATTAGTGCGTCAAAACCCTTTAGTACAATGATTAATTAATTTAACTCCGCACTAGAAAGAAGAAAGAAAGAAGAAAGAAAGAAAAAAGATTTATTCACTGACGTTTAAGGTACACTGTATAAAAGAATAGATAGGCACTTAAATAGAGCATGCATTGCGTTATTTGTGCACCTCACACGCCAGCCGAAAAGGTTCAGGTTCAGCATGTGCTAGACAGCTGTCTAGCGCTGATTTTCAACCAGACCCAAATTGGTGAAGCACGGGTGCAAACCAGCCACACATAAAAAAGTAATTAAAATAATTAAAACCCATGCTTAAATTAAAACTACTACTACGAGTAGTATTGTGTACGTATCTATGTAGCAACTAAATAATAATGATTATATTTTACAATCAATATTATAAAACTAATCTACTAAGTGAAGTCAGATTACTGCACAAACTTATATAATGTAGGCACTTTGCTCACAAAACACTGTATAACTTCAATAGCCAACTGAAAACCCAAGAGTTGAACTCGTTGCACCGGAATTGTCTTTCTTTAAAAGAATGAGTGCCTTCAAGAGCATTCTTAAGAATTCCGTCCGTTTTAACTTTAAAATTTCAACAAATTCAACTGAATATAGGATCCGTTACCTCATTTTACTGTAAGATTTTTAGCGGGAGTCGGTGAGCCGCCAGGTTCCCGGCCAGAGGCTCCGCTCAACGAAGTTTTCTCGTAAATAACTTGAGGAAGAGCGGCAGAGATTCGCCATTGTTAGTTACAAACTTACAATTTCTATCGATACGAACCAATTTGAACTGTAAGTTGAGAACCATAGTGCTCACGCGCCAGCAGGGTATCGCTACCGTAATGGGAAACATTTGTTATTGAATACACGTCTGCATTTGTTCGTTAGGTCTTACCTGAGTGTGCTGCACCAGGATGTATCTAACTATAACTATATTAGAGTTCAACTTTGTTCGCCAAACGATTCGTTAGTAGCTGTTATTACTTAAGAACAAAGGTTATCTTACTTTCAGAGCTATTTTTCTTTAACATTGTGCGCTATTGTTCAAATAATTGTGTTGCCATTCTTTCAAAAAATCTTTTATCTTAACCCTGCAGATTGTTTGCAATTTGTTTACGAAATATTGGAATTTAACTTTCGTGTTTCCAACTCCTTTTAGGTGTAGGGTTAACAAAGTGATAAATAAAATCTAAAGAAAGAAGTCTTTTGTATTCACTTTTATAATTAAAATTACCTACAATTTTTTAATCAAAAGGTCCGCAGTAATGTATTTCCACGTAATCTTTTACAAGCATTTTATCTTATCAAACCTGTTTAATTACGACTTTGTATCAAACACTCTGACTTAGATAAGAATGGAAAATTATAGCTTACAAGTCGTAACTTTGCATTCGTCCCAGCTTGCTATTTACCTATCCAACATGATATAAAACTGTTTGTTGTGCACGGAGGCCAGGCGCGTGACAACCCGACACATCCGACAGACGCGAGCTATAAACGCGTAACTAGCATGAATTTAGTAAGTTTTATTGTCGAACATTCCGACTTTATTGCTGCCATCGATAACATGAAGCCAATTTTCAGTAGCACCGTTTGCACGGCAACCGATGCAGCCGTGCATACGGGTAATGCGCTATCGATACACTCAAATGTTTAGCCGAAAGTGAATCTCTATTCAATGTGTTTGTACGTGCTCAATCGAAAATGTGATTCGGGGTTTGCACGGATTATGTACGGTATATTATGATGATACTCGGGACCGATAACAGATATTTCAATTTGAATATTAGGTGCCATTATCTTTGGTAATTTTATTTCTGTCTGTTTTCTTTAATAGAAAATAAGTAAACAATTTTATCATTAACTTTCAAAGGATGGTAATTTTGATAGGTACCTAAGTATAACGTGATTATTACTGTTTGAGATGATATTTAGGTCGTTAGTAGAATTCACAGTAGAATAATTTTGTCTTACTTTCTGTTTGCACTTTGTAAATACAATTTTAAATTCATATCTTGAAGGCGTGTTCTGGTTATTGACAGTTGAATTTAATATAGGACGAGAATTCCTAACTTGATATTTTCGTCTATTTCCTGTAGAGTTTTAGATTCAGATACAGATATATTTCAAAGAAATACACATTGTCCTGCACAATGTAGCAGATACTTGTCCATTTTCCAAGCAAAACGGTAAACAGGTAGATCTGTTCGCGCATGATCTCTTTTGGGTAACAGCCAAGTCTGCATAGAGATCCAATAATGATATACAAAGTATTCCGTGCCAGCGTGAAAATAGTGTAAACTAAGGATATTCGTGCTTGCATGTCCTCGACGCTCCAAGTTTGTAAGACATGTGTAAGTGGAGATGAAAACCGAAGTCAACCGCGCAGAACTACACTTATCAAATACAAAACGAATTAAAAAACGCAGGTCAAAAGCGCTTGAAACCAGCAGACTTGCATGAAAGGTTTAATAACAGTAGAGGACACTCGTGAAGCCAGTCAGATTCGTTAAGTAGCTTGTGTGATCGAGTAACAAACGTCTTCACAAACTTTTCTGTTCATAATGTCAGTAGGAAGTAAGATGAAGGGATATTACCGGATTGAAAAGAGATATATGTAGTATTGTGAGGTTAAACTGGAGTTTATCAATTGGCATGATATAATTATAATCATATTAAATTGTTATCTATGAGCTAGAGTCAGTTCAACTGCTGCTACTGTTCAACCTTAATAGCAAACAAAACTAAACATTTCTTCGTGTGCAAGCACAAGTTATTAAATCGCAGATGGCCGTTGAGAATCAAACAATTGTGAACTTCATCAAGAATACTTAATTAGTTTAGCACTCCAGTAAATGTTTCTTAATTTTCGGTACTCATAACACTAACTATGTTTTGAACTTTGTCCGAGTCCTTTGCACAGTTTGCAGCATTTACTTTTAACATTCAGTCAATTTACGACCAAATCATATTCCAGTTCCCGTCATAAGTTCCGTTGTTGCCTTGGAATGTTTTTAAAGTAAATTATCAAATAAAAAGTTGCATGGTGAAAGCTTCAATATTTAATTCTTGTAGCATAAATAGCTATTCAATTCCAGCGTTTATTGTATTAAATAGTGATGTCTGACATCCGAAAACTGAGCTATATTTTAAATCAACAAGTCGATATTTCCGGGGTACCAATTGAAATAAATAAAGAAAGAAAGATGTCTCATAAAAACGGCTATTATAAGAGCGATATCAAATTATGCAGATATCGATCTAAGTCAAAATTATTTACTTGTATAGTCTCAATAGTAAACCGTATCACTTAACCATGAATCCCTAGAACAGTTTACTAAACCTTCAATGTAACTATTTGAACTCTATCGATGTATTCAGAAAAGGTTTCCAGGATAAAACAGCCGAGGGTAAAGTGGTACAGAGTAATTAGGGACACCTATATGGACCCAGCTTGTATGTTTGCGAGCAGCTGAGCGGAGGCTATCTGCTGTAATTGTTTTTGTTCAAAACCCGACGAGAACTGGCCTCCGTGTCATTTCGTCTAATTGAATGTGATCCCTGTGTCATGGGTGTTTGGTTTCCTTTTTTATTGTATCTGCTGTCCTGTGCTATTCAGTTTCTAGGATAGGATATTTTATTTTGCGTTATTGTGGTCAATTATTATGCAAGTATTAGGTATGCTTGTGATAGGCAAAACCGCTTCTTACAGAACCCCTGAGTTAAGTATTGCAGATAAGCAATAAAACTAAGGCTAAGAAAAGAATAAAGCGAGACCCCACTTGTGTGTTGCGCTACGTCGATGCAACAGAGCAGGTCATTCTTAGAAATTTAAAGGAATTTGTCTCATTGCTATAATTTTATTTTATTACAATTTTCTAAGAATGACTCGAGATTCGTTGCGAAGACGCCTTTGCCCAACGCACAAGTGCGACCTCACCCTCTAAAGTTCTGGTTGTGTCTGTGTGTATATGCTTGTTTGTGTGCTTGTGTGTATGTCAGTATGCTTGCGTGTGTAAAAAATAATCTCAAACAAATTATAATCATGATTAAAGATGACTTCTAGCATCGATAAAGTTCTGAATAGCAGTGCTCAAAATGTGTAGGTTTGTGCACAGAACTGAGATTAAGAAGCTCTTAGTGGCAAAGATACACAAAATACTATCAACTGGTCTCTTCTATGTATTTTACAATAGTATCTTGACGATAACACCTCTAGAAGAGGATTTCTGGAGGATGCTTCAGATCTCGTAACTGACTTTAGTAGTGCTCACTTTGTTGTCTTTCTCAGAACATGATTCTTTCCAGGGAATTTTCCTATCTCTTGAAGAATGTACCTACTGGTTTCACAAAGTAATTTCGTTGGCATTCTAAGTATTAAAGATAAAACAATTAAATTACAGTTGTGATGTAGTTATTTCCTTTTACCTAAAAAACCAAAAACCAAAATGATGATACAATTAAACTATTAACCTTATTTTTTAAGGACATGTCAATTTGACTTCACCTCGCCTGATGGTAAGCTAAAGGCGAAGTCTTGGAAAGAGGTTTATTATCTATATTCCAGTTATTACTTAACTACGCAAGAAAAAAATATTCTCTGAAACTTATCTTTTTTTTTATTACTGACACCTTCGACGCAAGTCCGAAGTCTTGGAAGATTTTTACTCTTCGCTTACTTTTAAAGATAAATTTAAAAATTACGTTACGTTTAAAACTTATCCTTAGTACTAGTTAAGTTTTATTGCCACTTGAACTAATTTGACTGAAGTCTATACAGGGTTATTTGTAATTAACTAGCATCCTTGCAGGGGTAGATAGCTGACATCATAAGTATCAACGTTTGTTCTACGACTTTTTATAATTCGTAAATTTTTACTTTCATACAAAAATAAATATTAATTTAGTTTCGCGTCTAAAAGTTATCAACTCTACACTGCAGTTTACGCGCATCGTAAAAATAAGGTAAACAAAATCGTAACTTGGATGATAAGTGTAGGTACGTTTCATCTTTAGCATTTCTTAGGCATCTTTTTGTTTTTTTATTATAGCCAGTCCTTAGCCTAGTAAAGTAAAAAAGAAAAGTCGTAGAACAAACGTTTTACCTTATGATGTCTGCTACCTACCCCTGGGAGGATGCTAGTTAATTACAAATAACCCTGTATACTTACTGAAGAATAATATTTTGGTCACGTCAAAAAAAAATTGGTAATTGAAAAATAAGCTTTAAAATTTTTATATTGAATAACCACTCAGTTACTTACTTCGAGAGTAGGCAGCAATTTTGACACCGTAAATGATAGATTACCAAAAAAAAGTATACAACGGAATAATTTTTGTATGGATGTGATAAAAGAAACTTATTCATATTTATTTACAAAAAAATACGGGAGTTTGCAACTTTTAATTGTTTATAAGTAATCCATTTTCGGTATAGATTATAATGAATGAACTAAAAAATCTTTCACATTTTATTGAAATCATCTGACTAATTAATTACAGTTAATTTCCTATAATTCGATTTAGGGTAGTTGATATTTCGTCATTTTATTATTTTAAAACACAATCATATTCTACAGATCAACCTACTTTGTTTGTGTTTTATTGTATTTGTTATTTTATGTTTTTTTTTATTGCATTTTGAGTCCTTAAAATGATACATTATTTTCTTTTCCTTAAAATACCAATGATGTAAACTTGTTATAATGTGAAGCTTATTAAATAAACACATACAATTGTGTATTGATTTATTGGTAAATATATTATCATAGAGAATTTCTATAGGCACAACATAATACAACAGCAGTGACGCGTATTATATCTCCAGTTTCATTCATCAACCCTTTGATTAGTGGTTAAGTGTGATTAGTAGCTGATTATGCGTTGGAATTATGTAGATTCTGGTGGCTAGATAATTGGCATCTGTGATTAGCGATTAAGTAAAGTGACGTCAGACCGAATGTTGTATTATAGCTAATGATGATCCAGAGTATTAGAATATTTAAAAATGAGTATTTTCGATTACATCAGGAAAAATTAAATGCTCAAGTGGGACTTGAAGCCATGGCCTTTCCCTTACCATACCATATATAAATACCTTTGATTGGCCTGACCAGGTTACACCGGCCGTGGTCACAGGTTGACTGGTTCAGTAGTGCACGCCCGCCGTCTTCAAGTCCGTGAGGTAGGTTCTTCATCTACCCGCTCATTCTCGATATTTGATTTTTGTCATATATATATATATATATATTTCGTGTATTCCAGTTTAAAATAAGGTTTGTGAATAGACAATTTTAGTGTTTCAACTTATGTCGTCAACTGTGAATATCCCGTTGATCCCGCTCTCGAATAATATGCAGTCGATTTATACATAACTTTAACCTAGTAATGAAATCTCACAAGTAGCATGACATGGAAATTACCCGCGTCTGAAACTTGCCGTGCACCATGCGTTGTGGCAAACTATTCCACAAGTTTGCAATATTTGCTGCCACACACTCCCGTCTTATGGAGATGTGGAGCCACGCTCGCAGTGGCTGATGTAAATTTAGATGCAGATACACCATTTGTGGCTCCTATCATTTATGAATGTATATAGGATTGAGTTACTGCTAGTTGAAAACTCGACGTCCAAGTTTGCTTACTATGTGTATTTATGATAGAATAACATTTAATACATACATATATTCACGCCTGTGAACCCTGGATGGTAGGTGTGTATTAATGTCCACATTTCGGTAACTAGGTTTTTCGGCCCACGTAATAGGGGGCGCACCTATTGCCGTCAACCGGAAATTTTCTCATGTCAACATTTTAAAACAGTAATACAGATAGCGTCCATAAGTTAGATTGACAGCTTCTCATCAGATAGGTAGTATACTTGTAATATTAGTGAAAAGAAAACATATTTGTAATAAGACTGTAACATTAATTTGATTGAAATTCTTTATAAATTAGTTATTATTGAAGAAGCGCGAAACTTCGCCTCATCAATCCAAACAATGTTGTTGTACCTAATTATAATCTACAGTCTGGAACTGTGTACAAAGTGATGTAACGAAGAGCTCTTACAGATTAATTCAGGTGGAGTATTATGAAGTGTTTATCGAAGTATCTCAACACCGCTTGTATTATATTAGTTCTTTGGTTACCTTCTACAGCAAATTTATTGTTCATTTATTTTATATATCCGGAAACAATGGCTGTTCGATGCTGCATAGAAGAAAGTTGTGCAAAAATTACAATGTCGAGACCTAGTAAGTACTTACACCCAGTTTGCCAGAGATTTTTGATTGACAGCGGACAGGGGTAGTCACTTTAAGGGCGGTGAGAATAAAATCTATAAGAAAACATCTGAGACACCGTAGTTTCCACACCCGTCAATTTCAAATCCATAGATGATATAGGGTTAACCGAAATTACCTTATTGGGTAACCTCATATCCCGACAATTAAGACCTGTGACGGTATTTTAATCAGTATGCTTCTGACATAAAATTTTATGAAAATAAATGCCAAAAATAGCGTTACTTATCACTGTTAGAGAGATTCTACGTAGCTTATGTAAACTTAGCAATATCATTCCCTCATAAGGAGTATAAAGGAATGCTATTACTAGACAGTACCCTAAGAAAACAGATATCTTTGTAAGTAAAAATTTCAATAATGTCTTTCACAAGAACTTTCGCTAACATAAATCTAATTCTTTTTCTAAAAACCAGGGCTAGTTTTCGGGCCTTTGTTCGAACTACTTTTATTTTTTCCCGACCTTGCAAAATCTTAATGATTCCTCGACATTCTACGCGTATAGTTCGCAGAACTTTGTCTTTCTTGACCTTTAGTGCGATGGGGTAAATTAGTTACACAAATTAATGGCATACGTCCAAAGAGGGATGTTGTTTATCATCAAGTAGCGTCTACATTACATCAGTTACACGCATATCTTTTTTCTAACTATACGTAGAAAAACCTATTTGATAGAAAACATTTTTTTAATAAAAAAATCTTTCTAAGTTCAAGTTAACTTCAGTGTAAAATATCGTGCGTATAAAGTATGAACTCCTGGGTTTAGACCAAATGTTCTCAATCAACCTAGACGTGAAGTTTCATTTTGAAGAACATACTGTATGTGTTTTTGATGGGGTGGGTAGTTTGTCACGACCATTGACAGAAGTTCAAAAAAACTTTCTTCGATTGTACTGTCATATCTTTTGGGTTCTTTATTTTGTATCTTTATTATTTCATGTTCATCTTATATTTTTGAGCCATAGTCAAGGGTACGGGAAGTTTAGACTGAGATAATTGCATTTCATTTAGGACGCTCCAAGACTGCTTGCGAGTACCGTGACTAGTTTTAATTAAGCCCGGCTTCGAAACCCAATAGTTTTTAATCAGCTCCGATCGATTCAGCAAACTTGTACAACACTACTCCTAAAGTTCTATAGATTTTTTCGTCTCTCCGTTCGGATATCGGTTTTATTTTTGTACTTACAGTTTTAAACCTTTTTCTGGCAATGACACTATATTTACTAAGTCCTTATTTTTAAGTTTCTACGAAATTCTGAATATCCGAAATGGATGATAAAATAATAATAACCCATACCAACATAGCTTAACTTGCTGTTATGAATAAAATAACATACATAAACATACTTAGTTACATTCTCTTTTGCAAAGAAATACTTATTATACATAGAAATTAGAAACATGACCCAGACCAATGCAAATAGACATATTCACGCATGCAAATATTGCACTGGTCCCACCAAATCGTAGCAATCATATCCTCTACCACTACGCTAAGAATCGGTTTTACGAATTTAGAAGCAGAAAATGAATTTGAAAAAATGTTCAAATGTTAATGAAGTACTGTGTACCTTCCCTCATCCCTTCCTGTGTCCCTCTGTGTTTTAAAGGAGAGGTTTACGAGTACGAATTGGTGTAGGGTCGAGCTTTTAAAATCAACTTGTCGAATAGCTGTGGTGAGCCAACCGTCAGCACACTCTACCTTGCCATAAACATGCAGGTTTATTCGAAAGGTATAGAAGGAATGCCAGTAATGAACTGTAAACTGTTTGTCTGTAGTCAATAGGCTCGTGCGTAAGGAAGGTTTTATTTACAAAAGTTTTGTTTTGTTTTATTTAAGAGGTATCTGAACAAAGAAATAAATGGTTGTGTCTGTGTGTATCATGAATTTTTTAGGCCGTGTTTACAACATTACGAACGCCCCCATTTATTATTATATGTTTTTCACTCATCAAGCTTTGAAGTTCTTTACATAATTTGATAACATAAAACGACAAATAGTTTATATAGTTTTAAGAGTGGTTTTTGAATGACGCTTTACTTATAGAATAATAATAATAAATAAATATTCCACAACATTCTACACAACACTATCTAGACCCATGGTAAGCTTTTATAGCTTGTGTTATGGAATCTAGAATGCGGATAAACATACTTATATACCTTTTTTTTTGTAAATACATACATATTATACATAGAAACACCCAGACCAATGCAAATAGCCATATTCATGCATACAAATATTTGCACTGAGCGGGAATCGAACCCGCGCCTCCTGCGTGGCAGTCGCGTGCACTACCGCCACGCCACGGAGGCTGTCTTTGTTGTTTCGACCATTACAATATATACATATGGTTAAATTGTAAAAATAAACTTATCATTACTTGATTTAGCAATGGTCAAGGTCGATTCGACTTAGGCTTTCAAACGTGGAAGGGATCGAAAACCAATTAAAACCGATGACCCAAACAAAAGAAGCTTTAATAAATCAATTTAACTCGGCTGAATTTTTTCTTAATAATTTGCTGAATTAATTTAACGCTGAAGAGAATTATAGTCAGCAGTTGTTAAAGGGTTACTTCATTATTCATGAATTTCATTAGTAACTTAGTAACTTATGATCGTTCTCAAATCACTATTGACTTATCAAAAGTTTGAGGTGCCTGTCAACCCCGGTGGGCAAAATATTCCATTTACTTAAAGGGGTTTGGCTTAGCACAGTTTTGTATAGCAGTTATTAAGGGTTATTGCCCTAATGACAAAAGTTGACAAACCGAGGGTGTATAGCAGAATCTTTTCTTAATCAGTATTATACTATAATTTGTTTTCGAATCCACCTTAAGAAATGTTGCATCTAAAAGTCGAAAAAACACTCGTAAAGAAAAATAGTCTATGGTTTGGGCCCTCAACTCCAAGTTGTTGTTAACTTTTTCATTTTCTTTGAATTCGCAGTCCATTCAAGAGCATGAGGAAAATGTATTAGTAATAATGCCTCCAAAAGTTGGAATTTCGTGGAATCATCTACATTATCGCGAAATATCCGTCCCGGGACTCGATATTGACACATTACCGCCGTGTGAGTTAGCCAGGTAATCATAGACAGATATCAGAAGACATAAACTTATTCTCCAGCGACCCATACAAACACCGCCCGTTTTTCTTTACATAAAAAATCCGTCCAGCCAGAATTAGGTTGTCGTTTCCACCAGAGCCTGAGTGGTTTTCCGCGGCTAACGCACGTAGGTCCCGGAGGAAGCATATCTGCTCGTACATTGCGATAAATTTAGTGCAAACAAAGAAAAAGGCGGACTTACCCCCAAATATATCATTTGAAGTGATATCAGGGCGTTCCGGGCCCGGGAAGGGGGGTGAAACAAACTGAGGGGGAAGGGAACCAACGGATAATGCACCAGTATAAAGTTTGTGGTTCTACTACGTTATGTGGCGACAGTCAGTGAATTTGCAGTTCATTGGTTGCAATGTATGATAATTTGTGCTAATTTTCTATTGGATGCTTTAATATTGTAGCAATGTATTGGTTCTAGTTATATAAGCTAATATTTGTTTGAATTAGGGTGTGATAAACTGACCTGAAAAGGGAAAAGAAAGTATACCTAATAGATTTTGACTGATAGCCATTGTTAGCCTACTAATCGTCCAGCGCTAAAATCAATATTTTATAGATTTCTGTGTTAATGGTTATTCTCGTACTTTCGATGATTTTTATAACGTTTGGGCAATTTAACTGCTTTACATAAGAAGAAGCAGTTAAGTTTCCCGAGCGTTTATTAACCTTTCGCTGTGGTCTGGCAAAGTGCCCTCCAACTTCAGAACCCTATTATGATCGCTTTTTCAATAAAACCGGCCGTAAAGTCTCCGAAACTTTTAAAAATTATGACGGGTAGATTAAAATAAAACATCGCGTTTACTAAAGTGAGGTGCACTATAACTATTTAAACCGGTTTAATGCTCGATAAAGATCGCCGACATGGAAATCGTGTTATGTAAAAGCATTGCATGCGCCATTTCTATTTACCACACAATTTATCATCGCTATTGCAATTTTATACTCAACGTCCTTTTGAAAATTAACATAAGGTTTATGAACACTATGAACAGGGTTATGAAATTCTTCATTATTATTTAGGCCGCGAGGTTACGGCTGTTAGTTCAGTATGAAAAAGCAAAACACACATAATAACAACAGGCACATTGCACATACTTGAATGGAGAAATACCCAAGTAATTTGAATTCAGTACCGTTTGAGTGGGATACCACTTTTAAACTATTTATTAGGTAAGTAGAACCTGTCAGCATTTTTTCTCCAGAAGAAATAAGTTGTAACTAATTTTACAATTTCATTGTTTCATTTATTTGAATCCAGTCTCGGTAAGAATTTTATAAATATTTCTTGCAGGTGAGGTTAGTCTCAAAGACTAAGTTAGAGTTCCGTTTATGTAGATAGGAAAAACAAATGATAATGAGAGTAACTACTTAAAATAACGAGTAATTTTGAAAAGAACTAGTTTCTAGATTGACTGTAGAGTTTTACTCCAGTTCTTCATCCTCTTGAGCTGTTCGTGCAAGCTTCTGCCAACCGGTTTTAAATACTGTAATTACTATAAATATACCAGCAAAATTAACCGTATTCCTATTAACCACTAGATAGAAAAACCACGACAATCTCATCAACCTGGCTTTACTTTCAAATCACTCTAAAAGCTCCTTTTAAAATCCAGAGGCTGCCCTGAGTCCGGCCGTTGATTACACCGCGCCGGCCGAGCAATTTACGCGCCAGTAAAGAAGCTATGTCAAAGAACCGCCTACATTTCATGTTCGTCCTTTGAGCGTCACAATCTCTGAGGCTCGTTAAAAATAATGCACGGAACTTCTCCGACACCAAGTATTTATGTAAATATGGCTGGCATTTGTTATGTTCTGAGAAATAGGTTTGTTTTCAACCTGTATTACCGGTTAACTGTACTTACGCAGATTAGGATCATGGGGTAATACAGATTTAGAATGGGCAGTTATTGGAGATTACGCTGATATAGTAAAAGATATAAATGTCGAAAGAGACATTGTCTTTGGAAATAGTGATGTGAAACAAAAGTTGTAGGACTTTTTTTTATTTCAGATGTTATTTTTTTATGTAGTAGGTACCAATTTTATCATTTTAATTTTGTTGAATACTTTTATATTGATACATAAATTTACGATTGATATGCCAGAGGCTACCTCGGCTATGCACCGATGGTAATGATTGATGGCGAAAGGCCGATGTCTTGAGGCGAAGTGTGTTTTTTATCGGTTCGAGTCCAATTTGATTATCCCCGCTGACTCCAGCGGGACGGTATGCATTGCGATTACAGCACTTTAAATAAGTAACAAATAAACTGAACCCACAATTTACTCAACCTAAACATAACATGACATAACAATCACAAAACCACAATCACAACTAACTAATAATACAATTGTATATTTCAATTCGAAACAGAAGCAACAACCGTACATGAGTGAATCTGCCCTCCGTCTTCAATCAGCGCTCGAGGAGCTAACGGAATTGAAACTATCCTTGTTTGCTGTAGTTACAATCAGACGTGGTCAGCTCCTGCACTACGTACTAATGATATTACTGGTGACTACAAACTGATGGTGTTGTTTACTCATAACATCTAACTTAGCAAATTCATGCTTGAAGCATAAACTGATTAGAGTTGAAATATAGATTAAAAAAGGTGATGACGAAAATTGCTCCCAAAATGGTATTTATGAAAAATGTGTCCCCAAAATGATCGAACATTGAAATTCAGTCGTAGCCTCATTTGCAAGCCTGTGAGAAAAATAATAAAGTCTATAACAAATTAAAACGATGACTGTCTTTACAAATTCTATTTGCTATTTAAAAAATCGTGTCAAGTGCGAGACGGACCCAAAATAAATGCACACATTGGCTTTTTTAATGTGCCGATAAATAGATGTGCAAACTTTAGTTCAGAATTCAGTACCTAATCCAGTCGAAATGTTATATACCCAGTAACGTTAAAAAGTAACAAAAAAGTTATTAACAAAGTGCCCTCATTAACATTGTGAGTATCGGAAACTTAAGTATGATCAAAGAATAGCGAAACAAAAGGAATAAAAGGACTTATGTGAAGCTTTCTTTAATTTTCTTATCTGACGGGTTTGTTGTAG
This sequence comes from Eilema sororculum, assembly GCA_914829495.1. NCBI lineage: Eukaryota > Metazoa > Arthropoda > Insecta > Lepidoptera > Erebidae > Eilema > Eilema sororculum. Next base: position 29,208,717 of record OU618533.1, read on the forward strand.
AGGACATTGACTTCCAGATATCGGATGTTTTATAGATATTGATCTCTTTACGAGTTTTTTGCCTTTCTATGTGTCGTTAAGTTTGCAGCCCCAGGGACTATAGCAGCTGTTGAATTATGTTAGTACTAAAACTTACTTTCAATATTAGACACCAATATGTTGCATGAACATGAAATATAATAAAAAAACATCCAATTCAGGATATTCACGACAAACTAATGTGAAACAGTGAAATTGTATTGTTTTGACAGCCTCCGTACAAACAAAAACTACAACGTGTGAATCAGGCATTTTGTTAAACTACATGCTACTATTGAACTTATAGAAATGCTAAAAAACTGCCGCTGAAATTTGATTATCTAGTAATCAAATTCAAGCGGCAGTTTTTATCCCCTTCGCCAAGGCAGGTGAATACAAAGCTAAAAACGTGTTATTTTTTAACCCCTGTTTATAAAAGGACACGTCAATTTGACATCACCTTACCTGATGATAAGCTAATAGCAAAGTCTCGGAAAGATGATCACCATTATAAACATGTACCATGTCAACAATGGTAACAACAAACAAAACTCAGCTTGAGGCCTCATTAATAAAATTGTGATTCAATAGACTGAATCATATCAAAATTTGTATAAGAAATTCTGTTAAGTCTACAAAACTGTTACTATTAAATTTTAATTTCATATTTCACATCAAATAAAATAATGCCAGTTCTTTTTACCAAAATGCAAATCTACATTTCACAAAAATACACCCAAGTGATATACTCAATTTCTCTGTGGTACAAAAATATCATATTATAGATAATATCTACTTTGTATTAACTTTGTTTTTTATTCAGGGTAAAAGGTAACCAGGGTCAAATTACACGCGTGTAAAAGCAACAAAAACATGGAAACCGGAACCACAGAAATAATATTTTGAGCGACTCTCTTTATGAGAAAGCCAAAAGTTATTCTCTTGGGTGGATGAGCATACAACATTAACGAATAATTGAATGAAATTGAAACAATTGATCGAAATTTTGAACTTTGCTTATTGAAATTCATGGGAAAAGATGCTAACTTTCCCTATGAATTTCAATCAGCAAAAGTTAGAAAAATATTCAGGTTTAGAAAGCGATTTTCGTTGGTGGATCATGGGTCTTCGTTGGACCCTGAGCTCCGAGCACACCGTGGTCTCGGATGCAATCAGGACTAACGTCTTTATGTAGATGATGATGATCATGGGTCTTCGTTGGTTCGTAAAAAAATTCTGTAAATAAATCTTCCGACCCTTAAAGATATAGAAACGAGAATTTCATCGACTGGAAGGGTCAGGTAGAGTTTAATGGCTAGCAGAATAACCCCTAGAAAGAGACTTTTGCAGATTAAATTTATATGTGGTAAGTGTATATTATATTCATTAATGAAAAACTCAAAGGAATGTGCTTTAAAAACCCTGATTAAACAGAGCAGCAGTGGCTAGACATCAATCAATCAATAGTTTCATCGTATGCTACGGTACTTTAGAAGAGTTTATAAACTACTTCGGAAAACAGTAAAGAATTAAGCACTGTAAACTTTCAACTTTATTGTTCTGTTCATTTAATTAACTATAAGTCTCGTACCATAACAATTATGTAATTAATATTTCGTTTTAAATTACCAAAACCAACATTTTGAACACGATTAAGTATTTTAAATGTAAAATATAATAAACCAAATACAATTCTAGACTAATAATTATTATTATTTGTAATCAAGTTTTTAGGTTAAACACTTAAAACAGATTTTACAAAAAATAAATATTTCTGTTTAATATATGAATAATTAAAGAGCTAATTATTCAATCGGGCGAAGCCTTTATAAACGGTTGAATGATATTAATTTAACAAACACCTCGCATATTTACCCAATTTTAAAATTATCAAGGTGTGTAAATAATACCGTGTAATTCAAAGAGTTGGCAAATGTTATGTTATTGGAATATTACGCAAATGTGAATTAATGTACATATTTGGAAACATATATTATGTAAACTCAAATGAGATTGCGACATAATTAATAGACTGTTCATATATACGAAAATAGTAGATAAGTATTATTTGGAAATAATTCTTGACGAATCCTTTGTCTCGGGAGAGTTTCCTTTTCCTCTACGATCCCTCCAATCAAAACACAAACTAATAAGTTATCTTCCAAATAATGATCGATAAATGTTCCCTTATTATATTCTAATATCCAAAGAATATTATCTTTATCGTTATTTTTTGCCGTGGCAACGTTATTATATGAATATGCTCGGCTAATTTCTCTTTTATGAGCACATGAATGTGGGGCAGAGATTAAAGTTACTTGCTACCCCGTTTTCATAACAAAAACTATAAAATTTTATGAACAAACCTAGTTACGAGTAAAACTAGTTCATAATATGAAATATAAACATACGTGTTCAGAGTTCAATTAAGTGTTACAAATACTACTTCAACAGAAATTAAGGTTTCGATTATAAAATATTGATGAACCTATAACTTTTTACTGAAAGTCACAAATTGAGTGGTACATAGGTTCGGTCGTTATGTAGTCACCAATTTGGTGTGTTACATTGTGTGGTTGTAGGGTTTGTATTAGCTACTGCGACGCTGCCCACGCAAATTCTATAAATAAACAATCCCTATATCCCGATCCGTTCAACACTTTCTTTGATCGTCACTAAATCATAAATATCCAAATATCTTCACAAATATTGAATAAACACACTTGTACTGTTTATACTGTATCTTAGTAGGTTTTTGAGAAGTTAAACAAGTTAAAAAAGTCTATATTACCTATACCAGACATTATAGGTGCATGCCTGTCGTGAGGTATGTTGGTATACATACCTCTTGGCAGGTGTGTACCTATAGTGTCACTCCAAAATTATTCGGTACGCTTTCTCCATACAATGTTACTTTAATAATGCACCTACTGAGTCTTTCTCTGCACCACCTTTGGTTGACTGGTAGAGAATGCCCATGGCATTAAGTCCGCCTATGTACTTGTGCATGAAGTTTTATAAATAAATAAACTACAAGTTACGCTGGCAGGCTGTCCACGGGGACCTATTACTGAAATATCACAGCAAAAGAGTACTAACAGTATTCATTAAAAAAGTCACGAATAAATCTTCGTAGCCGTCAACGCTGAACTAGCAAAAACCAGATCATAAAATTAAATATCGGAGCGGCGATCTAAAATAAAAACGCTGTAAAAATAATTGAAAGCTCTTCTGAATGTGATAAAACTGATCCTGTTAAATTGAAAAGGTGAAGATCAGTGTAATAACAGTATCGAGACCAGTTTAATCCAGGAGGCATACTTGTTCGAAAATGTTATCTAAGTAGGCAAGTCAAAACGCCTAAGGTCGGCTCGTTCGGACAATGTTGGGATAACCCTACTTAGGCTCATTTCCACACTCCACTGGTAGCTTCCTTATTAAATATCTGGAACGAAAGGATTTGGCCATTCATGTATGTAAGCATTCACATTTCAATGTAGAGGGTCTTCAAACTCAGGTAAAATGGAATTGTTTGACATACTTGTGTCAAACAATTTTGCTCGGTATGGGTCTTGATGAATATTTTGGAAGGGGTTATGAGTTTGCTCGATATTTCTTTGATGTAAGTGCTTCTCTGAAAGTCAATGAGGGACGAATGAAGAACGAACATATTATATAACTTTTTAACTCCATGTGAATAGGTGGAGTACAAAATGATACTTTTATGACTCATAATGGCTGTAATTTTAATTTTCAGTTGACCCCATTATTATACTAATGTAAATTTTTGGTAATAGCTTGACAACGTCGATATTTTCTTTTATATAAGTAACAAACTTACGTGGATTCGCAATTCTTATTTTTTTTAGATAATAGAATGAAGACAGAAATCTGTTCCTAAAATCCTGAGTTTATTTCCTGGCTTAATTAAAGAGTCCTAAGATCTTTCATGCTCAGCATTCTAGCAGCATAAGGTCACTCGCCATCCACAGTAGCTCCAAGAGGAAATAATACTGGTGAAATACATCTCGAATTCCTTTTTTTAATACGTACGTATTCTTTAAAGAAAAATGCACGAGTATATTAAAAACTTCATCATTAGAAAATATTTGTGCGGTCGTATTCATTCCTGAAGCACCTGACCTCGCTATAATTTCACGATCGACTATTGATTACCTGCAGACGATTATTTATGAAAGCTTTTACCAAGTCGTCGGTAGAAATGATGTCAATCAATCACTTTCCATTCAAAATTGCTTGGTTATATTTTTCTAAAAAATCTTTACTCATTAATCGAAATGCCTTCGAAGGGTGCCTTCACGGACTGCGAGATACAATACTGGCTTTTTCAACGTGTCGATAAAACAACTTCCAATAAGGAAAAGTCAACAGGAAGGAATGTATTTGATGGTGCGATTAACAATAATGATCAGATCGATTATTCTCTTGCTTCCGCTTTTGTTTCGGTTCCGTCTAATGTATTATGTATGTCGGTAATACCATATTTGAAAATGATCATTTCTACGCCGTCTGCTCGTGGTTGTGTAGAATTTTTAGATGAGGAAATATCGTGAGTATCGTATGTTTCCGATTGCGGATATCGATTATTGCCGTAGTTGAATACCAATTCGTAGGATTATAGTTTCAAATCTTTTTCTTTCGGTTAGGAAAAGAGTTAAATAATACTATAATGATAGTCATATAATACATTTCCTATGACACTTAGCTTGCTAAAAGCATGGCTGCATCGATAGCTTGCAAGTTTGTACCAAATTTACTGTACTTTTACATCTGCATGACACTTATAAGATATTCGCACAGATATACTAAGCCATAACGAATAAAAGTTATCTTAAAATTTTCAATTTCTCCAGTTACAATTCTTTTACCTGCAGGTTTAGCTATATATGAAAGTAAGTTGTAAAGGTAACAGGTGTTCTTTGAGAAAGATTCTCGCAAGATCTTACACAATAGTAAAATGAAATCTTTGATAGAGTATGAAAACTTTTATTTGTGAGACACTACTTCGTCACTAATGATTTTGAGTATTCGGTCTTCAAATTGAAATCTTGAACTGTGAGGCTATAATATCGAAATTTACTCAGTGCAGTAAATCTTAACTATGCTATATTTTTAACTAACTCAAAAAGGAGGAGGTTCTCAATTCGAGTGTTGGTCGAGTGGTTTTTAGTATTGTTTTGCGCGTGCTTGTAATTTTGGATATACTAATAATAAAAAATCAGCGTTAATTCTATAATACTATAAATATCATAATCCACAATCATTCAGCTACAGAACTGTCTGCACACCACCGGTTCATCTTTGAAATAAAAATATGTTTACCTGTCGTTTCTTCTTAGCTGTTAGCATGAATGCTGACAGCCTCTGTGGCGTAGCAGTCCGATATCCGGTCAGTGCAAATATTTGTATGCATGAATATAGCTATTTGCCTTGGTCTAGGTGTTTCTATATATAATATGTATGTCTTCACAAAAAATCTATTCTTCTTATCTATTTAAGTAGGTATGTTTATATATTACGTTGTGGAATATTTATAGAAAGTATAACAATTAGTTAGTTCAAAGTTTCCCGTAGCTGTTATCCATTCAAGTTAGTGAGCTCCACTCCTCAATTATTTGATTACAATTTATTCGATGCAATAAGAATACATTAAAGAACCTTTTTGATTTATTATCAATTATTAATAATTCCTGACGCAAATTTTACTTCCTCAGATAAATTTATTATCTTACTTTGCTTTATATTCGATTTCCAAGATGGTGCGAATGAAATATATATTAAGGTGCGAACTAGAGGCGTCTTCTAATGTAATTATGTGTAATTACCCTTTCAATTAATTTCAATCAATAATGAGGCCGTCAAGCTGAGTGCCACCACTGTTAACATGGTAAATGTTTACGATGGTGACCCTCTTTCCGAGACTTTGCCTTTAGCTTAACATCAGGCGAGGTGAAGTCAAATTGACGTGTCCTGTGTAAAAAAAAATTGCTTCTTATTTAAATTGATAAAATTGGTGCTGTACTTCTTTTATACTTTCAGTTAACACAAGTTAGTTAAGCTATGCTTACCATGGGTCTAGATAGCGTTGTGTAGAATGTTGTGGAATATTTATTATTTATTTATTTGTTTAGACTTTTCTGATGGACTCACGTGGTTTGATCCTGTGGATATATTCCCGGGATAAAGGCAACTATATCTTATTACAGACTGTAATATAGGCCTATACCAAATTTTTGTCAGACCAGTTCAGTTGTTAGAGCGTGATTGATTAACAAACATACAAATCTTCACATACATTCATATTTATAATATTAGTAGGAAGTTGGACCTGTTAGGATAGGACTATAGGAAACTGTTCAGCGATACTTTCATCATGCGTACTGACAAGGAGTGGAACGCCCTGCCTGAATCAGAGGTTTCCAAGAAGCTGTAACCTGGTAGTTTTCAAGGCCAAAGTGAATAGGTTACTTGTAGGCAAGCGTGATAACTTTCAGCCATTTCGTCGCTTTCCATCAGGGGAAATAGTGGTCAAACGAAAGCCGATCACGTATAAAAAATGCTGTGAAATCTTATCTTGATTGAAAGAAGACTTCTTCAAGAAATGCTATAAGATAAGTTACTATGTAATGTTACTTAATGGTAATGATCACTTTTACTACAAATACATCTTTCCAATACTTCTAACATGTATTATTTCAAAACAATACTCACATGAAACAATAATTTCAAATAAAATATATTATGATTTTAATTTTATTGATACCCAGGAGAATTAATAACAAAACTTTTCTCTGAACTTTTTTATTTTGTTTTGAAAAATTGAGCGTATTCAATTCCCCTTTGTGAAAGTATGTTTTTTAATTATTTGGACGTTGCTTTATTCTGTGTTTGGAATGATTTGTGATTTTTATGCCTTATTGTTATGTTTACAATATTACATGGCATTTGACCAGTGTGTTGGTCTATTGGCTCATTCTTAGTAACTACGAGGTCTAGATTCAGAGCCATATTGATGGCAACAGGATCGCAAACAGTTAGTGAAATTTAGGCGTGAGTACATCTCTGCTTATCCACACAAGCGTAATTTAAAATTCTAAATAATGTATCACGCTTCAGTGATAGTTAATATCCATGCGTATAATCCTGTGACTATACCACTAATTAAACTTATGTTATCGTCATTAGCTGAGTAATTTAAATTTCATCAACTGTAATGTGTATTTCCAATCGTATGGGTGCTAATACCCCCGATATCTAATTTAGATTAATTCTGGTAACTGTATTGTACAGTGCATATTTTAAGCTGCACATTTTTGGGAGTGATAAATTGCACAAGATCGCAAAGGTTTTCATACGGAAGTCATAGTAGGGTCAAACAATATCCAAATACACCCAGCAGGACTATGAGATATTAGTGTGATAATCACTAATAGAAATAAGTATAAAAACAAACATCGAATGTCGATCCAAGTTCACATCGACTTTGCAAAATTCTTCCACAAAATTAAATACGAATTCTTGCAATTGAAATTTCTCTCTATTTTATAACCTGTATCTTCATTTAACTACAAACATTGACGTGAGCAAACAGTGCAAAAACTAAATTAGAAGTTGGTTTGCACAGACGTGCAAGACTATCGTAATCAAAGCCAAGTATAACTTTATAAACAACTCTTACTAAATTGCAAAACAATTTTAAAACATAAATATGTGAAAATTGTTACCTTTATGAAATGTAAATCAGTATAATATATCTTGGGCATCTCCATAGCGTGGAGTGTCAGTGGGAACTGTACTGTAAGTCCACCAAATTCCATTGTTAAGTATGCCGTTTCAGTGACTTTTCAGCGGGGATTATTTTCTGAGGGTAGGTGGAGAAAAAGTTTTATTGCGGTTTGTTAGTTATCGCTGCGAGGCACTGCCGCACCGCTTTATGTGTTTTCCTAGGATCTGCCATTGTTTGTGCGCGAACGATAGTCTAAAGATTTATTTTAAGCGGTTAGCTTGTTTCAGGTTACTCTTTATCCTACATAGTTAATGTTGTTTGGTAGTTGGATCTACAGACGAAGTGAACAAAAGACCACGCTAAGATTGTGGTCTTTATTGGACGTCGAGCTATTATAGTAAATCCAGTTGGACTACTCGCTTTTCAATCTATTGTAAACCTTAACAAGTATATAGCATAAACCACGGGCATAAACAATTGTAAACTGCCTATTGACCTACTGTGAGTTTGACACAAAATACCATCTTGGTATTTTGAAATACACATTCATAATTACATACATACAAGACTTTAATCATGGCTCTTGCAATAGTTAGTGATCATGATAGTTTAAAATATCTATTGTTTTTTTTATGAAATTACAGGGGTTATATTTAAACATACTTTTTATACACTTTTTTAACAGAGTTTTTATATCCTGCCAATAAAAATGCGCAGAACCATAGATAACATTTTTTTTGTATTTTCTACAACTTTGCCTACAGCTACTTATATTTCTATTGCAATTTACGAAACTTCTATATTGTATCATCCTTTTTGCAATTCTTCTTTATTTCCTTTATTTCTGAAGTACTAACATTATATTGCTGCAAATTTTGAACACACTATTAGGAAAGTTATAAGGAAGATGGTACGCAAACAATTCGCGCCAACACAAACAGTGCATGTTTGCTCGTAGGGGAACATAGTGTGTTTTAATCTGTAGGAAATTAATATGTAAAGGAGCCGGTACTTCCGGTAACAAGGAAATATGACGGTAGTAGATGTTGGTAAACAAAATGTTCTAATTTTCTTTAAAGCGCAAATTACCTGAGGTTTTTTTCTTAAGTATGATTTAGCGTGACACATAAAATGGTAAATTATGTGCACAATCTATCGATTCCTTCTTTTTACAGTCCTGGGTCCTTTAAGCGGGGCTTGAAAAAGCCCGTCAAACTGAGGTCCGAAATTTTAACATTATTATTGATGTTTGCAATGGTGACCCTCTTTCCGGAGACTTTATCAGACGAGATGTACTCATATTGACGTGATCTATACAGTAAAAAATTAAATACTGATTTACTGATTCAACAACGTTGCGCTATCAACTTGAAATTTTGGTAATAGTAATACAATTATATTATTATGACATTACAATTTTACACTGTTAATGAAAACAAAGTTTAGAAACATCGAGAAGAAGTAACATTTTAGAACTAAAAAAAATTCCAGAGCTTCAAAGAATACCATGTCACCTCTTCAGATGCAAAATCACACTCTAGTGTCAGATACGATCTACATATACTTATATGTATAAGAAGAGCATATCTGTGACTCTCATGAGTCAATATTAGACATGACAAACAAACTGAATTGTGTTTCAGAATATGAATAGTTGAGATGAGAGTGGATATGATGCCACGTGCAAATAGACTCGTCATTTATTAGACTTTCTATCCACATATGCACGAGATTTGCCACAACACTCAGAGACTTTGGTAAGAAATACCACTATGTTTAATGAGAATATTGTATTGAAGTTTTAAAGGTACATACGAGTAAAAAGGGGTCAAACGGGTGCTTTGACTATTATATTTTGAGTTAAGCCCAAAGGGTCTAGAAATGAGTTCGTTCTTTCCTGATTATTCTGGTGGAAGGGTGTTTTGGATTTAGTCAACCATGTAATCGATGTTTTTTTTTATGAAGGAAACGTCAATTTGACTTCACCTCGCCTGATGTTAAGCAAAGGCAAAGTCTCGGAAAGGGGGTCACCATAGCAAACATGTACCATGTTAACAGCTCATTCTTTCCCATTAAGGTGGAAGGTAATCTGGTTGTCGCTTCCAAAAAGCCATAAGTAGCTAAATCAATAGGAGGAGAACGAGTAAGCGCATTTTCTTTTGATTTCGAGGTGAAAAAGCACCAAAATGCACCTTTATACTCCTCTACTTCTTGTTGAGATCTTTTGACTCCTTTCTCCAGAGGAAAACCTGCTTCAGGACCTCGTCCCTGAATCAGCAGGTGTATCAGATAACAGGTGAGGACGAATATCTTGGTGGCGCCCCATACACCATAATAATTAATGTTAAGCTTTCCCAAGAAACAGTAACTACAATACAAAGAAATAGAAAACGAGTTCCATTAACGTGATTATTAAAAGCAAACAATTATTAATATATTATTATTGTTCCGGGAGACAAGGCGCCAGTTGCACTAAGTATATTTCATTATAACGACATTAACCGATTTATGGCCGGCGCCGGACAACGTACGATGGCAGTTCGGGGGAATTACCGGAATGTTGTAGCACGAAATACTACGTTTATTCCGAATGTACCTATGTATAGCCAACGACAAAAGTAGCTAACAAATATTATTTATTTTTCCTCTATGGATTATTAAACTACTTATACAATTTCAATGTAAAAAAAGGTTTGTGAATATTTTAGCGTTCATAAACTTTTGTCGTTGACTGTACACTATGCACAGGACAATTCTGCCGCATCCAGAAGTTTTTTTTTTAAAGTAGTTGTAGACTAACGAGTTTAATATTGAAATTATTATCACACTCCTAGCGATTTCCTACTTGCATTAAAACTTTACACTTGCTGACTTCACAAAAGCGACTACTGTCTGATGTCCCAACTCCGAGAGGACAGTTTATGTCATAAAAATAAAGTTTAAAACTAAAGCCCGACTACCGAAAAATCACGCTCTAAAAAGTGACAAACAAGAATATATCTAGAATAGCCGTAGTTGTATGCCACTTTTCCCTAAAATGTATTGTTTTGTAACAGTAAGTGGCATACGACCACGGCTATTCTTGATATTTTCTTGTTTTCACTTTTTTATTTTGGGGCGAGGTAAAGCTAATAAAGTATACATATTTGAAATGTGCTTATTAAGCACTTTCATTTGATACCAAACACGGCATATTTATCTCAAATATTTTTTTTAACACAGTACCTCTTGAGCGCTAGAGGGCGCCACACAAGATTGAGTAACACGTCATATAGCCTATCACCATCAGACGATCAAGCCGCTTGTAACGATACCATTTGTCGAAGTCTAATAAGTAATTGAGGATCTATGAGGGAACAAATTAACATTCATACATAGCCTGTTAAAATCATTACCGTCCTTTTTGGCTTCGCCGTAGTCGGGTAAATAGGTGATGGACAATCCTTTTTTTTTCTATAGTATCACTAAAATTTTGAAGGAAAAAATGGTTTATCTTTTTATACCTTGCGTGTACTTCAAGTCAAATCGCACGACAAATCTATTAGGACTACAAAAGTTTATGAGCTAGCTTTGTTAGACTAAGCAGGTTTACGATACGGTACTTTCGGCGTATAACCTTGAATATAACCATTAACCTTTGAAAAACACACCGTGGAGCTCAATGCCTCAAAAATTTAGGAAAGGCCGACGAAGCGAAAACGCACGTTTTAGTGTGGCATAAAAGTCACCTGAAAACTTTACTTGGAGAAAACTAAGAAATATAGCTTCCAAGAACGCTGTTCCTACATTCCAGACTACGATTAAAGTAAAAAATGTCGGTAGCTTAAAGTGGTTAAGGAGTTGTTCTTACGATCGAGAAGTCGCGAGTTTGAATCTATAATATTACTGACGGGAACTCCGTTCTACTACTAGGAATATAGCATAGCTAGTTGAAGGAGTTTGGGAGAATATAAGAGATTATTTATTATTTTATACCCGTAACTAATATTTATATCCTTTTACTGTTCATCAAGAAATCGTATCCTTAAAGGTATTTTCTACTCTGTATTCTAGCTGTAAGTTTTGCCGAAATAATAAAAAAATATTGCGGCGTAGCCCTGCACAGTACTAGGGAGAATCAAAGGGGAATTCGATGTCCATAAGTCAGAGGAGATATTGAAATATCTGCTTACTGAAGCACCTAACTAATATGTTATACACACACACACACACACACACACACACGCACGCACGCACGCACGCACGCACGCACACACACACACACACACACACACACACACACACACACACACACACACACACACACACACACACACACACACACACACACGCACGCACGCACGCACACCCAAATTTTGCCAAAGTATCTCCTACTATTCGATCGAGTATTCATTTATAGAAAATTTGCTCACCTGTGGGTAGCTCTAGTGTACTACAGATGCTTTCAATATACAGAATTAAAATACAAATTGGATGATATTGATACGTACAAACTTCAAAGTAAGTAATTTGAAGTAACGACTTGAGTTTTCCGACGAAAGTTTCAATTTGATGAAATATTCAAAACGTATGAATATGTTTTCGTGGCGGGAGTCGTTGAACTTCATATTAGACAGTGCACAGAAGCACAGAATAAGTTATAGTACTACGTGGTGCGACAGAAGGGCGTATGTCAACGGAGTTCAACTCTAGTATATTAATGTGTCTGGAGGGTCCATATCAACACCTGAGCACTAGAATATTCAGGCAGAAGATATAAGATATTATGTTACATTTTTTACAGACTTACAACGCTATTATTTTCTTGTACCTATTAATAAAATAATATGACGAAGCAGTATATTCGATAAATTAAAAAAGGCATTTCTTTTACCCGACTACGGCGAAGCCAAAAGGAGGGTTATGATTTTGACAGGCTATGTATGTATGTATGTATGTATGTATGTTCATTTGTTCCCTCATAGGTACTCAACTACTAATTAGAACTGGACAAATGAGGTATCGTTACAAGCGGCTTTATCGTCCGCTGGTTATAGGCTATATGACGTGTCACTCAATCTTGTGTGGCGCCCTCTAGCGCTCATAAGGTACTGTGTTAAAAAATAAATTTGAGATAAATATGCCGTGTTTGGTATCAAATGAAAGGGCTTAATGAGCACATTTCAAATATGTATAAATTATTAGCTTTACCTTGCCCCAAAATAATATAAATAAAAAATAAAGTTTAAAACTAAAACCCGACTACCGAAAAATCATGCTCTAAAAGTAACAAACAAGAAAATATCAAGGATAGCCGTGGTCGTATGTCACTTACTCTGACAAAACAATATATTCTAGGGAAAAGTGACATACGACCACGGCTATCCTTGATATTTTCTTGTTTGTTACTTTTAGAGCATGATTTTTCTGTAGTCGGGTTTTAGTTTTAAACTTTATTTTTTTACTATTATTTTTTCAAATATTATAAACTTCTTGTCCTTGTTTTTTATGTTTATTCAGCCTGTCAAGGTGATATGGTGAAATCAAAATAAGAAGGACCACCCTTAGGATCACCATTCAAGATGTTGAGGTTCCCAAAATGGTGGTGGCACCTGGACGGCCATGGGTTCATGCATTTTTACACCCGACTTTCGGAATAACAGGACTATTCCTATGATCGCGAATTCTTCAAGTTGGGCGTATGCGTTTTATTTATATAGGACACGTTAATTTGACTTCACCTCACCTGATGGTCAGCCGAAGGCAATGTCTCAGGAAATAGGGTCACCATTACAGGCACGTACCAAGTTACAAATGGTGATTTTTTTATGGAATAGGGAGGCAAATGAGCAGATGGCTCGCCTGATGGTAAGCGATTACCGCCCCCCATGGACACTCGCATTACCAGAGGAGTCACAAGTGCGTTGCCTTCCTTTCAATGGAGAGTATGCTCTTTTCTTGAAGGTCGAAGGTCGTATTGGTTCTGAAATACCGCTGGTAATAGTTCGTTCTACAGTTTAGATGTGCGAGGCAGAAAGGCGGCTTCATGAGATGCTTTTTCGCCCTTAAAGGACCAGGGACTGCAGTATTTCTACAATGTTCAACATTTACTTTATCTAAAGGGTAATCAAAGAGATACTCCCACTTGTAACGAGTTGGCTAACGCCACTTCAATTGACCCAAAACAATCAAAGACTAACGAACGAAAGAAATCTCTTTTACAGATGCGTTTATATTACAATAAAACCTATTCTCCAGTTAGTTAGGTACTTAACTGAAAATATATAATCTTGATGTGTCTTTTTACGCAAACATTAATCCATACGAATTTTATAAATGCGAAAGTAACTCTGTCTGTCTGTCTGTCTGTCTGTATGTTACGCTTAAACCGATTTTCATAAAATTAGATATAGGGGTGTATTAGACGTTGAGAAAGGACATAGGCTATGTTTGGTCGCGATAACCGACATCCACGCGGGCGGAGCCGCGGGCAAAAGCTAGTATTAATTATATAAACTACTCACTTTAAATAATGCATTAAACTTATATTTTTTCCTTGATTTTTCCTGACCAGTTTCACCTCACGGTATTCACAAAGGTTTACATTACTATGGTTAAAAATTTAAAACCATAGTAATGTTAACCTTTGAGAATGAAAATTTCTGATCACTTTATTTATATTTTTTACTAAATATAATACATAGTATAAATAACACATGTTATTTATACTATTTATTATATTTATATTTTATTTTATTATTATTTAGGTTATATTATAACCACTGGGGTTATCGGACTTGAACTGATTATAACGCCACCGCATCGGCTGGGGTGCGTCTTTTGGGCTTTCATTTCTATTCTATAAGAAAAGTACAAAATTATAATAGCTCAAATTTTATACCCTACTAGCTTTTGCCCGCGGCTCCGCCCGCGTGGATGTCGGTTATCGCGACAAAACATAGCCTATGTCCTTTATCAAGGTCTAATCTACCCATATACCAAATTTCATCAAAATCGGTTCAGTGGTTTAGGCGTGAAAGCGTAACATACAGACAGACAGACAGAAAGACAGACAGTCAGACAGACAGAGTTACTTTCGTATTTATAATATTAGTATGGATGCGTATCTATACATACTAAACATAAATTTGTATTCATAAACACTACGGCTTATTAAATTGTATGTATTGCTCTATGAAACTCAATGCCATCAAATAAACTAACCTACTAATGCTAGCCTTGTCAAAGCTACAGAAAATTTTTGCATAGCGATTTCATTTATTCTCTGAACAGCATACAGATTGATGAAATACCTATGCATCGCATATTTTATGACAAAGGACGTTCTAAAGCTGAAGTATGTTCCAAGCATATCTGTATAGCAAAACTTCAATAAATACCTACTCGTATAAGTTCACTATTATATGCAAGCGTTATTTGCGCTTTTACGAAAATTCTATTATATTCGAATGAATTTTACAGCATCAAGGAATGCTGTATAAGTCGGCGGATAAAAATAGAAGGGAATTTCGAATCCCATCGGGCGTGTATCGGTAGCCAAGTTGTCAAGGCATTCCCCTTGTAAGGGAAAGATCGCGGGTTCAAGTCCCAACCAAGAAGTTTCATTTTTCCCTATGTATTCAATTCTATTATTATTTGACAGCCTCCGTGGCGTGGTGGTAGTGAACGCGACTGCCACGCAGGAGGCGCGGGTTCGATTCCCGCTCAGTGCAAATATTTGTATGCATGAATATGGCTATTTGCATTGGTCTGGGTGTTTCTATGTACAATATGTATGTATTTACAAAAAAAAAGTATTTAATTATGTTTATCCGCATTCTAGATTCCATAACACAAGCTAGTTAAGCTATGCTTACCATGGTTCTAGATAGCGTTGTGTAGAATGTTGAGAAATATTTATTTATTTATTTATTTATTATTATAGTCGTGAAATGAGCTAGGTTATTGTTTCTAGGTTTATTATTCTATTTCTCACTAATATAACGAGTTTTACAGGTGCAATGCAATCCCAGAAATTAAAGTTATATGGTGCAAATAGTTTCAGACTACATTCAAGTACCAAAGTCTACCGTACGTAAAGTACCAATGCCCTAGAGTAATCAAATGACATGAAGCGTCGGTAGCTTAGTGGTTAAGAAGTCGGCCTTACGATCGAGAGGTCCCGGGTTCGATCCTGGCCATAACACAAGCGACGTGATCCCACTCCTAGCACAAGCAATTTAGCTTAGTTGGACGGGTTAGAGGGAATATTAGTAACTTCGGATCTAATATTCTTTAAAAAAAAACTAAGAGAATCTGTCAGCAAATTAAAAATCATTTTGAAGAGAAAGAATCAAAAATTGCACTGATATAACGGAGTTCCCGAAGAGATCACTCCAACCCTCCAGAACCATAGAATAAATATTTAATTTATATTTCTTCTTTTTTCTACTTTTTACCAATTTTCTTGTGATGTGATAAGTTTATTTGCGACCTTGGTTTGAATAAGTTTAACCATTACTACGTCACAAATATCACAATATCACCGTCCCTAAACCAGAATATTTGTTAAAGTTCTTATTGGCTCATGCAAATGGCAACCCTCGCATGAAACTGTAACACTGCCAACGTATTTATAAGCTTAGAATCACCTATATTAATGTTAATTTATGTTATACTAAACCCCCTACTTTATATGTCACCCCTAACCACAGCCAAGGAGTGTTCTCGGAACTTTTCAAAAGGTTTAGATAATTTTATGTTTTGAGGAAAGCTTCGCCTCTATTCTCGCCTCATTTGAGATAAAACTGATCTTGATTGCTTTGTGATTGAATCGATGTGCCTTCGAGCCTCAGCTTATCGTAAATTATTAAATTAATATTGGATTGGAAAGCGAACGGACCGCGATAACCTCTCCCTTAAATTTTACGCCGAATTTTATGATGAAAAGCGCTGTTTTGGTAAATATATACGAATATAAAATTTATACGAATACGTAATTGTAGCCCATATAGCCGCATTGAACATTTTTTATGGCAATTTAGCCTATAAACATAATATTTCAATGCATTCGAGGCTTAATATTTCATCGTTGGCTAATGGCGCTTGGAGTACTTTTAAAGACTTAAATTTTATTATTTATTTTTAAAATACAGTCATATTTTTCGTGCCACAATACATATTGGCGGTTGGTCCCGGTGAAGAAGAATAGGGCTATGTCATCTCATCCTGTGATTGTCGCAGAAGGTGACTAGACTAAGGAATAGGGCTGCACTCCTTCTGACAGTAAACATACAGCCCATGTCTAAGTGCCCGCTTGGCGAAAATAGGCTTGCCCTCTATCACGTGAAACCGAAAATTATAGTTACCAAAATGTGGGTGTTTACACACCTCTATCTACCTGAGTATTGTATGAAAAATTAACCGAAAAGAGAGAAGGTAACATGAACACGTTAATAAAATCTGACGTCAATACGACGAATTGTGAAGCTATAATGATAGCCTCATGGTGCGGTATCCATACTAATATTATACATGCGAAAGTAACTCTGTCTGTATGTTACACTTTCACGCCTAAACAACTGAACTGATTTTGATGAAATTTGGTACCGGGGTAGATTAGACCATGAAAAAGGACATAGGCTATCGCCTCGCATATTTGGTCGCGATAATCAACATCCACGCGGGCGGAGCCACGTGTAAAAGCTTTTATAATTAACTTTTAACTCTATACTCGTAACAGTACAAAAATAATAATAATAATATATATAATATATAATATAATATATAATATAATATAATATAATATAATATAATATAATATAATATTATATAATATATATATAATATGATATTATATAATATATAATATCACAGGCGTTATGCATCAATGAGGTCGACATGAAACAAATGTTACAGGAACGTTTCTTTGGCCGCCTGAAAAAGGTACTTAACAGTCTTTTGTCAGGTGGTAACAAGGTGCGTGCCTGTAACAGTTGGGTCATACCACTCTTGATGTACTCTTTTGGCATACTCAAGTGGACTCAGACTGAACTCGATACTATCGATAGGAAAGTCCGGACTCAGTTGACTGCATTCCGAATGCACCACCCACGGTCGTCAGTCATGAGATTGTACATCCCGCGGAAATGTGGGGGTCGAGGTTTTTTAAATGCCAAGACCCTTCATAATCGCGAGGTGTGCAATCTCAGAGACTACTTTCTTAAGTCGAACGTGGACATGCATCGTGATGTAGTCAACGTAGATACCGGGCTCACCCCGCTCGGTTTGGCTAAAGAGAACTGGCGCAGGCCTACAATAGTTAGCACTGACAGCCGCAGGGAGGTATGGCAGAGTAAGGAGCTACATGGCAGGTTCTATCGGGCCCTACACAGGCCCGAAGTAGATCTATTGGCGTCCGTGTCCTGGCTACGTTTCAGTGACCTTTTTGGGGAAACTGAAGGTTTTGTCTGTGCAATTGCAGACGAAGTTATTAAGACGAATAACTACCGGAAGTATATAATGAGGGATGGCACAATTGACATTTGTCGAGCGTGTCACCAACCTGGTGAATCCCTCAAGCATATTACTTCCGGTTGTTCTCGTCTTGCTAACGGCGAGTACTTGCACAGACATAATCATGTAGCCAGGATAATCCATCAGCGACTTGCTCTGAAATACAACCTTGTGGAATTTGAGGTGCCGTACTATAGGTATGTT
The DNA here is from genome assembly GCA_914829495.1 of Eilema sororculum. Taxonomy (NCBI): domain Eukaryota; kingdom Metazoa; phylum Arthropoda; class Insecta; order Lepidoptera; family Erebidae; genus Eilema; species Eilema sororculum. The sequence goes on from OU618533.1 coordinate 29,227,180, forward strand.
CCTGAGCCAGTTCTAGAAAATAGTCATATCACATTGTACTGGGATCGATCTATCATCACTGATAGGACTGTTGTAGCTAACAAGCCTGACATTGTGGTGATAGACCGATCCAAACGCCGAGCATTGATTGTTGATGTCACCATTCCTCATGACGAGAATCTCGTGAAGGCTGAGAAAGATAAACAAGTTAAATACTTGGACTTGGCCCACGAGGTTGTCGACATGTGGAATGTTGACTCAGCAATCATTGTACCGATAGTCGTATCAGTCAACGGACTGATAGCAAAGAGCCTCGACCAACATCTGAAGAGGCTCGGGTTGGATTGTTGGGTCAAGGGCCAGATGCAGAAGGCAGTACTCCTTGATACGGCGCGCATCGTGAGGAAGTTCCTTTCTCTGGAGCCCTAACCACCGGTAGCTTGGTCCCTGTACTCGATGCCGGTGGGATACTATTTTTTATATTTTTAAATATATTTTGTATTTTTTTTTACGATATATTTAAAAATGTAATTGATAAGTTTTATAATTGAATAAAGAGAATAATAATAATAATAAATATTTCCTAACATTCTACACAACGCTATCTAGACCCATGGTAAGCATAGCTTAACTAGCTTGTGTTATGGAATCTAGAATGCGGATAAACATACTTAAATACATTTTTTTTTGTAAATACATACATATTATACATAGAAACACCCAGACCAATGCAAATAGCCATATTCATGCATACAAATATTTGCACTGAGCGGGAATCGAACCCGCGCCTCCTGCGTGGCAGTCGCGTTCACTACCACCACGCCACGGAGGCTGTCAAAAAAACAAAAAAGGTTTTATAACTTATACAGTACAAAAAAGGTTTTATAACTTAAAGAAAAAAAGAAAAGCCTTCAATATTTTCGATCCAAATTTCTTAATAAACTCAACAGGGTTGCCATAATGAGACCAATATGGCACATTTGTGTCCCCGCTGAAGTGCAAAACATTTTTAGTATGAATATCGACGCGCACTGCTCATTGGTTCGAGCCGTCGAGGTAAAAAAAATATCGTCCAATAAATGCAGGCACACACTCGCTATAAATTAAAAGAAAAAATGTACAGTACGGCATTTTTTGATGAATAAATCAATGTGATAACGATGTGTGTAATTGGTATTCATTTTGCAGCGTTTGAGAGTATATATTCTCAATGTCCTTATATTGAAATTTGGAACAGATTTAACGTTCAGTTTGATTTGTCTGGAAGTAAAATAATTGCTCATAGGGGTTGATATACGGGAATAAAATAAAGGAAGATCTGAGAGAAGATTATTTAACATCATATTTAACGAGGTTAATCAGTCGAAAGCCATAAAATAATTTTTAGATTTAAGTAATACTAATATAGTACTGGTGCCTGTAGTTATATTCACATGGTCATTGAAATTATTGCTATAGAGGTGACGGGTTCCAGTAATGATTCCAGAAGAGGGAAGATAGATTCAGATTGCCTGGGCCTCGATTCTGCTAAAGCTAAACCACATTGGTGTGACAGCCGTAGCAAAAAACGGCATTTAATAACAGACTTTAATGCGGTATCGTTAAAGTTCAAAATTAAATGCCTTTTGCAGAGTAATTGAAAGTAATGAAACTGTTTTTATTTAATTTTAGACTTTAGGCGAATAGACGTGAAGTCTAAAATTTAATGTAATTTTTGCAGTGTGACAGTGGCACCACAGTGGTTAGTGTTAGTGGCTTTAATAGAATCGAGGGCCTGGTCGCAACTACCTCTGAGTGTCTTTAGTATACTTAGTCGATTATATAGGCGTTTGTAACAGAGCTGAAGTATAGAAAACTCAATGAAACTAACATGGTCAACATGCTGAAAATACCATTTATAATTATCCATCCATATACTCACGTCTGTAAATCCCCGAAGGGGTAGGCAGGGGTGTATTCCACCCACGTTTCGACAATTATACTTTTCGGTCCGATGACGTGATAGAGGGCGAGCCTATTACCATCTAGCGGGCCCTTTATATTGTGCTGTTTTTATACTGTCGGGTGGAGAACAGCCCTATCCCTACTACTACCACAGTTATAATAATGTAGGTAGTAATTACGAAAAATAAAATTGTGCGTGTTTGAGTATTCTATAATAAGGCATCCTTGTATTTTAGACCAAGCCTGAATAGTAAATTTCATTAGGTACCCATATTTTTAGGTTCAATAAACATTTTTAAATTCACGATAGCAAGAAAATTAAAACTTAAAATAGTAACCACCGAAGTGTTATTGCATTAAAATAGCTCGCACAGTCAAATAATTTAATAATAGTGTCACGCCATATTTCTTTTAAAGAGTACCATGATAAATTTTAAACGTTATATTATTTAAATGCATGTTCGTTTGTTCGGCTTAGTTTATGTCAGTTCTTTCTATGGATAGGATAGGATAGGATAGGAGACCCTTTTATTACCCGACTACGGCGAAGCCAAAAGGAGGGTTATGATTTTGACAGGCTATGTATGTATGTATGTATGTTCATTTGTTCCCTCATAGGTACTCAACTACTAATTAGAACTGGACAAATAAGGTATCGTTACAAGCGGCTTTATCGTCCGATGGTTATAGGCTATATGACGTGTCACTCAATCTTGTGTGGCGCCCTCTAGCGCTCATAAGGTAGTGTGTTAAAAAATAAATTTGAGATAAATATGCCGTGTTTGGTATCAAATGAAAGGGCTTAATAAGCACATTTGATATATGTATAAATTATTAGCTTTACCTTGCCCCAAAATAATATAAATAAAAAATAAAGTTTAAAACTAAAACCCGACTACCGAAAAATCATGCTCTAAAAGTAACAAACAAGAAAATATCAAGGATAGCCGTGGTCGTATGTCACTTACTCTGACAAAACAATATATTCTAGGGAAAAGTGACATACGACCACGGCTATCCTTGATATTTTCTTGTTTGTTACTTTTAGAGCATGATTTTTCGGTAGTCGGGTTTTAGTTTTAAACTTTATTTTCCGCTCTTAGCCTCTATCTTGGGCCGTTGTGCGTAAGTTCTTTCTATGTTAACCAATTGAAATTCATCGTCTCCTCGCATTACAACTGGGATTAAATCTTATGTCAAGCAGAATAAGCTTGTTTAAGTTCTTACACCGTGCACCGTTGAACACCGAGACCTTGACTCCGTCAATCCTCAGGGTAGCACTTTCTCGTGTCGTCACTTGTCTTACACTACAGTTCTCAATAAATATTTAAACTCAAAAGGGCCCAAGTTACATTACAAGTTGCTTGGATCACTTTTAATTAAACTTCAAAGTTTGATCAAGGCTTCAGAACGCTTGTCAGAGTAATGACTAATAACAACTTGAATAATTTGTGATAAACCTACCTGTGGGCTTATTAATGTTTGTAATGCTACTCACTTCATTCGCAGTATTTATTGCTTTTTTTTTTAAATTTATTTTTAAATTTCGTATTACTTCTAAAGAATTCACAGTTTGGAATTCAAAGCCTTGTAATTTTAATGTAAAGTTGATTTTTAAACTAATACTGCGTGTTGAACTAATACGTTTATGCTTTTATATGTATTTTGATCATAGCACTACACTAAGAAGTTTAGAAAACGAATCAAAGAACTCTAAAGATATAGAGTTAACTCACAGAAATTCCAACAAAAAAAAAATGATTAGAAATAGAGAACGTAAATCTAATTGAAATAAATATCCTGAATGTCTTGGCTAGGCCATCATCATAATGTATTCACTAATATACCGTTTATTTTAAGATTCTAAATAAGAACCTCATTACAAATTTGAATTAGGTAAGTATAACAAAATTACAAATATACCAAAAGAAAAACTCTAAAAGTTACCTTATAATGTAAATGTGAAAACCTTACTTCATTCATCACCATCACCTGATGTGTCTAATAACCCAGTGGAAATGGTAATTTCCACGACAAAGGTACCATATAGGTGGGTGTAGATCCACAGTGCTCAGCGATTTGAAGTCTCTCTTGACTTGAACTCAGGAATGTAGAATACAGTGGCATTAATTGCCAGTCCAGTAGTTGAGGGTGATTATAATCCGACGATGCATACTCGTAACAAAAACAATAATGGAAAGCGTTTCAGTGATTCATTCCTATGCCGCACCACTAAGACCTGGAATTCCCTGCCAGCTCACGTGTTTCCTTCTTCCTACAGTCCCGGGTCCTTTAAGCGGGGCGTGAAAAGGCATCTAATGAGGCCGTCAAGCTGAGTGCCACCACTGTTAACATGGTAAATGTTTACGATGGTGACCCTCTTTCCGAGACTTTGCCTTTAGCTTAACATCAGGCGAGGTGAAGTCAAATTGACGTGTCCTGTGTAAAAAAAAAAAAAAAAATACCTTAAATAAACTACATTTTTAATCCCACTTTCAATTCATTATTCCAAGATTGTGCTCGTTATTCGTAAATATAAAATCAATTACTAACATATTCGCTTTGTCAAAGCTGTAAACCAAAAGAAATATATTTTATCTTCCACTACTTGGTCTGGTAGTATTACTTTTGTAGAATATGTAAATATCAGATTATTGTAGTGCTTTTGACATATGTGTCCTTCAAGGTACATCACTTGGTCCTCTATCCAAACTCATTTTATATTAGAATTGCTAAAATAAGATATCTGAATTGTTAGATACCTCTCTCAGTTGTAAAGTATCTCTAGGAAACTAAATATTGTTCTAACATAATGAGAGCCATAACTTGTTAATAGCGACCATAGCAATTATAAAGTTTGTTAAATATGGCAAGCCATGAAACGTATAATAATACAAGCGTTGTTCCAAGAGGGAGCCGGGAGGTAGTGGGCGGTCCCACTAACCACATGAAAGGTAGTTTACTGGGCATCCGCAGAGCGGTTTCATTATATTTTTAACTTTATGAAGGCAAGTTCTATGTAACTGTGTCGGCTGTTCCAACATATTTTGTTAAGGCCAGCTAAACTAAACTTTTTCACATAAATTGTAGTAAAATGACCTAGAAAGATTCAAATAGAATGTTAATGTCAATAACTTTTTCTTTGCAAAACCTATTATCTTAGTCAAAAACAAATTACTGCATTTGCCACTAAGGTCAAATCTTGAACACTGCTCGAACAGTTTGGATGAATTATTATTTTCATTACCTTTGTTAGGACAAAAAGAAAATATGCGTTAAAAATCGACATTTGAATACATAAAACACAGCTCGTTTATAATAAAATTATTTTACAGGCAACCTTTCACTCAACCTGACCTTATCTGTCAAAAGAGTAACAAGCAGAATAATATTTGTCAGAAATTGTAAGCGAAGTCTGGCGCCGATAACAAGTTTATTTAAATAATGAACCGGATGTTTCCTCAAGATCGGATATTGTAATAAGCAAAATCAATTTCTTTCCCTAATTGAAATTAAATTTGTTGAAGAATCAGTGCTTTTACTTCAATTTATTGATAAAAACGTACCTAAATGAAGAATCATAAAACTCACGGTGTTTTACTTTTAAACCGAGTTGTTATTTCGTTAGTACAAACGTGAAGTACTTAGGTACGAGTAGATCGCCGCAAATGAAAAGTTCGCGCACAATACAAGAATTAATATTTTTGCTGTAGTGCAGACTTACTACTACTGATTCCATCCATTTACGGTGCAGAGTATACCTGCTAGAACCAAGCGTTTCAGTGACTTATTCCTATGCCGCACCACTAAGACCTGGAATTCCCTGCCAACTCACGAGTTTCCTTCTTCCTACAGTCCCGGGTCCTTTAAGCGGGGCGTGAAAAGGCATCTAATGAGGCCGTCAAGCTGAGTGCCACCACTGTTAACATGGTAAATGTTTACGATGGTGACCCTCTTTTCGAGACTTTGCCTTTAGCTTAACATCAGGCGAGGTGAAGTCAAATGGACGTGCCCTGTATAAAAAAAAAATACTGCGAGTGGGGACGCCGCGCCGTTTGACCGGACGGGTGATCGATCAGCCCTTCTATGTGATCATTTCACCCATTTCCCCTATAACGACTGCCATACATGTTCGTATGGCAACCGGGACCGACGGCTTAACGTGCTCTCCGAGGCACGACCAGACCAATGCAAATACTCACATTCATGCATACAAATATTAGCACTAAGCGGGGATCGAACCCGCGCCTCCTGCGTAGCGGCCGCGTTCACTACTGCTACGCCACGGAGGCTGTCTAGAGTGCAGACTTAATAAGATGATTAAAAAGTGAATAAAAGTTCTGGGATGGTCTCACCTCAGAATATATCTGCGCTTTACAAAAGGATCCAAAACTAATGCACCTTTATCAAATAGAGCTAGTCGGTAAAGATTTCCAAGTCAAAATGCTAAAATATATATTAACATTCTATATTCTTTGTTACAGGTAAGCGCATTCCTTGCACATATGAGCAGCTGACGAGATATCTCCCCTCTCTAGGTAAGACGTTACCGCAACGGTTTAAGAAACCGTTATCGAGCACATCACTATTTGTTTGCGAACCGCAACATACTTACGTCACGTTCATAAAGTTTAATTGCATCTTCTTTACGACGCTATAAAAACAAGGTGGGTTATAAACAGCGGGCGTCGCCGCGTGACGGCACACGAGTCGCGTAGCGTCATAGCGTGTTGATCGCGCATGCTGTGGCCCGATCATAAATCGTGGCTCGTGCCTTCACATTATTTAACGCGGGCGTCACGCGAGGCGTGCTGCGTGCATGCCCGCCGGTATTTGTCGACACGTTTTCATTTACACCCGTATATAGGCTGCGATATTGCGTAGCACTGCATAGCACTGCATAGACTGTGATTGCATCTTTACTTTATTGGTGCATGTATGAATATACGGTACCTACTGACATTTTTGCTGTGTTCAGCAGTAAGTTTTTATTTAGTGTCGTCAGTTTGCAAAATTGCGTACGTTGTTTTATAGCTTAGTATTCACAAGAGTTGAGTCTTAAAGTTTACTCGCATCAGTTAGAAGATGCATGCTAGTTTTATATTCGTTTTATTTATTTGCAAAAACTTGCGAAAATTTCAAAAGTCGTAAAGTGGTCGTCAGACGCAAGTGTTATTTTTTAAAATAAATTTCTAGCACAAAGAACGTTGTGATGCTTGCAAACATTGTTTACTGTACAGTGTTGTAACTCTGTAACGTTATTTTGCGAGTATTTTAATTAGTTTTGTTTCTAATGTGAATTCTGCTTTATGGCGACACAAAATATTAAAGTGTTGGTAATTAAAGTTACTTGAAAACATTATTAAATTTACACTCACAGTAAACAAAGTAAGTGTAATGCCAAATTTCCTTGTTACTGTGTACCATTAAAATAGTTGGAAAATGTAGCGAAACTATAGCAGTAAACTAAAATTAAATCTCGCTGTGGTTGCAAAATTTATTTGGGACAAAATGCACTGTGACGTCACTGGAGTCCGATCGTTAAACCCTAATTGTAAAAGTTGAATGGAGGTTTATTATGCGGGTAGACGGGAATTTGTTAACAGTTACGGTTTGAATGTGATTTAAAATGCAATGTGGTTTTGATGAGGAATACATTTGCGGTTAATCTTATTATGTTTTGTCTTAATTAATAAGAGCCTAATTATAAGTGTCGATTTACTTTACTCAAAAAAATCATTTTCTAAATTAAATTGGTTGCTTCTTGACCGGTTTTACTTGGTTACGAGTACTAACTGCACTACATGTAATGGGATAACAATTTGGTTCAAAATGGAAACCATGTATGTACAAAAATTTATATTCCTTTGTATGTTTTGCTCAAAGACTTCAACAGTTCTTATACTGTGTTCATAAAATTTATATCCTACTTTAGCCGATTGTCAGTTCATCCAGCCCACAATGTAGCATTTACGAGTAGGTTTACGAACCAAAACTATATCTTTATAGTGCACACTCATATGAATGCCAATGCGATTGGTTATGAAAGTGGAAATTTAACAAAACTTCATAAAGCTGCTTTGCCGAGCGTAGCATAAATATTTATTTGGATATGCATCTGAAACCTGATCCAATGTGTGTGATATGTGGACGGGTTTTTCTTTATTTTTCTGGATCTGCGTACAAACGTGGAATTTGCAACGGCCAGTGATTTGACCGGGAGCTGTGGGCATGTTCACCAATTATTGAGGAACGAAAACTTTAACGTGCTTTGAGAGAGAGACGAGTTTTGGGAAAATCAAAGCATTGGAAGTTCAAAGTTTTGTATGGGAACGCTAGATTGGAGAAGTGCTTTGATAATGATAGGAAATAAAGGCTCAGTTAGACGTGTTCCTACTCTAAAGTACGAGTAATAGCTAACGCTTGACGTCGGATCCTGATGCCGTTTTGCGATCTTACTCCCGCGATAGAAAGAAGCCTATGTGCTTTTCCTAACAATGATTTTTAATGCTGTGCCAGATTTTAGCCAAATCTGTTCAGATGTTCTAGCGTGAATAAGGTAACAAACATCCTTTCATACATCCATACATATCTTTTCATTTTTGCCTTTGCGGTCAACTGGAACCATTATACCCACCTTTTGTAACACAAATAGCAACCTGTAGCTCACCCCTTTCACAATAAAATTGATAACCCGATAACAGCTTATCCATACAATGCCTGTTTTACATTCACTCGCCGAAACATATTATATTCATACATCACAGCCACATGTGCACTCTATAAAAGTTCACATTATAACACTGTTTATAAGAAAAACAGCACGCGACATCGCGAGGGTGTCAAAAGCAAAATTGCTTCCGCGCGCTGACAACTCTTGATGTGTCCCTATAATAACTTCTATGTGGAATTTGCAACGGCCAGTGATTTGACCGGGAGCTGTGGGCATGTTCACCAATTATTGAGGAACGAAAACTTTAACGTGCTTTGAGAGAGAGACGAGTTTTGGGAAAATCAAAGCATTGGAAGTTCAAAGTTTTGTATGGGAACGCTAGATTGGAGAAGTGCTTTGATAATGATAGGAAATAAAGGCTCAGTTAGACGTGTTCCTACTCTAAAGTACGAGTAATAGCTAACGCTTGACGTCGGATCCTGATGCCGTTTTGCGATCTTACTCCCGCGATAGAAAGAAGCCTATGTGCTTTTCCTAACAATGATTTTTAATGCTGTGCCAGATTTTAGCCAAATCTGTTCAGATGTTCTAGCGTGAATAAGGTAACAAACATCCTTTCATACATCCATACATATCTTTTCATTTTTGCCTTTGCGGTCAACTGGAACCATTATACCCACCTTTTGTAACACAAATAGCAACCTGTAGCTCACCCCTTTCACAATAAAATTGATAACCCGATAACAGCTTATCCATACAATGCCTGTTTTACATTCACTCGCCGAAACATATTATATTCATACATCACAGCCACATGTGCACTCTATAAAAGTTCACATTATAACACTGTTTATAAGAAAAACAGCACGCGACATCGCGAGGGTGTCAAAAGCAAAATTGCTTCCGCGCGCTGACAACTCTTGATGTGTCCCTATAATAACTTCTACACAAACTGAATTACCCAACTGGAACAACGATTATGCACTCTATTTCACAGGATTACAGTTTGAATTGTATTATTTGTTTTGATACACTAGTTGCGAGTTGCGACCACAGCCGGATTCGACTGACAATTGGGACAGTTACGCTCCTATGGATAGAATGACGAGCTCAGTGCTCGCCTGTAGTTTGAAGTTCGGATTTCAGTTTGTAATAACGGGCTAATATTTGTCAACTACTGTAATGTTCATAAGCTGGGTTTAATTGTGAAGTACTATTGCACAACAAGAATTTATGCTAGTTACAATTTAATACTTAACTTCTCAGTTTTACGTTTGAATTTCGTTCGTATTCTAAACGTGCTCAGTCGTACATTATTCTGGTAAGATCATATTCTTAAGTAGGTTAACACAGCAGGAATATGTATATGAATTAATGTTTCATAATTAGCGGGAAGAATTATGAATAGAGTGGGATAAAAAGGGCTTAATAATGTTGAGGACAACGTTGGGTATAGTGTACCAGCAAGGTAGACATGGTTTACAAACAACTTTACATGAAAAGGTACCTACTTCTCTCTTTTGTTTCAAATCTAACTCGAGTCCTTCCACCTCCGCAGAAAGACCTCCATCTGCTTCTATACTTAGTGTCCTTATACATTTCACTCCTTCCTCCTCTGCCATTAATTCCTTCATGCAGGAACTCTGATTCCATATTCCACAACATTCTACGCAAGCTATAATATACCCATAGTAAGCTATACTTATCTAGCTATTGTTATGGAATCTAGAATGGGGATAAACATACTCAGATATTTTGAAAATACATAGGCGCATATTATACATAGAAACACCCAGATCAATGCAAATACCCATATTCATGCATACACATATTTGAACGGAGCGGGGATCGAACCTGCGCCTCTTTCTTAGTGGCCGCGTTCACTACCGTCACGCCACAGAGGCTGTCTTATTGTCAACAGTTGGGTCTTCGCAGATTTATTATACCTAATTTCAATACTAAAAGGAAATGGAATATATTTATATCCCTTCTCTTCTATTTATGATTACCGCAATCCGCAAGCCTAATGAATTTTCTTTACAAGAATTGAATAGGCTTCCAGATTGCCACAGTAAAATAAGCCATATAGAGTAAAGCTTACAGCAATGCTAGTCATATAAATGTATGGTGTATATAAGGTACATTTTGCCGTTATCAGCGACGCAAGTGCAAGCAAGTGCACGCAGGTAACAGTTCGCCCGCGATAAGCCCGTGGGTATTACAACTTGTGCGATATTGCCGCGGCGTATGCAAACTAGGTTATGTCGTAACGTGGGAAGTGTATTGAAGTTAGTATTTTTATAACGTGCAAAGTAGTGTGAAAGTTATCTTATCATGTTTTATTAATTTATAACCTTATTCGTAATAATATTCGAAAAATGAATAAAAAATACATTTATTTTAATAGCGGCCTATATAAGTATGCAACAACAGGGGAGTCATACTGTTGCCAACCGGGTAAGAACAGACAGTGTCTGTACCCTCAGTGCAGAAGACAAAGCAGGACAAGCCTTTGATCTGCCCACTGATAGTACAAAAACTCTCCAGTGAGCTCTGGCTACCCTGTTCCCAGCGAGGAACAAAACACAAGATTATTATAACCGCGGTATTCTGTAGGGCGGAGGTATTTTCCCAGATGAACTGCTGAATTAGACGGAAAATACAAGTGTGTCAGGGATGATCAATAACATCAGTGTTGTGTTTTATAATGCAACACAACACTGATGAGTTGAACCTAGCGGAGCAATAAAAGTCAACACACAACTATACACGCAATGAATGCAGTTTTGTTTCTTTATAAAAATAAAGGAATGTTCCCTTTGAGTGAAATTCTTTATCTTCCGTATTTCGAGTACTTCCCCTCTAGGGGGTATGAAAATCTTCCACCCTGTATAGCCTACGTCACTCCCAAGAAATGTAGCTAACTTTTGAACTCTTGCGCTCCATGATAAATAATAATGATAATGGTAACTAACACGATCATGGTATAGGTACATACGTACCTCGGATTTACAGCCTGGTGTAATATAACCTGGTCGAAACGTCACGCGTCAGGCCAAACAAAGGTACGTATGTACCTACAACATGATCGCGTTAATTCCCGTTATTATTGTTATAATATATAAGTAATGTAGCTTTCTATTAGTAACATATTTTTAGAGTAAAACAATAGTTTCTCTCTCGTTACAATAATAGTATGCTAGCACCTCTAAATGTGGGTGCTAGCACCTCTACCTACCCCTTCGGGGAATACAGGCGTGAGTTTATGTTATGTTATGTAAAGACGTCTGATACCGTAACCTAAATTATAAACGTTTGCTAGTCATCCTTAAGCCGTATTCTATATAATTATTTCCTAAAGCCATTCCACCCCCAGTTTACAATAGTGAAGGCTGGTTCCAACTGTCTGCAATCACGACACGAATACACATTCGTGCGGCGATGTCGTTCAAACATCGCTACTGTGTACTTACGTTTTGCATTCAAAACAACTGTTAAATTTATGTATGACTTACTGCTGCCCGCGGTTTCATCCCGTTGGAATTTTAATTCTAACTCCGTTACCAATGGGAACCTATTCCCGGGATAAAAAGGACTACAATCTATTCCTGTATACTGAATATTCTGTTTAAGCGTTTAAGCATAATCACAGACTTACAGATTTCTTAATATGATTTCATATTGATGATATTGCTTTTAAAGAACTTTAAGTCGGTTTTATTTCTTTTTCTAAACAAGTACTCTAGATTATTTCAAAAAACCATTTAAATAGCACATTTTATAACTACTTTAGAAATTAATAGAAAATTACAAAGTTAAAATTTCACATCAAAGACTTTAAATGAAAAGTAGAGGAACATAAAAGCTAGGTACTTCAAATAAATATTTCTTATTTTTACTTGCTTTATTATGTACTACCTTCGCTAATGGCTCTCACCGAGGTTGGCCATCAGATTTGCAATTTTTTCGGAGTACATTTTATTTTACACTAGTAATTCTTTTCTGCTTCCGATCATTCTACAATCTTTGCGTAGTCTTTATTCTCTGCTTTTGTTGTACAATTTTACCTTCTTATAAATGCAAATTTTTTAGACATTTATATTCTTACACTTCCTTTCCTTTACAAATACTTAACTTCAAAGATAGTACAATTCTCTCATTTTCTGTCCGTACCTAAACGTTTTACTATCAATAACTTTCTGATAGTACCAGAAATAGAACTTCAAAAACGAAATGAAGTTTCATTCAGCAGTTGTTAGTAGCTACGAGTATATCAGCTGTTGAAGAGGTAAAGAGCGAGTCAAATTGAGTGAACATTTCACGTACAATTTTCTTTGTGCCTTCTCTAGCTCCAGTGAGGCGAGAGGTTGCATTCCGTTACTTTTTGCATCGTCATCCTGTGTCGACGACACTTCACTTTTGTCTCGCCGCCTGCGTTGAAAATTGAGCTTCTATGTGCAAGTAATGGCCCGTGAATTTTCACTTAAATACATACACGACAAAATAATGGTTGCTTATCATCAGTCCATAGTTTAAAAAGTTTTTTGTTAGTTACTTACGTCATTAACGTGTTCGTTTCGGTACTGTAATTAAATCATTCAATTATTGGATTCGTGATAGACGCGCTGACAAAAAATTATTGATAACTAAATTAATATTTCTATACTATTTTAAATTTCTTTGTCATCAAAATTTCACTGTAAGCTTCAATTACAGAAAGAGGTTTTACTAATAGCAGTGCTTTGATTTACTCCTTTTTTTATTGTCCAACTTCTTAAAAACTTAGATATACAATTGAAATTTAAAATATCTTATTTACCTTGTACTCGTATCTTATAAACCTGTGTCTAGTGTCTGTTAATTATGACTAAGGGATTATCTGTAAATCCCAAAGTCGCAAGTAACGAAAGTGTAGCTCATTATCTATAATTTTATACTTGCGATCATTATGTATTCTTTTATACCGGGCCGAGATCACTTTATACCCTCAGTGTAACTAGGTCGGAATCTCTAAAGGACAGACAAAGCCAAAGTCCAATGGCTTGCTCGACAAAATCCCTCAAGATTGATGACGCAAGTTGTAGCCATGGTAGTCTGAGTCATGAGAAACTTCATTGTGAGAAGCGTTATATAATGGCTATATGTGTTACAATTTACAGCCCAGCAAGACTGTAACCTGACAATGAAGTTATAATCAAAATATATTATTATGAGGCGTCATGTTGTAAATATAAAAAGTTTGTGCAATGAATTTAAGATTTTATATAACTTGAACAAATATTTTTCTTGATATTTTCTGAAGTTTACGCGAATGTCACTCATTGAAATAAAACCACTTTTTACGGATTCTATCGCGATATATTTGTTATGATTACTTTTTAACCCGACGTTTCGGCTGCTTTGCAGCAGCCATTTTCGCGGTGTGACTCACGATGGTAGTTGTCACATAGTTTGAAGTATAAGTTATCTCAAAATACCCGAATCATGGTGAATTATTGGTGTTCGTATTTACGCAGAATGAGCTCACTGTGTTGCTGACTTTGCTGTCAGCTGTATGTGAACACGCGCAAAAAGGCACCAACCATTACCTAAGGTTTGATAAACCACAGATACTCGCCAAAGAACACCGATATATTCCTAGAATGATCCGCGAGGCTATTGAAATTAAAAAACACCCAAATTTTAATAGAGAGGATGGATGGACCGTACCACCAGCTTGGGACCCAGTCATCCACTTAATCAAACCCAGTAAACAGCAAAATTCAGCAAGACTTAACAACACAGTGAGCTCATTCTGCGTAAATACGAACACCAATAATTCACCATGATTCGGGTATTTTGAGATAACTTATACTTCAAACTATGTGACAACTACCATCGTGAGTCACACCGCGAAAATGGCTGCTGCAAAGCAGCCGAAACGTCGGGTTAAAAAGTAATCATAACAAATATATCGCGATAGAATCCGTAAAAAGTGGTTTTATTTCAAATATTTTTCTTGTCAAGACATATCTTTGACCGGACAGCTATTTTTCAGACCTAAATATGACTGACGAAATGTAGGGCACAAATTACGCCTCCATAAATCCTTTGGGGATATACAAATGTACGTACGTAGGCAGACACAAGAGATAAAAATAAGACAGGTTCACTAAGCTTTTTTCTGAGAATCTGATTCTCAAAATATTTGAGCACTTTGACGTTCAAGTGAAGCCCGAGGGGGTATCAATGTGCAAAAATGGCTTAATTTGGACTTCAAAGTGAAACCATTCTTATGTCTTCTTTCTTTACATATCTACAGTTTGGGGTACCCTACGTCAACTTACTAGTGTGTTTTTTTTTCGTGTAACTAGAGACTAAATAGTATCACTTTTAATGTGTTTGTAAGCTTTTGTTTTCTCTCTCTGCTGTCAATGTTTTTGTCATACACCGTTACATCCAACCTTTTTTGGTCCTTCGAGCCGTTAACAAAATTATGCTATTTACTATTTATCCTAAGCAGAATTAACTCCAAAGCCTCTATTCAGATAGGGAAATAAAAAGTGTTAGGAGCCAGATGAAGATAGCGCGTGGCGACGAGACGACGCAAACTACATCTCATTCGGAGACGAAATCTTTTGTCTGGCGCTAAGAAGCGTTACTTTAATTCAGATAAGGGTATTACAGATAAGGCTAAGTGTTAGCCTTGGTGGTGACAGTTTTGGGATTGTGGTGTTTTGTTGATAGTGGCTGTGAGTCGCATGCTCGAATGCAGTCAAAGTTTAAATATGTTTGCTTAAAATATTTTCAACAAATTGACAAAAGTAACTGTCGATTACTGCAATGACATTTTTATGAGTGAAATACTTCATGAAGATTTTGTAGCCCTTGTAATATTATAAGGCTATGCTTTTATTCGTACTAAACGTTTTAAGTTTAAAGTTAAGTACAACATAAACTCCGTTGACACGCCCGTGACGTCTAACGCAAGTAACTCCCAAGTTGGAGCACACACTTCAACTTTTGAACGTTGCAACTTACTAGTTTCAAACTTGTCACAACGTAAGTTATTTCTTTTTCATTGTGAAGTTAGGTAAATGTTAGCTAGTATCAATATGTACGGAGCGAAGAACATTATAAAGTAAGAGGCGGTTTTTCAAAACCTAGAAAGCATAGAAATGAAATGAAGAATCTGAAGGTATTCATAGAATTTTCTTTGCTACAAATGTTATAAATCTGAAAGCTTGGGAAGAAGTTTACATGTTTGGATGTTTGTTACTCAATTATGTTCAAACGACTGAATGAATTTAGTTAACATATGGCACAGAGTCTAAAATAGGTGTAGACTATAACCCTATAATAAGTTCTCATGAATTGAGGAATAGAATTCCACGCAGTCGGGCAACAGTTAGTATTCCATATCAACATCAATCAGGCTCCTAGAAGTTACGTAAAGCTACAGGCAGTTTGTACCTGAACCTGATCGATGGTGTACTCTTGAACACTGTTATTTATCGACACTTTAACTGAGTGGATGCACCGCGGGCCCTCTCCCCATGGTCCAATTTCCCCACCACGCCTCACACCCGCCCTTGTACAAACATGGTGAGAACTGTGGATACGTGCCATATATATAGCTTACAGCTACAGGGCTGATTGTCCTGAGATCTGATCGTTTTATTCTTACCGTTTTAAGCACGTTTTATAAAGTTTATTGATAAATTTATGTTTTTAACTCACCAAACTGCTAATGTTTCGTGTCGTATTAGTTGTAATTAATGAAAACTTTGTGGCCTCACAAATCTTGAAATATTGTAAGTTACCGGCCATTTATTGTTGGGTTAATGGTATAGGTACTTATTTTATAATCATTTTAAGGGTTAGTTGCACCATACTACCTGCTAAAGTAAGAGGTTTATGTCGAATATATCATGAACAGTACAATGACTCCGCACCAGTGTATTGTAGCTTGGTTAATGTTCAGGGTTGCAAGTCAAATGAGACATTATTCAAATTATATATTACTAGCTTTTGCCCGCGGCTCCGCCCGCGTGGATGTCGGTTATTGCGACCAAACATAGCATATGTCCCTTCTCAAGGTCTAACCTATCCCTATACCAAATTTCATCAAAATCGGTTCAGTGGTTGAGGCGTGAAAGCTTAACATACAGACAGACAGACAGAGTTACTTTCGCATTTATAATATTAGTAAGGATAAATGAGTCAAATTCCTTATGAGTATTTTTTTGATTGTGGTAATACTACACATTAACTGTCATTTGCTGTCAGTTCTTATGTCGATCAGTTAAGATATCAAATCAAACTCCTTCGTTTTATATTTATAATATAGGCACCTTCTTTTTGACAGATTTTAACCAATTTAACATTAAAACAATGACAATAACCGGCCGACCGTGGTGGTTACAGTTAGCGTCAAGTATTGACGTCATATTAACTGTTGTCAAAATTGGTGCAACCTATTTTGTACCTGACTGGTACTTTAACAGCACTGTTAATGTTAAAGTAAGATGGCGCAACCCAGCCTAAAACAACATCAACAACAGATACTAGTAATATTGTTTGATAACCCTGCATTGTGTGTCCATCAGTTGTTTCCATGTTGTGTCCCTCGTAGGTGACATTCCCTGAAGTGGGTCACTGATTGGCTGATCTCGTGACGTACTCTCTGAATTTCGCTGACTACCCGCATTCCCAACTCGTGTATCGTGTTTGTATCGCAGTGCTTCAATTTCAGAAATTGGTAGAACACAGCAGAATTCGGTACTGGTATTGGTTTAAAAGACATTGCACTTATATTTCCAATTCATGTCGATATAAAATCTAATTAATTCTATTTTAGAAACTTAAATATTTATCACACTTTACAATAAGTGGGAAAGTTTAAATGGTTGCAAGATATTTGTTACTATATCATGCTAAAATGAAAGTACGGATCCTAATGAAAATTGTTTCAGATATACATAGATTACAAACCATTAACACTCGGGAATAGTGCATATTAGGTTTTTTTACTGTGTATTGCTGGAACGAGATGAGTAGATATTTCTCGAGGTTAGTGGGGTCTCTTGTAACAGTAGTAAATAAAATATATGTAGATGAATTACATTTCTTAGCCCGAACGGGATGGCGAAGAAGTATCACTACATTACTTAACGACTGTATTAGCAGAATATTTTTTCTCTGTATTCCTATTGTTTTGCTCATTCTATCTACTCTTTTCTTCTCCCTTCCTTTGTCCAAGAGGAAAAATCAGTGCAGAGTATGCAGATAAAAGCTATGCATTCAATGAAATAGTATTATAACATAATATATTATTCATACAATACAACAGATATTAAATATGTATCGCAAATAATTCAATTTGACATAGGATTATAATAATTCATTTGCGCATTACGGGGCGGAAGCTGACGCGCCGGAACTAGCGGAAATGACAGCTAGTTTGTCAGGAGACAGTGACGTGACGGCGATACAGGCAAATCGCCGTTCAATGCAATATTTTACCGAGTGTCATTCAGTTTCCTTTTTCATTTATAGTAATGCAAACGAGGCATGTAATCATCGAACTATCGTCCGTAGTTTGGTGTGTAAAGAGTCCATCTTTCATTTGTTATTATCTTTTTATGTATTATTATTATATAAAAGAAATGGATAATAAGTACTGTCAATTGATCATTTTCTCTTGGTCTGTATCCTTACAATTATATTAAAAACAGCCACTTCACCCGAATGGTACAGTTGACCACTTCACCCGAATAGTTCAGTTGACCACTTCACCCGAATGGTAAAGTTGAGCACTCTGGTACAATTGACCAATTTACACCTAGCAATGGTACAACTGACTACTGCACAAAAGGGTTTGAACATTAAAATATTTAAATGCGTAGATTACGTAGCGGCTATAAATATACTTGCCTTAATATCATTGTCTGGTCGCCATTACGCTCACTATTAAGCCGGGATCTGCTATTATGTGCAGAATATATTACTTTTGTGTTGTTACTTGTTGCCACCTCGCGGGTCGCTAGTGGGGTTTGTTGGATGCGGTTTTTCTTTGTGAAAATCAACAGGGCACTATGTTTATCCAGTTTTGAATTGGATGGCCTCATTGCATTGTACAATGTATTTGTTTGTTGCGTTTCCATTGCGTAATAAATCAGTAATAAATCTAGTCTATCTATCATTTTATTCAAAATTCTTACTTCTCTAATAAGTAGATACCTACATCCCATTATCTTTATTATTACTGGCAAACAATGGCCGGAATAAAAAGTCTACGAACATTCATTTACTTTCTTTGCTAATTTCTTTCCTGTTAAAGTAAATTTATTCTAATTACACGTACAAATATTGTTTCAGACATGTCTGGAGCGTCAGTGAAAAGTGATACATCTCGAGTTATATTACTTATTATTTTTTTTCATATAGAAGATCTATAAAAAATTATCTATTTTTGGCTCTTATCCCCGTATCTCTAGGGTTTAAAATGAGCGAGTTGATTTGGTGCATAATGATATAACTGAACGTTTTTTCACCAATTCAATTGTGTAAAATAATACTTTTAAAATCATATCAAATTGAACTAAACAATGTTTTTTATTTCTGTATTGTATAATGATACAAATGGAATTAACGAGTTTAACACAATGTAGATGTATAGATTAGAATTAGCGCATTGTAATATAAGTACACTTCCATTAATATACATTTTAAATTTACTCATACATTGGTTCGTGAAAAGTGATACAATTATATTTATGACGTAAAAAAGCAAATAAATTTCAATAAAGTTATGTGTAAAATGATACAATTCTTAGAGAATCAATTAACACCATGATATATTACAATCGTTCAATGTGTCGAGTGATATAGCTAAATTAGTATCAATATAAATACAATGTCGGTATACGTGTCTAATAATACAATTATAGTTGTACCAAAATCACAAGCTTATTCAAATATTGTCATCATCTAAATTTAAGTAAAAAGTAATACAAATTCTCAGCAAACACCTCCCGCGATCGCCTTACCGCCTTGAACTGTGTGAACGGGATGGTAATATTATGATACAAGAAGGAATACCCAAGTGAAAGAGGAATAACGTTGTTTAGTTATGCGACCGAATCGCCAGTCTCGGTTCGACGTTCTTCACGGCGCACAATGCTTATGGTATGAAAGTTGTATCATTATACACAAAATACGTAATATTTTTATTAGCATTATTTTATTAGTATTTGATACAAGTTCTATGCAAATGAAAATAATAATGCTATTTAAGTAAAGTAAATTAATGTAGCATTCAATTATAAAGATCATAAGCTTTTTTTATAAGGGACACGTAAATTTGACTTCACCTCACCTGATGGTAAGCTAAAGGCAAAGTCTCGGACCATGAGGAAGGAGGAAGTAACCATGTACCATGTTGACAGTGGTGGCACTCAGCTTGACGGCCTCATCAGATGCCATTTCACGCCCGCTTAAAGGACCCGGGACTATAGGAAGAAGGAAGAAGGAAGGAAGGAAGGAAACACGTGAGCTGACAGGGAGTTCCAGGTCTTAATGGTGCGGCATAGGAATGAGTTACTGAAATGCTTGGTTCTAGAAGTTATATTCTGCACCATATACGGATGGCATCTTAGTCCTGTATGTGTTGTCCTGTGAAGGAAAGGAGAGGTTGGGACCAAATTGTAAGAGCTCATCAGAACATTCACCATGGTATATACGGTAGAATACTGCCAAACTCTACTCATCTGCAAAGGCTCGAGGGTGTTCGTGACCTCAGGATTCGCAATAATGCAGACCGCACGTCGCTGCAACCCGTCGAGAGCATCTAGTAAGTACTTTGTTGAGCCATCCCAAAGATGCGAGCAGTATTTCACGCAGGAACGAATTTGAGTCTTGTACAGAAGACACCGCTGCTCCAGCGTGAAAAAATGTCTCAATCTGTTCAGGACTCCGAATTTACGCGAGGCTGTTTTGATGATGCTCTCGATATAGCTTTTGTTATTCAGTTTGCAGCGAACATCCACGCTAAGGAAATTGAGGTTATCCTGCAGTGGCAGTGGCGTGCTCTGAAGAGTGGGAAGGGGAAGGAAAGAAGATACCTTTGCTGTAAACACACATGCCTGCGTCTTCTTGCCATTGAAGTCGACCAGGTTCTCAACGCCCCATTGAGAAATGTGGTTAAGGATCCGGTCCAGCTCAGTGACAAGCAGCTGCCTTTTTTCCGCGATATCAGACGGTTTGGCCGCAGTATGTGCGTGATAACTCCCGTGTAAAGGTGCTGTCGTCTGCATAGCAATGAATGCTACCGTTAGAAAGCATGTCATTGATATGCAGAAGAAAGAGAGTGGGAGATAAGATAGAACCCTGCGGCAAACCAGCATTTACCTGCAAGAACTCCGAAGCTCGTCCGTCATAAAGACGCGAATAAGGTGCCCCTGCAGTAAGCTTACAACCCATTTGCACAGTCCGGGAGGCAGGCCAAAGGCTGGTAGCTTGGAAAGAAGCGATTTGTGCCATGTTTGTATGATTTTCTCGACGCGCCGGCCTTCGGTGTACACTTGGATAGAACCAAGATAATTTTCAACGAACATGTTGCACCGAAACCGATTGCCATCGAAGGGGTGACGCACGAAGTTGTGAAAAAATATGTATACCTGAGCCAGGTAATCCAGCTCGGTAAAAACAACTTCAAGAAAGAACTAGCCAGAATGATCGAACTTCGTTGGGCAGCATTTCGCAAACTACGTCGAGTCTTCTCTTCTCCCCTACCGCAATGCCTGAAAACAAAAGTCTTTGACCAGTGCGTCCTACCTGTTATGACTTACGGTGCCGAAACGTGGACACTGACGGTAGGGCTAGTCTATAACCTAAAAGTCGCGCAGCGGGCTATGGAGCGAGCTATGCTTGGAGTTTCTTTGAAGGATAGAATTCGAAATGAGGTCATCCGACACAGAACCAAAGTTACCGACATAGCTCGCAGAATAAGCAAGCTCAAGTGGCAATGGGTTGGCCACATCTGTCGAAGGACCGATGGCCGTTGGAGCAGACGAGTCCCAAAGTGGAGACCGAGAGAAAGCAAACGCAAGGTAGGATACCCCCTAGCCAGATGGACTGACAACCTGAAAAAGGTGGCTGGGATAGACTGGATGCGGAAGGCGGAGGATCGGATGAAATGGCGCACATTGGGACAGACATGTCCAGCAGTGGACTGCGGTGGGCTAATTGATTGATTGATTGATTGTACATCATTACTAGTAGCTGTCAACGATTCTACGTAACTGGGTGACATAGAACATAAGTTCCTCCTTCCCGGAACCTTGTGCCTATTATTTCACTAGTCACCTATATACTTAAGTAATATCAATATACACGTTGATATGTTCAGTTGTATCATTTTAACCGTACTTTGTATCAAAGTACACATCATATTTTTATAAACTCTAGAGGTGTCTAATGATATGAATGTGTTTTTTCTAACAAATTTATAATTAAACGCTCAATACAACTCACTATTACTTAAATGAATAATATTTATTTCAACACTTTCTATTTTTTCATTTGTATAGAGCACAACAATAGAATGAAAAAAAATTGTACCATTTGTCACGAAACCTATAGACAATGTGTAAAGTAAATCAAGTTAATTTGTATTAATAGTCACGAAATTGTTTAATAAATGTTTGATGTGTTTATTGATATAACTGTATATTTTCATAAATTATAAAAAAACTATACATATAAATCCTCAAATTCGGCCATAAAAACCTTCGCTATTATTGTGTCTATTAATAGCAGTAGCATGTTTTTATTTTAATTCACTGTAAAATGAGTGACAATTTTTTAAAACTTCAAACTGGATTTTCTCAAAACTATGATTTTCGAGATAAATCACTTTTCACTGACACTCCAGATGTTTCCTTTATATTCAATAATTATTGTAGACGCGTCTGAAATCTTGTAATACAAAAAAGGAAAATGAAGGTTTCAAAATGATTTTTGTTTCTTTATGAAATTATCATTTTGTAATCTAAGTGTGTTGCAATCTTTTCTTGGACCTTTGCATAAGCAGTAGGAGAACCAACACGTTCTCCAAAATGCAAACTTTGAATGAACCCGGAGCTACCGGGTTTTCCTACTCTATAAGTAAAAGTCCAAGAAAAGATTGCAACAAAATCAGGAACTAAGTAAAATTCTATAACAATCCTACAGAAGCCATTGAATTTTCAGGTCTAAAAAATATCTCTCATTTTATTGCGTAAATAAACAACGGCGCTATTTACATCAGACCTTCATATGCTCAACTGAAAGTCATATTATAATATCAAAATAAATTCTTTTGAAGCTATGAAAACCTTCCAGGATACAACATATATAAGTAACGATAATTTAAACCTCATCCATTAATGTTTGTCGAACAACGATGAAACGTATTTAATACCATCAACATCATCCATTGCAGTTTCGTTTCCCATGAATGTCGTAATCAAACTAGGGACGCAGATATGGACGATAAAAACCTCCACGATATTGGAATCGTCCCTTCGACATCTGTAGCATCTGCACTTCGACAGTTATACGACTGAACTTCGTTTATGATCATCGAAGCCGTTCTATTGAGATGTTTTCAATGTAAAACCTTTCCCTGCGGAGGTGGGGAGCAAAAGGAATACGGAGGGTAAAATAAGTTTTTGTCATTACTGATGAGAGTTTTGTTTTATTACTTGATAAACTTTTGTCATTACTAGAAAGTTTTTTTTGTATAATTTTCTTTGACACTAACTGGTTTGTTAAATTCATAATTTAGGAAGAACAGAAATTGATCCCATTTACTTTATTAAAATTTAGTACATAATATGCTTATATTGCTTTTATGGGAGCAACTACCATTTTACCTAAGATAATCTTGCTAATTAATAAATATGTAAGAAAGCGGTATTTGACTAACAGATAAAACTCTAGCAAAAGTTTACTTTCAGATAAGGAAGGTTAGAAGGTAGCAGTCTCATAAAAACCGTGTAAGCCAGATCAAAAGGAAGAGTAAGAGTGAGAGACCTCGGGTTAGCATTGTTTTTTACTGCCAGGCAAATTTCTTCCCCAATTTTACCACTTCCCTCTGTCTTTTGCTTTACGTCTTTTGCTCTACTTTAATCTCTGTCAATGGAGTCGATGTCGTCCTGACAACTTTTCCACAATTGATCAGGTCTCCGCCTTGCATCGTCTACCTTCTAAGATGGAACCATTTATCTCTGTCAATGTCTTCCTGCCAAGGTTCGAAAAAAAAAAAAAAACGTCTCTGCCTTGAATCTTCTAAGGTGGAACCTAATTATTTTTCAGAACACATTCTGTGGATCATAAAAATCAACAAGTAGATTCTTTTAATTAGAGGTAGAATAAACTACCAAACTAGCAAATATCATGACTAAAACAACAACTATTTACAAGGAACAACACAGAAAATACCAGAACATTCCCACTTATACAGAAACCGTAATATTTATGCGAAAAGTATGTATTAACTAATTTGTTCCCGCCGTTCTGCCAATTCAGAGGATTTATGTTCGCCCAGCTTTGTTTTACTGCCACACTGGTATGGTAACCTTTGGATAAATGAATAGCATCATCAATATGACTATCTTTCTTGAGGACGATTTATGAGAGAGCTAGATGAAAATTCATGAGTGTTTGTGCAGGAACGAATGCGACAGAATGCGCCGCGGTGGTGAGGGAAGAGCGAGACTACGAATATAAAGTTTGTTTGTTTTGATCGTCGAGCAATATAACTCTATTACGTATTCCCTACTTCACAGCTGATTGATAAACTACCCTGAGTTATATAATATTACTGACTGCTTCATTGTTTTCCTGGAGTAAGTGGGTTCATAAATATACCTACTTACATGGTGAAAAGAATTTGTAATACACCTCTGCGCACTTTTTCACAAATATAGGTGTGACGTGACTATTTTAATGATAGTATTAATTAAGAATAGTAATTATCAAATCATCTTGGAATGTTGAAGTTTCGCAAAACTTCGAAAAAAATTGTTATGCTACTTTTGCTCCAGTATGGGTCATATATTATTATTCTGCTATAATCAGCTAAATTCACTACCATTATTTAAATACGTACCTGACCCTCGTCATTACCTTTTTCGAGATCCATATTTCTTTTATTATTATTATTTATATTCCGAGGAAGATTTATCAAAATTGTAGAGTACTTCATTCAAGGTGCTTTGGAGTATCCTTGGATATAATCTATCTATCCTAAGGATTAATTATCAGTCTTTAAAGTGGATACTAACTGAGAGGGTATTTTCTCGATCACAGTAAAGCACAAGCCTTACCTACACCAAAATATTGTACATTTCTATCATTTACAAAGAATAATACAGACAAATTAATCAATCACTTAGCCTAACACAGTCCTCTGCTGGACATAGGTCTTTCACAATATGCGCCATTGCTCCCGATCAGCGTCCTCCGCATCCAGTCTGTCTTAGCCACCTTTACCGTTTGCCTTCTTACGGCCGCCACTCTAGTACTCGTTTACTCCAACCATACGTCCTTCGACAAATGTGGCCTGCCTACTGCGGGCTATCGCATCGATAACTTTAGGTCTATGTTAAAGACCTCTTTACGAAAAAACCTGAAAATTTTGAAAATATTCGTTCCTAAATCTCTGTTAAAACTCACAGAACAATGGGCTCAGTATTCTGTAAGTTTTTAACGAGCGGTCGCGAGTAACAAAGCTGACAATATATATGCGCTTGCGTCATTTGCATACTCTAAAAGACCTTAAGCCTCTAGGCAGGGTTAAGTACGCAGTGCTTATGGCGGAGTTGAGGCCGTCACCAGGGTTTGAGCGGCTTTGGCATAAACCTTTTGAGATTTGACGTAGTATCTTGTTTGTTTTTAATAAATATGTACTCATTTTGAAAACAATTTAGTGTTAAACGTATTTCAATGAAAGTTGTTAACAATTTATATTGAAAAGCCTATGTGAATTTTTATCATTTTTTGGTAATCATCGTAGCTTTCAATTTACAGTTTTATACATGAACGTTCAACATATTATAGGTTTTAATAAATACCTTTTGTAAAAAAATACCTTTGTCCAGTGTTTCCCTACTTGTATAAAACGCTGTAATCAATTTCACCAATTGCAGTCCACTGCTGAATATACACCATTAGGACACGATCCTCCAACCTCCAACTTCCTCCGTCTATTCTAGCTTAAAATCTTAATAGCAACAAA
Organism: Eilema sororculum; assembly: GCA_914829495.1. Classification (NCBI taxonomy): domain Eukaryota; kingdom Metazoa; phylum Arthropoda; class Insecta; order Lepidoptera; family Erebidae; genus Eilema; species Eilema sororculum. The sequence goes on from OU618533.1 coordinate 29,253,039, forward strand.
AATTTGAATTGCCCTACCCTTACCAACAGTTCGACATACTGATTTTTCTACACTGTATACCTACTTAGTTTTCTTTCGTTTTATTACTCTGTAATATATTTCATTTCTGAAGCAAACATCATCCGAACTGTTTTTCTGTATAGTAATCTAATTACGTCGCAATTTCCATCTTCCGCCGCTAGAGGGTGCGACTCAAAGGCTTCGGTGAGTTACCGTCCAAGTTATTCGAGTCACAGCGCGGCCATTCCGGCGCACCCAAGGCCCTGATGTTTATTCATTACTGATTAAATCTACTTCTCCGCCACAGTATTATTTCTATCATACTTTTCAGCCACTTCTTTATACATTTGTGACTTATTTTAAGGAAAAAACTTTTAATCTGTTATGGAAATCTTCTAAGAATAACGTGAAAAATAATACAAATTAAATTTTGTTTTGAAGAAATTTGTTTATTTTAATTTTTCAGAGGAAAAAAGTACATTCAATATTGTCTTTCTATTTTGGGTAACTTGGTTGCCATTATTATCGATCTCTGTAGTGGCTATATTTTCCAATCTCGAGATGGAAGAAAAGTGGTGTTTAGATTTATTTATATTGGACTTAGGTTACATTTAATTGTCAGTTCAACTTTTATGTACATAATTTAAGTAATATAATAATTATTATAAATAAAAATATAAAGGTATGTGCAAAACTGTAGGTTCAGACGTCGTCGGTTTTTTTTATATTGGTATGAAAAAAGTTATCATAATTATGAAATCATATAATTTTTGTAGTGAGCCGCGTTAAACATTTCTGATTACCTACGATATAATATTTTTATGCTACATTATAACTTGCCATAATATTCGTGCACAAAACACTACACATTTTAACTCGTAAATTAATGAAGCTACCACTGCTTCCCCGGACAACCAGTCAGTGAGGTCGTAATCGTGGCAATTGTAACAAAAAGAAAATGAAACATTCCCGAAAATATTTAAACGGTATCCAGACATCAGAGGAACAGCAAATATTTAACGTAAAATTGTAGCAATTCCAACACTGCATTTAAAAACAATGGTAGGCACAGGACAGGACATACGCAAATACATATAAAACGACACGCAGTAATAAAAAGTAAAGGGCGGTAAAAATAAAAGGTGGATTGAACCCCTCGACGCTGGCTCCAGTAATTTTATATCTTCGGCGGTAAAAATATATTTGTGTCGTTTCAACACATGTTAAAGTCCAAGGTTATGAAGCAACCTTGATCCTGATAGCGTATGTAACATTGTGCAAGCTCTTTGAGCGCATTATTGCACAACGCCTCGTCAGGCATCTCACACGCGTGGGGCCTGATCTGGCGGATAGCCAGTTTGGCTTCCGCCAGGGGCGCTCCACGGTGGATGCGATCATGCGCATTAGAGGCCTGACGGAGGAAGCAGTCTCACAGGGTGAGGTGATAGTGGCGGTGTCTCTTGACATCGCCAACGCCTTCAACACCTTGCCCTGGAGCTGCGTTAGGGAGGCGCTTATCTACCATGGAGTGCCTCCCTACCTCCGTCGAATTGTCGGGGCCTATCTCTCCGAGAGGGCCATTACTTACCCGAGTTGGCTAGGGCCGGGTCGGCGGGATGTGTCGTGCGGTGTTCCACAGGGATCGGTATTAGGGCCGCTCCTGTGGAACATCGGTTACGATTGGGTGCTGCGTGGTCCGTTGCTCAGGGGGGTGGACGTAACATGTTACGCCGACGACACCCTCGTTACGGCGCGGGGAGCAACGCACCGAGACGCAGCACTAAAGGCCACGGCAGGGGTTGCTCAAGTCGTGGGTCGGATACGGCGGCTGGGTCTCGAGGTCGCCCTTCACAAGTCCGAGGCTCTGTGCTTCCACGGACCTCGGATGGGGCCACCTGCGGGATCCAGCCTACAGGTAGGGGGCGTCAGCATCGGCATCGAGCCCTCGATGAAGTATCTGGGGCTGGTACTCGATGGCCGGTGGAACTTCGGACATCACTTCCGAAGTTTGGTCCCAAAACTGAAGGGGGTGTCAGCTGCACTCGCACGGCTGATGCCCAACATCAGGGGACCCAACGCTCCCTGCAGGAGACTGTACCTGGGGATCGTGCGAAGTATGGCCCTATACGGGGCCCCCGTATGGGCGGAGACCCTGACGGCCAGTAATGTGGCTAGATTGCTGAGCCCACAGAGGGCGATGGCCGTCAGGATGATAAGGGGATACCGCACGATCTCAGGTGAGGCGGCATGTCTCCTAGCCGGGACCCCTCCATGGGACTTGGAAGCGAGAGCCCTTGCGTCTCTGTTTAAATGGCGCAAGGAGGCGCTGGAGCGGGGCCAATGGCCTGCGTCTCAAGAAATCGAGGCCCAGCGGTCCCAGCTCCACCAGGAAACCGTGGAGACATGGAAGGTGCGACTTGAGCAACCAAAGGGGGGATTCGCCACAATCGCGGCCGTCAGACCGGTCATGGACGAGTGGCTGGAGAGGAGACATGGTGCTCTCTCCTACCGGTTGTCACAGATGCTTACCGGGCACGGTAGCTTCGGTAGGTACCTGTGGCGAAGACACCGGGAAACCACGGCCGATTGTCAGCACTGCGGGGACCGCAGCGATGACACAGCGCTCCACACGCTGGTGGAGTGCACGGCGTGGGCGCAACAGCGCCAGGTCCTCGTAGTGGGCTTGGGCGTGGACACTCTCTCGCTCGAGACCATGGTGGGAGCCATGGTCTCCAGCGGGAGTAAGTGGGACAGCGCCGCCTCTTTCTGCGAGCAGGTCATGCTCGTGAAGGAGGCGGCGGGGCGGGAGCGGGAGAGAACTCTCCCACCCGAGTTCCGCAGTCGGCGGCTTGGGCGCCGCCGGCGTGTCTTCGCCGAAGACCATCGGCCTCCATGACCGGGGGCCTGAGGACGATCAGTTGGCTGCTCATCGTCCTTACAGAAGCAGGCCCATGACGGCAGCGTGACGTGACGGACTCACGCACGCCTCCCCCCTCCTATGAAGCGGGATGATACCCGAAAACCCCCCATAGACGCGGGATAGCACCCGAACCACCCCCTAGACGAGGCCGCATTAAAGCCGTGGGTCTGTTGAGAGCCCTGGGACATCCTTCCGAGGGCTTACCCGGGGCTCCCAACTATAGGCTGCTGGGCGATACCGTGGGGGTTTTAGTCGGTAGGAGTCCGGCATAACATCCATGAAGGATTTCCCCCACGGTCAAAAAAAAAAAAAAAAAAAAGCGTATGTAACATAAACTATTCCCCATCACCGTTTTGGCGGAGAATTTACTCATGTTATAGGTAATGTGAAGGTCAGAGAAGAAACTTCTCGGCAAAGTAATCATCCTTTGACCATGTAACGTGGTCAGGAAATATTCGATAGCTATAAACTGCTTATGAGGTATCGACAAATCCTACAAGATACCTCGAAGTTTGACTTTGTTTAATTTTGGAACAATCTTGAGTACTTGGGCAAACGTTTGACCCAATATTTAATTTGTGGGAGCTCACTTGTACCAACAAAGAGTATCGATTTACCATTAACTCTAACTCTGTGAGTAATGGATGTCAAGTAGCCATGTTTTATTATTCAAATTCCCTTTTTTGTATGAAATATTCAGTATAGTTATTTATTTGAAATATGGCATACATAAATATAAGATATCTAGGCATTTTTTATTAGCTTTTGTTTGAAAGATGCAAATTTCTGGAACTTCCCAAAATTTTACATTATAGTTAGTTCAGTTTTCAAGAAAGGTTGTAGGTTAAAATAATATGGATAAGATTATTGAGATATTTCTACATTCTTTCAATGTAAAATAGACTTACCTACTTAGAGTTTACATTAAACTATATAAATACTCTAAACTTATCTTTATATTTTACCTTCTCATTAATACCACTAAGGTAGCAGACATGCACACAGCCCACCTCATGGAAACAGGGGGCCTAGACAATGTTACATTCTATTATCTACTTCGTCAGTCGAAAGTTGACAAATGTATGGAAGTGACATTGGCTTTCGACCTGTCACGTGATCCGCAGTTATCGAACACAAATTTGCTAGACAATGTTTTAATCACACGATTCCATGATTCGAAACATCATTCGATCGTCGTTATCTATACTTTTTGGTTGCTACTTCAATTAAAATGCGTAGCCAAGTCACACATTTTGACTGGTCCTATCGCTCGTTTTCGAATTTCTTGATGACTACCGCAGCGAAAGCCCGACCCCTGTCGCAAGCGCTATATAATGTCGATGTGTGTCATATGTGTAGCAAGTAGGTAAGTGTGAGTGCCGAAATACGAGACTGGAAGACTGTCATTTTATTCAGTCATTTTGAGTACCTATTTCTATTCAAAACAATTAAAATAAAAAATTGAAAATGCATACGCTGCGCTTACTCTGGGCAGCGCACAATGAAAATGTTTGGCAGAGGCGCCAAAGGCGGTATATTTCCCGGCGGGAGTTAGAAAAAGTGGATGAGATGCCGGAAAAAATATTCGTAGACCATTTTAGACTGAATAAGTCGACATTTAAAAAACTTTGTGAAGATCTACGAATCTCCAGTGCATTGAGAGGATCTCGGGAGATACCTTTGGTAATAAAGGTAAGACAGTAAGGAATTGTACAATACCACTTGTTAAGTTTTATTGCTTTGCTTTATACTTATTTACCTTGTTTCAGGTGCTATGTGCCCTTAGTTTTTTTGCCACCGGCTCGTACCAACGGATCGTGGGTGTGCCACCCAAAGGACTACGAGTCGGTGCATTAAACAAGTAGTTGATGCCCTAAATGAAAACGCCATTGTGGGGAAATATATAGTTTTCCCACAAACACCACAAGAACGGGCATATATCAAAGAAGAGTAAGTGGAATTATTTTCATGAAGTCACCGATTATATTACATATTATGTTTTCTTGAGAATATATAGATATAATAATGGTCTTTTTACAGATTCCAAAGAAAATACAATTTGCCTGGAGTTATAGGGTGCATAGATTGTACGCATGTTGCAATAATTAAACCAGGCAATGATGAGCATATATATTACAATAGAAAGGGATTTCATTCATTGAATGTTCAGATGGTAAGTACCTAAGCAATAAGTAGTAAATTTGCCCCTTGAAGAAGAGATGGGATATAAGTAAAGCTTACTTTAACTTCATTTCATATATAGTATTCAAGTTTATATCGTCGTGCAAATAAATTACCTATATCTCTTTCCTTTACAGATTTGCAACCACAAATTCGAAATTCTAAACGTCAATTCTAAGTTTGGCGGAGCCACCCATGACTCCTATATATGGTCCACCAGTAAGGTCGAGCCATACATGAGGAGTCTCCATCAAAGTGGAGAATGTGTATGGTTGCTGGGTAAGACAAGACATCATACTTGTTTTTAAACTTGTTGGGCCCTATTAGTACAAGGATATATTCACACTAATATTATTAATGCAAAAGCCAGTACAATATTTATACAAAGTTATGTGGTTGTTTCAGGTGACTCCGGTTATCCACAGCGGCCATGGCTGATGACCCCAATATTAGATGCTGCACCCGGGTCTCAAGCAGCCACGTATACATCGCGCCATGTGCAGGCTCGCAACCTCATAGAGCGATGCTTTGGTTTGCTGAAGGCACGTTGGAGATGCCTGTTGAAACACAGAGTACTGCATTATCATCCCGAACAGGCTAGCAGGATAACGCTTGCATGCTGTGTATTGCACAACCTTGCTATTAAGGCTGCATTACCAGCTACAAGCGATATCCAAGCTGTGGCGGTGAATGATGATAATGCAGATTACTACTCACAACCTGCACCCTCCGATGGAAGCCAGAATGAGCTCATTCAAGGTAGAGCAATGCTCAATCATTTGATTAGCAGGCTCTAATTCATATTACTACTATTATTACTGTTATTACTTTCATTTGCTAAGAAAATTATATTATGCTGCGAAATAAAAAACATTAATTTAAGTGAAAAACACGATTTTTATTTATTTTACAAATATACAAAATCAGACCCCTACGGGGATTGACCGACGTGATAATGACGAAATCGCAGTCAAATCTTTATTAGACATCGAGTCAGTTAATTCTTATTCCCCTAAATCAGACTTACAGTTTTGATAAGACTAAAATCAGTGACTAACATTTATTAATTAACATATAAAAGAAATAGGCAACAAGTTGGTCAGATAACACAACTATGAACATAAAACAAACAAAGGATATCATACTATACACCGTGAGCTTGTCTGTCACCCTAGTTATAATTCAGTAATAGGTAACAAATAGAATCAGTTAAACTAAATAATAAATTCCTAAAGTCCTAACCGTATCATCGCGAAGTGTGTAAGGATAGAAGCAGATGGCGCACTGTCGTCTATTGCGTTTGGTCCCCATTCCCATAAGGCTGAAAAAGGGCTTCCACAATATTTATGATACGGTGCAGTAGGTCATTATGATGCTCATCCACCTCTGCCCTGCGAGCATCCACCTCTACCCTGCGAGCATCCACTTCTACCCTGCGAGCATCCACCTCTATCCTACGAGCTTCATTGCGATCTCGACTTTCCTCCAATTGAAGCCGACGTTGCTCGACGGCCACAAACTCGCTTGTCGCCCGATCGAAAGGAGTTGCTTGTGTCCGTCTTCGCCGCGCACCCCGAGTCCTGCGCTGCGGCATGGAAACTGGGGACATAAGGGGGGTTTCTCGCCCAGCTGGAGTAGTCGCAGGTGTGGTCGGTCGTGGTGGTGGTGGTACTGCTATCGGTTGTTGACTGGTGGACGGGCGAGATAACATTGGTGTTGGCGATGATGTTGGTGATGGCACTGATGGCAGAGGCTGTGGTTCTATGGTTATTATGTCTGCAAAAAAAAAATAGCAATAAGTATTGTTTTTAAGCTTTATTGAAATCAATAAGTGATATGTATGTAGCCTAGTGGTATGGGTAATGGACTGCTGAGACGAGGTCTCGGGTTCGATCCCAGGTTTACCATGGCACACACCAATGACTTTTCGATGCTTTTCGAAGTTATGTGTGCACTAGCTTTTGCCCGCGGCTCCGCCCGCGCGGAAGTCGGTTATCGCGACCAAACATAGCCTATGTCCTTCCTCAAGGTCTACTCTACCCCTATACCAAATTTCATCAAAATCGGTTCAGTAGTTTAGGCGTGAAAGCGTAACATACAGACAGACAGACAGACAGAGTTACTTTCACATTTATAATACTAGTATGGATTTATCGCAGGTTTATAAGTGCCCGGTTAATGGCAATAGGCTCGCCACCTATTACATTGGGACATAAACATAAACTGGCGAAATGTGGGTGCTAGCACCTCTGCCTACCCCTTCGGGGAATACAGGCGTGAGTTTATGTTATGTTTTATGTTATGTTACTTTACATACCATATTGAACACCAATATCCTGATCTGCAACATGAGATGGTGCAGCTGATGGTATCTGAAAGAATAAAAGGTACATAAATATACTACAAAATAATATTATGTAAAGTATGTATTTATTAAATTGCTAAAAACCATTTGATTTATATTCATCTTTTAACTTTTTTTTCGCGCGTAAATCCCCTCGGATACCTCCTCCGCCGGAGCGGGGAGGAGAGGTTATGTTAGACTCGAAATCACTTCGCGGTAGAATCTTCTATTATCATAATCATTAGCTTATCCATACTAATATTATAAATGCGAAAGTAACTCTGACTGTCTGTCTGTCTGTCTGTATGTTACGCTTTCACCCCTGAACCACTGAACCGATTTTGATGAAATTTGGTATAGGGGTTGATTAGACCATGAAAAGGACATAGGTTATGTTTGGTTGCGATAACGGACATCCGCGCGGGCGGAGCCGCAGGCAAAAGCTAGTAAATTATAAATTGAAAATAATAAAACAACTCACATTAAATCCCTGTTCCTGGATGTCGGGGTGGCCCGCTACGGCTAGCGTGCCCATTAGTGCCAGCACCCTCGTCTCGAGTCTTGTTAGGCTATTATTGCTGTGAGGCCCACCACCAGTGCCACCAGCATGCTGACGTATGGTCAAAGCTTTTTTTTTGTCTTTGATTTCCAGTCAGCCCACACCTTAAAATGTTAAATGTATGTACGATATTATACTGAAAATTTTAAATAACACTGTGATTGATGTTAGAAGCATTCATAAACAACATAACATAAACTCACGCCCGTATTCCCCGAAGGGGTAGGCAGAGGTGCTAGCACCCACGTTACGCCAGTTTATGTTTAGGTCCCAATGTAATAGGTGGCAACCCTATTGCCATTAACCGGGCACTTATAAACCTGCGATAAATACACACATAACTTCGAAAAGCATCGAAAAGTCATTGGTATGTGCCAGGGTAAATACCTGGGATCGAACCCGAGACCTCGTCTCAGCAGTCCATTACCCATACCATACCATTAGGCTACCGCGGTACCGCGGTCATAAACAAGCCTACATTATTAGTTATTACGTCATAAGGGAGGATACATCAAAACAAGTTGTATGTGGGCTAGTTTCAGTATGGTACATACCTTTTTCCATTTTGCTGGCGACTTATTAACACCACTTCCAACCGAATTCAAGGTTAGACGCCCTTGCAGACCAGTCTGTGGTCTGGATAGATCACCATGACTGGAATATGAATGATACCTTCGTTGTTATTTTTGCTACTTTTTTCGGCACATAATAACTATTTTCTTTTAAGAAATATTATATATTTTTCAGATTACTGCACCTTTCCATGAACTCCAATAGAGTTAAGAATTGCTCCGCGCTTGCTCGGGATCTAGAGTCCATTTCTGAAAATGAAAGAAAGATTAATTCTTCCTATGGGATACGTTTATTTAGGTATAACACACATTCACAAACTTTCATATTTGTAATATTAATAGAATAACACTTAGGTAGATTAGGTATCTCACTTTCAAGGCTCTTTATCAAAATTTAACAAACTTTAAATTTAAAGATTTTGAGCCTCCCGCTTCAAAAAAGATTTGAAATTTGTCACTCTTGACGGTGATGATCGACAGACCGTAGGAATCGTCCACATAAAAACGAAAGATCATAGACAAAGTCGACCCTACGTATCGCTTAAGAGAACACGAAATGTGATTAACATTGTCTACCAATTGAGGTTCGTTATCGTCAGAGCGGTAGCGAATGTCGTAGTGGAATCGTCCCGGAACGATGGCATGTTGTCTAGGCCCCCTGGTCATCGTGGCCTACTCGTATTTTTTCTGAATACCAGCAACTTTCGCCTAATGTAATTTAGAAGTACTTAATTTTGGTCATTTTTTAAATCATAATGAGGACTCACTCCCTATAACATGACCTACTCATGTCCAGAACCAGTCGTCGCCCAGAACCACAGGAACAGCCTTTAAAAAAATCATACAAAAAACATAGTTTTAAAGCAAAGTCTACACACTCCTTAAACAAAGTCGACAACGTTCACTAAAATAGCTCGCGTCCTACATCCAAAGTGGGATTGACCTCCAGCCACGTATTAATAATGACATAATAGGATTATCAGTCTACCCTTCATGCGAGCAGCCTTTTGATGTTTTTTTCTTTATTTGTGTAACGAAAAACAGAGCAACATTAGTACAAGTAGAAACTATAGTTTGATTTTTTGGCTTCATCACTTTGAACATAACCACTATTTGATATCTGAGAAGAGGCTTTCTTTAAATCATTTTTGATAACTGTAAAAGTAAGGTTCTATTACTCGTAAACGAGAGCTACACACGCGGTAGATATGTAGGTTAATTGTATTGTGTATGTACAACAATAGATTCAGTAGAGACAAATAGAGACAGGCTCTGTGGTGTGGCGTTAGTGAACGCGGTCGCTACGCAGGAGGCGCGTGCTCGATTCTCGCTCAGTGCAAATATTTGTATGCATGAATATGGGTATTTCCATTGGTCTGGCCGTGCCTCGGAGAGCACATTAAGCCGTTGTTTTCAGTTGCCATAAGAACATCTATGGCAGTCGTTACGGGTAATTGGATCCTTAAAAATATGCTAAAACTAGTCTAGTTGCGATGCTTCGATATTGCCTTTGGGTTGTGCAGGTGAGATAGCAGCACTGCTCGGAAAATATCAAATGCAGCCAAATCAGCAGTTATACTGATAAAGCCGACCTCAGATTCTGAGTAACCGCTTTGGATGTGACTGAAATTAATTCTAAGATGTAGATAAAGAAGAAAGGTGAGTAGTTGGTACGTATACTGCAGTCGTATGTACAAAAGGCGGCCTTATTGCTAGAAGCGATTTCTTCCAGGCAACCTTGGGATGGATAAATATGGTGTAGTTATCATATAAACTAGATACTAGATGAATAATAAAAATGAAAGGGAAAGAAATGCAAAAAATATAATAAATATAAACAGTCATACATTCCTCAATGACCCATAAGCATTCATTTATTTATACACCGGGTTAATAAACATAATGAATGGTACTTGGGAGTTATGGAAGCCGCACAATAGGCGGCTTTATCGCTTGAAGCAGCTACCACGGCGCTTTATAAAGAAACATGTTTCCAGTAATGAGCGGTAGTTGTTTGTCGTACTTATTTAAATTAAATATACTTATAACAAGTATAAAAATATTAATGTAAGCTCGTTGAAGATATATCTTTTTGGCCTCTGCACTACTGACCTAATTGTATCGACGATATTAAAACAGTTGCAAGATATATCCTCCTAGAAGTTGGCAATGCAGGTTCGAATAAAATCCTAGTGATGGAATTATTCACATTGAAATAAATTATACAAATAATCACAGTCTCTTTCAATCATTGTCCATGAACACCGGTTACGGGGTACTCCTGTATGAAATCATATTTATAACCTATCACAATTCAGCAGTGCTACAGACATAGTATAGATCCTAGTAGAGGCTTTTTCAATAAGCTGGGTTGACTATTGATTAAATCATATAAACTAATCGGGTCGTGACAAATGGCGAACAATTTTCTGTATTTATTGTATGAAAGCTATTGGCTTTGCTGGCTGCTCGCACTCGGACATATTTAAATGATGGTTTAAAAATATCTATGGATATCATATTAGCATTGTTGCATCCGAGCTTGCAACCTTGTAGCCCAGATCTAAGTAGGTTGTGGCTAACCTATATGGCTTTTATGGGAGTGATTGACGTGTAAAATCTCAATCGGCGGAGGAAAACCGACACGCGTCAGATTGGCTTGACTTTTTTAACATAACATAACATAAACTCACGCCTGTATTCCCCGAAGGGGTAGGCAGAGGTGCTAGCACCCACATTTCGCCAGTTTATGTTTTTTAGGTCCCAATGTAATAGGTGGCGAGCCTATTGCCATTAACCGGGCACTTATTTATTGGTAGAAAATATGCCAATCTAAATAGGTAATTGTAATAGTTGAGTTTTCTTGTCAAATGCTAAACTCTTATTTTTTATTGATCTAGAACCAATCCGTTTCCCTGAATAATGGTATTTTTTTCGCAATTGGTAACACTGTTGTGTTGAAATTGAGGAGTTGTTTTAGTTATAAACCAAACTCTGACTACACTGGGGGAATTTAAATTTGAATAATTCTTTCAAACTACGTGAGCCGTTGCGAATATACAAAGCTGATGTTATTTTTTCGGACCAGTTTGACTTTTGATGACCTTTTTTGCTATCGATTATAAATTTACCGACTGCTACAACGATTTTGATGTTTGTGGTGTGGTCTCACTACCACGAACACCCAAGATCGTACGAATTGGATGAGGAAAAGCCGGAAGGCGGACCCTGAGTTCCGATGCAATCAGGACTAACGTCTAAATGTGAATGATGAAGACAACGGTATATAACCAGTGCATCTATAATATACAATGCCCTATTTTCGGGAGTTGAACCGACGAAAAAACACACGGCCTGCTGAGTGGCAGCTCCTGGTTGTCTTCTTTGTCACCATTGTTGTCTCGTTATCAAACTGCTTTTAAGGCTGTCCAGCCCACCAAGTAGCTCCAAATTTCCATCATTCCTTTTGATTGCCAGTCAAGATTGCAAAATTTAAAGTAGTATCACGGATTTTGAATGATGTTTTTAGTTGACGGCATTAAGTATTGAAATCATAGTTGTTTAAAAGTGAGTGTTTATATACTTTTAGTGTCGAACTATTAACATTTGCTTGTGCAAACACTGCGGCTAATGCTTCACAGGTAAGCACCCTAACAGAAATCTAAAATAAAATTGATATAGTTCATAAAATATAATAATCCATCGTAAAACTCCCACTCATAAACCACGCGGGGAATTACCCAACAGTAAAGGTATATGTGTAGTTAACCATTTTGCAAGTTGCGCGAAATAAAAAATGCGACGTAATGTGTTCGCCCCGGGCATACGCTTATCGGGCGCCCGGCCCCGCCCGCTTTATGCACTCATAAACATCGCTCTTCGAAATAATAAAAATAACAGTGCCACAAGTTGTGAGAGGTCGAGGAGTGAAAATATGTTTGGATTACACTATAACAGTTAAGCATGTGTAGGTACTGGATTTATTAGGTGTCGTGTACGACGAAGAACGGGCTTACAGGCTTAGCACGGATAAGGTGTGGACCCAATTTTGTTTTGATTATTATTCCTTATGATAGATTCAGCTTTACTTTTTTTAGGGGTACAATCAGCGACAAAAGCAGTGTTATGCTATGTTCATAACTGTGATTCACTATTCATATTACTGATTAGCTTAATTTTCAAACTTTTTATAAAAACAATAATAATATTTGTGTTGTGTGTGTAATTTTTATCATTACCTACATAAATTATACTTCTTTTATTTTAGTTCTTCACGATTTCCACAGCCGGTATGGTTGTGAGCTGTATAGAAGATGTTTTTCATATATTTAAATATAAAAAGAAATTAATGAATTGCTTAGCCGCGGTTGTGTTCAGTTTTTGTATAGGCGACAGTGAGGGACGCCTCGCGATTCATCAGCGTTGCCAGACTGTAGCTGACAGGATTGTGATATTTTGTACTGGGTTCGTTCTTAGTTGAAAACGCACAACTTAATGTTTGTTTATTATCTAGTATATTATTAGATGCTTTATTCTTATTTTCATCTTTACATAAGTATTCAGATACACTTCTTTTTAAAGTAGACTGCAGTGGGCTAATTTATTGATTTTGATTGAATACATCTTAAGAATTGTATTTACCCAATAGTAACAAAATACTGGCAGCCTCCGTAGCGTAGCGGTAGTGAACGCGGCCACTACACAGAAGGCGTGGATTTGACCCCCGCTCAATGCAAATATGTGTAAGCATGAATATGGGTATTTGCATTGGTATAGTCGTGCCCCGGAGAGACTGGTAAAGACTCCAAGCTGATAGCTTCGCATGCGATTGGGATTAATGCAAAGATGAAGAAGAAATGTAACAAAATACTAAGTAATGAGGAGCCTATGAGTATGTTAATTTGCAGAATGAACTCCTACTTCTATAGACGGTACATGAGCGGCTTCTCTAATTTCTCCATTCACAATCCCAATAACTCTTTACATTGACTAAAAACTTTCTATAACAACTATGATTTTTCTCCAACACAAAGATGAATATGGAAATAAGTTTACAGAAGTAGTTTCGTATCAGTGGAGCAGTCACAAAGATCCCGGCACAAAGCATTGTATCTCCGCTTTATCCACATAATATTGTAAGATTCCGTTTACAGAAATTCAGTTGGTATCTTTGTAAACTGGATTATTCGAAACGAATGCTTGAGGTCCTTTATTTGTTACTCTGAAGTGGCTGTACAGCATTGTATGATTTTCTTTACAATGCTAACTGTTTGTTCACTGACGAACAATAATAAATAGTGGCAGAATATTACACTGATTGTTAGTTGTTCAGTGAATATTTTTTTTTTTTTATAAAGGACACGTCAATTTGACTTCACCTCGCGTGATGGTAAGCTAAAGGTAGAAGTCTCGGAAAGAGGGTCACCATCGCAAACATCTACTATGTTAACAGTGGTGGCACTCAGCTTGACAGGCTCAACAGATGCCTTTTCACGCCCCGCTTAAAGGACCCGGGATTGTAGGAAGAAGGAAAACGTGGCCTGGCAGGGAGTTCCAGGTCTTAATGGTGCGGTATAGGCACGAGTCACTGAAACGCTTGGTTCTAGAAGTTATATTCCGCACCGTATATGGACGGCATCTTAGCCCTGCACGTGTTGTCCTGTGTAGGAAAGGATAGGTAATTTAATCAGTCTTTAATAATCTTTGAACCTTGAGGAACGGTTTTGTAATGCATTACCTTCTGCCAGAGACATTCCTTCAAGTTCCTCACAGAAAAGCCCAGAAACAAATGACTAAATCAGGTAACAGAGTAAGCACTAACTTATGCCACTAATTAGCGAGAATCCGATCTCAATTAAAATTAACAAGAAGTAAATTAAGTATCAGTATTTAGGTTCAGTGTCCTTGTTAAAGTTCAGAGCGGTTCGGTTGAACTCAAGTCACCCGTGATGAAATGAATTTGACGGCAAGGATAATAATTAAATATATCTCTCAAGCTTTCGTCCCCAATTAACCTTTCAGGCTTTTTGGAGCTGACCTCATTCGATACGAATTGATAGACTAAAGATTTGAATCGAGATCTGTTTTAGAAATGTTTCGGTTGAATTTATTTTGTTGAAATAAAATTTGTCTGTGATTTTCGATCGCAATGCTGTGCTCGTGAAAATGTAAAATTATATTTACAGGATAGAGACCGGACGGCTCCTGTCATGCAGCAAAATGCAGTAGGAAAATTTACAAAATAAAGAAAATAATTCGTGGTTTTTATTAAAAATATTAGCAAATCATTATGATCATTAGACAGATGGCTATTGGCAGGTGTAACCCTGCTACTAAGTCATTACAGAGTAACCCTTTTTGAATTAGCTTAGTAAAAGTTAATGCCACCTGCTACAAAATATCTATAAGATGACAAAACACAGTGTTTTATTGTTCAATAATAATATGAACTTATAAGGGTTAGTTTTCGGTTACCTGCCAGGGTCGAATTTGGAAAACTATAATTTTGTTTAATTTAAGTAGGTAGATACTCACAGTAAGACCATGAGCATATAGTTGCTGTACTGTCAAATTAACTGTTATATTATAACATCGTAACGGTCACCTGTCGGTATTTCATAAGAGCTTCTGATGAACATCTTACATGATATTAAAGTTTTATATGACTTATGTCATGTTGACTGGCAATCTATCTGTGTGACATGAATTATATCTAATAACATCCAAATGGTAGGTTGCGAGCCATTTAGGCAGCCCTTGTTGACTTTTTTCGTACTTACCGCTTTTGTCTTTATTTTCATTTATGTAGGTATTAATATACACCTCTGAATGCTCTCTATATAGCCCTTAAGAAGTGAACAGAGGCATAAAAATACTCACATTTTTGCTCCTATAGTCCACAGGGCTCATTGTTTTTCCACCAAGCACTTTTTTACCTCGGGTATAAAAGAATTTAATCCACATGGAAAAACTAAGCGGATCTTATATGATATTTTTTATACCACTCAGGTGTCAGACTGGCACAGGGTCCTTCTGATGGAAAATAAATAAGATAATAAAAAGTAAATTCACGTAGATTTATCATGAAGATGTTTAACCTCTTGACAACCACCACACATGTTAATGTTATTCTAATTTTGAGAATTATTTTGGGACTGGTCTTGTCAAACGGTGCATATAGTATACCCGAGACTTCCTTTGTGAAAGATACTTGACTCTCGAGCAACACATACAGACATAAAGACAGATAGTGTGATTTTAGTTGATTTGAGCCTAACATACCCACCTCATCGTTAGCTACGGTGAAACTCGAAGGGGTTCAAGTGTAGTAATAACAAAGGCAAAGAAATATAATTTATTTAATTAGCTACAGAATAATAGGTAACCGCTTAGTAAAACCCACCGAAAGACTTTTAATAGAGTTTACATGCCGCGACCCTCACGGGCCCCGCAATTAATAAACATTTTCTACTCGACCCCACACAAACAAACAGATGTATTTAGTACGTATGTATGTAAATTACTCAAATATACTAGTTTAGTTCATTTCCCATGCGATGTGTCTGCCAGTGAGTGGAGTTTGTCATTCAAAATTAATTAACGTGGAATGTATATTTGATTAAATTAGATATTTCCTTTGATTGAATCAATATTATGTTAGGATGTAATATTCAATTGATTTCGGCAAATTGGAATGAGTAGGTTCACATTAGATAATGTGATTTTCTGGAACTTGAGATCGTTCGGGGAA
Organism: Eilema sororculum; assembly: GCA_914829495.1. NCBI lineage: Eukaryota > Metazoa > Arthropoda > Insecta > Lepidoptera > Erebidae > Eilema > Eilema sororculum. Next base: position 29,269,365 of record OU618533.1, read on the forward strand.
AGTACGTGCCCATATGCTAAAAAACGTAAAAAAATACTAGTAAATATTAAGAATGTAATTTAACTTTCCTAATATTTTCTTTCCCAGTATCAGTAGCATTGGTAGAATTCTGTTCGACATACATACGGTTCTATATACATAAGAAGGCTATCTGTCATCTAAGTACTTAACATTTTATATTATTTTATTTAAAAGTTTATTTAGTCTTGGATTATATTTGTTTTGTGAATAATCATGCTAGTTGTTAGTATTTATTTGAAATTTTTCCGTTAGGAAAAGGAACGAAATTATAATTTTCATTTCTGTTTTTGTCTCATAATAATTTTTGATATCAGTTAAAGACTAAGCTGTTTATGACCATTATAGTGAATAACTTAACAAATAAATCAAATGTAAGAAAAATAATAGCATTTAAAATTTAAAAATAACCCAATAATAGCCACATAAAAACAATTATAAATCATCACAGACACACTTTCAAAAATCATCAAAAATGTCAACAATTATATTCACAAAAGACAGTTACCTTAAAAATCGTGACTGCTTTATAATTGTAGATAATATTAGTACACAAAGGACGCCTCGTTAACGAACATTTTTTTGTCGACGGAGCGAAATTCGAAACGCTAACAAAAAAACTTGGTTAACAAGCGTCCGGGAATTACTGCAGTAACAGATACAATTTTTGCTTTTCTCGTTTTTCTGGCGCTTAATTTTCATCCAAATACGTACCTGTACTGACTGATACTTCGTATGTTTGCATCGTAGATTCGTTCACAACTATGTGACAGTTGCAACTGCAGGTTGCTTGCCAAATAATATTTTTAAAATTTTATGTGACATGGAAAAGATTTTATGAGTTCTCATCGCATTGGCCAATATTCTTCATTTTCATGGTTGGTTGAAAATAGTTATTGCAGCAATATACTAGATAGTACAATATTTATTGTAATGTTGGACGGGAATGGTTAAAATGTACGGTTTTATTCGTTTGAAATAGTGTCAATATACTGTAGTTGTGTCACAAATTTGACAAACAAAGAAGCATTATTTGATGGGATTTATAGTTTAAGAACTACCAACACCTAAAAAAAGAATTTTGCCGTAGTTGACAGCCACACCACACAGGTTGTCTGGATGGCAACGAGGTGACAAAGTCTCTGCCTCCATCCTAATGCGTGGCGTATACCTTTTCGCCTTTTCCTAGCCTAGCCTTTTCGGTAGATTTGTGAACTTTTACTTAAAATTACGAACTGCTTAAAATGCTGAAGCTTTATATTTCAAAATTATATTTCAAAATGTATTCTTTTGACAGACATTGTTGTTTATTGCTACAAATGAACAACTAAATTTAGAAAGAGATGTAATTTTTATCGTTTACCTGAGTTTTGACGTATATTTTTCACGTTTTCGATTTATTATTTCTCTTTTGACTTTCTTTGACAAAAACTTTCTATGAAAATATTTTGTGGAAACAAATTGCTTTTATAAAAAGCAAAAAGCAAGTAAATTATAACATTGAGCATATTGCTATCTAGTTTCAAATCGAATAACGTTAACGAACTTGTATTATGGAATCTACTATCGGATATTCCTTCATTCAAACTACTTAGAAACACTCGTCAACGCACAAACATACCAACATACGTAAACAATTATTCCCGACTTAGAAACAACCATAGCCTTATGTTCATCAACGGTTAAGTAGGAGGGCGTTTAGCACAAGCCACTGAACGACTTTTAATAGAATTTACACTACGCGCCCTCACGGGCCCAGCAATTAACAAACGTTTTACACGCGACCTCACACAAACAAACAGATTGTGTTTAGTCTGTATGTTTATTACTTATGTGCACAGAGGACAGGTTATGTGTATTTCTTACTGACAGCGCGATTAAAGATGACCAGATTTCTATTCCCGAATAGTTTAATGATGTATAAAAGTGAATCGTTGACACGAAGAAGTTACTGATATAAATAATTTGTTACCCATTTCCCAGTGTGAATGTAATTGTCAGAGAGTATTGTTTACATAGATATATTTGACGTTTTGTAGAAGCCATTTAAATAATACAGAATAAAAAATGATTTTTGACTTCGTCTTTGATAATGTTCACGCATTTGACCTTAAGGGGTAGACATAGACAATAGCTCGCTATCTGTTTCTGACCTTCACAAGCTTCTTCCACTGGCATTATATCTTTCATACAAGTCTGCAGGTTTCGAGTGCTTGTGACTTGCTTTTTTTCTATACATCGTTAATTTGGTCAGCGTGTTCTGTTTTGCGAGTTATATTCTACAAGCCGACCCAGGTTGACCTGCCCACTTAACTGGGCTTTACATTTATATTTTTTCGTGCGAAAATCCGCACAGGATACGAAATGACTAAAACCTCATACCATTGTCTCGAATCTCAGGTCACCGGCTGACTGAAGACCATACCTGGTTTCGGGATGACCCCTTGAGGAACCCCGTAGTCTCCATCTTGCCCCGAAGCAGGCGACATTTTATATGAACTGAAATCCTCTTTCTATGAAACGGGCCGTATACTTCTTAGGTACATATATCATACAGTCAAATACATTACAAAAAATGAAATATTTTGATACATACTTAGACAGCGATCATAATCCTACAAAGTGCTTTCAAGTATCTCTGTGACAGCAAAAAAATTACGACACTTGTGAAGCGGGAATCAAAGCTAAACAATATTTCATAGAATATTTACGAGGAAAGTTCACGCCGACACTCGACAGTGAGGAAAGAATCCACAAATGTCATTACTGTATAGTCGGCGGCGTGTACGTGTGAGCGTGAGCATGTATTTTGGAAGCGCTCCAAATCGTTGCGAGCGCAATCGCGCGTGCTTGACGGATGCCTCCAGCTCGCACTGTTCATTGTTTATGATAGAACAAATATTTTGTGTGCCGTCAACGTTTGATACTTGCAGTTTCTTTTGATGTATTCGTCAGCCAGTCAGAAACACTGACTGACGCGGATATCTTACGTTGTTTGTTGGTTTCCGAATATTGTTACAGTGTTAGTTGCTGAACTGTTGGTGTAACATGTACTTTACTTTTGTTGATGAATCTAATGAGACCAGCTATAAATCGCTCAGATCAATAAATAATAAATCAGATTTACAAAATGTCAGTACGTTTCCCGCTTGATTCTAGTTAAAAGGTAAAAAGTACGAAACCTTAACAATATTATGAAGAAAATTGGTAATAAAATCATTAAATGAAATATCACAGCATGAAAACTATTTACACAATTATAATTCTTTCAATTTCATTTTCTTAAAGATTTAGTAATGTATATATTCCTTAGCTATAGATTGTTGTAATATTAGTCCGAATCTTCTTCACCTCCATATTTTTCAAGTTAATTTATTTTTCTTACCTATTTTTTTAGGTTTACATTTAACTCAGGCAAAAGCTTTCTTATATTCAACGGCAGAAACACTGATGCCCTTAATATGCAAATAAACGTAGATAACTAATTGAAAAAGCAAATAAATTTAAACTGGGCTGTAAATAACTGTGCAAAGTGCACCTTTCCGCACTCGTCAAGTAGTGATGTACGACGAGGCGGGCTCGCGGTCCCGCGGCCCCAGGAAGCCCCGCGCTTTATTGCCGCGACACACGACAACTTTCCATGTTATATGACTTTTTAAAATGCAATTTGTTCTGTTTTAATACACTCGTTGCTTGGTGACTTATCTAGATTTATTCGAACTTACATGCCGAGGGCAACGGACGTGCCGAGGGACAAACTAGTAATCAATTAGCCTATTGCGGTTCCCTGCTGGACATAGGCCAAACTAGATAGCATAATTAATTTTATTTCATATTACTGTCATGTCATTTGTGTTACCATTTTATTGTAAACATTTAAAAGGAGTTTTGTTTTAAGCAAATGTTTTGATTTTATCTCAATAAATTTGTGCCAAATGAGGTAATTATTTTTAATCTTTCATATCTAACCGACTGCTCAGCTGTTAGATTATAGCTAATTCGGCTGTTAGATTATTATATAATTAATTAAACTACCTACAATAATTTTTTTTTTTTGAATGAATTTTTTATAGCATTTATTATGCTAACTGTTAAATTCGAAAAACATTGGAGCAGCAGTCGCCCTGTAAGCGAAATGTCGTGAGTTCGAGTCTCCCTTGAGCATTTCATTTTTTCCAATGTTTTTCGAACTTAACAGTTAGCATAATAAATGCTATAAAAATTCATTCAAATGTTTTTCGTACCTACAATAAACTTGTTTTTCCTCAAATTTTCATTTCAAAATCGATGATTGTGTGACTAATTCCACTAAACGCACAAGTGTAATTTTCCACTACTGCGCTAAACCACGAGACAGTTTTCCTCAAGCATGTCTCTTCCGTGCATGACGAGTGATGCATGCCGGAATGACCGCTCACTGCGAACCGCCCTATTACAACTGCTATCTACCCTATTACCCCTTACCGCCCGTCACCGCCGTTACTACCGCTACGCACGGCAATGTTTCGTACAATTCTGCTGTTCCACTTTTTACGTTTGTTATATCAAACGATTTAATGTTCTTTGTGTTTTTGACTTGGATTTATTTGTAATTGTATTCGATGAAGTGGAAAACTAGGTTATTAATAGTTCATGCCGGGATATAATTCATGTTTATAGAGTCGTAACTCAGATTTAAGTCTTTCTTCCAATTCAATACGTAGGTATACATGCGTTATTATAGCATTAAATTTCAGTTACGTTGTTTGTACTACTTGTTGCCTATTTTACTTCTACAGAGTAGTGTACAGTATTTTATGGAATTCCCAATACTAATATTTACTATAAATAATGGGCAAGTTGATTACATTTCTTCTAATGATTTGATTTGATCCTACTTTTACTAAATAATAAACAAAAACATTGCAAACAACTCATTAAACATTTTCAATGCTAAAACAATAATAATCCGTCCTTTATTAATTTTATTTTGTTTCTCTAACAAATTTATTAACTTGAAAACTTACTTGAAACACAAGAAACATACGTGCTAATGGAAGTTTTATAACTTAAGTGATTCATAATGTTAATTTCTGCTCGATAACTTGAAAGCTGTTAATCTCGCGAAGAAAATTGAATTAGGAAAGAGAAACAGGGTTCATACTAAGAATTATAATTATTGATGATTAAAATAACAATTCTCTGGTTCAAGTATTTAAAATTATTGAATAAATTTTTTATGGCATTTATTATGCTAACTTTTAAGTTCTAAAAACATTCTTACGAACTGTTGGAAACAATGGATGATCGAAAATATTATATCCCCTTATAGATGGATATAAGAATGTTGGTAGATGGCTGCACCGTCTCCCTTATAGATGGATATAAAGAGAAGGAAAATTTGGAATGACTCAAGTGTGGCTCAATAGCTGCTCAGTTGGAAGAGCAGTCCCCCTTTAAGGGAAAGGTCGTGAGTTCGAGTCTCACTTGAGCATTTCATTTTTTCCAATGTTTTTCGTATTTAAAATAACTTGCACTAAGCGCTGTTACAACGACCTTCTGTATTTTCTTTGTAGATTCAGAGTCATTTAAGAAAAAGTATCTGATGAGTACAATATATAAATATTATAACATTGTTAGTGTTTGTAATGGCAATCTTACCTGAAGCTTTGCTTTAGGCTACCATGAGGCAAGGATGCAATTAAAAGCTCGTGGTTATCAATGTGAATGCAATCAAGCTAACCACTCCATTGGGATGTTCTGAATATTTTCAGGATAATTTGGGATTTGACGTTATTTCACGGTTGATGTTGGATAGTTGATGGCTTAATTGTTTATTGGGTGGTTATGTGGTAAAGAGTTCACACTGGTATTGTATTGTTTTCGAAAATTATATAAGGTTTAATCTTACTCTTACTTCAGGGTACTTTCTGTTCACTTTCATATTATTTGTTGCAATAGCAAAAATAACGAATTCGGACTAAGTATGTTAATTGTATAACTTATGCTATATATAATATCTACGTAATTTACGAATTATATTATACAACTTACTTGATCAACGCACATCGGTCAGATTAATAAAACATGTTAAATAGCTTAATTTTATAACATATTTGTTTACACATACAGCTAGCATATTTTTTTTTCGAATGTAGAACTCTAAAAATATTAAAACCTATTTACAATACATTTTGAGACACAAAACTATCTCGTTCCAGTGTTTGTTTTACAAAAGGTAAAGGGCACCAACAATCACATCTTATCACAACGGCCCTGAGAAAGCTTACAACAGTAAGCCTTACAAATCTAAACTGATTCCAATTCACTATAAATAGAGGCAGAAACATCAACTACAGTGGCCCTATATCTTTATAAGGCGGGTGTCGTATGCCACTTGAATTGCAAGTAACCCGAGATCCATAAATCGGGAACGTTTCTCCGTCCTGCGCGCCCCGGGACTCCGCGCCTCATCCCGGACAATCCTGCATCGTATTTTCACATCACTGGTTTTGCGCACACGCCTAAAAAGGCCAATATTTTGAGGTAAAATATTTTTTTTTTGTAATTTCAAGTGTGTATTTATACTAAAGTCTTTAGAGCTTGTTTTTGCTGTACGTTGTAGTTTGTGGTAGCCTAGTGGTATGGGTAATGGACTGCTGAGACGAGGTCTCGGGTTCGATCTCAGGTTTACCATGGCACACACCAATGACTTTTCGATGCTTTTCGAAGTTATGTGTGTATTTATCGCAGGTTTATAAATGTGCCCGGTTAATGGCAATAAGCTCGCCACCTATTACATTGGGACCTAAACATAAACTCGCGAAATGTGGGTGCTAGCACCTCTGCCTACCCCTTCGGGGAATACAGGCGTGAGTTTATGTTATGTTTTATGTTGTAGTTTGGTGGTAGATACATGGTATTGCCAGGCTCAGAAAACCTTTATATGAAAAGATTCTAAATGAAACCTGAATCAATAATCAAGTCCAGAAGGACTAGCCTAAAAATATAATACGCACATGAAAATAGGCAACAAAGAATAAAAAATTAAGGTGGTATGTGTAAGTCACATTTTCATATTTCATATTTTTCGTACTTAAGTAAAACCTTTAAAAAAATTGGAAGGTCATTTATCTGGGTCCCGCGCTTGGGGGAAATAGATATATAGATATACATACACAGTCTATTGATTTTAATTAGCGGTTTCGTATTCCTTTTTTAATTAATTATAAAAAAAACATGAAATGAGTTGATAAAACGAAAAGTCAAAAAAGTTTAACAAAACTTTGACTCTTCATTAAGAATATAGGTACTATTAGTTTTCGCTCTTTTAATCATCATGACTGTAATTGAATCATTCTATCAATTACCTCCATATCTCTGCTGATTATCACAATATTCACAATGTTCTGTTTGGCACCTAATTGCGAAATCCTTTAGCGTCCTGTGCATAAAAATACTATTGTTCTTATTCACCAATCCAGCTAAGCAACATTACTAATTTGCTAACTATATTAGTATAGGTCCACGTCAATAATGGATATTCGAGATTTGAAACCGCAACCTCTCGATCGTAAAATAAATGTTAAGCTACTTGGCTGGTTATTACTGACTGTAATTTGGAGGTACACTCAGCATCAGAAAAATGTTGATGAATAAAGTGCTCAAAAATCATCTAAATTTTTTACCCCTTCCTTTTTTTTCGTGCGGAAAGCCCCACGTATACCTCCTCCACCGGAGCCGGAAGGGAAGGTTATGTTGGACTCGAGCTGACTAAAACCGCACGCCGATAGAGGGTCGTAATGAGCAAAGTACCTCGATTTTATCGTCATAGTTAATAATAATAATAATAAGTGGAACTAACCTCACTGCGTACCGTGTTCGGATGCTTCCTTTGTTCCAGGAGCTTGAGCCAGCTGTCAGCGTTTCTGCACAACGGTTATCGGATCAGGTGCGAGCCATCCAGCGATGTCATTTGTTGGATGACTCCGTACTCGAGAGGCTGCTCTGTGATGTACAGAATAGTCTGGCTACACCCACTTCATCGCAAGCTGTGCTTCCAGTGGAAACCAGTGTAGTTATGAGTGTAAGCACACCACAGCTCGTTCACGCTGATGAAGTGGAGGAAAGTGAGACTATATCCGTAAGTACCCAGTATAATGAACGATTAAGGAGCGCTTTGGAAGATGCGATGCTGGAATATCGATCTATGATCCCAAGCAATCGACCTAGCTTACCCCATTTACCTGTGCATAAACGCAATATAGCACTGGTATGTGCCTTAGATTCGCTATTATCTAATTATTTAGAAAATAGCGAAGACCTCAGGGATACGCATTCAATTTTGTATTGTGCGGCCGTTGCAGTATGTCGAGTGGCTGGTGTCAGGTTTATTGTTGATAAACCTGTTACTCGTCATAGACCTGCTGTGCCGGCCTGGCAGTATAGGATTGAATGTCGTATCGCCAAGGCTAGGGCACTTATTGGTAAGCTAATCTGTTTCAGATCGGGCAATACCCGCCCGAGGGTAATGCGCTTTGTGACACAGGCATTTTCAGGAACTAATATTAGCCCTGAACAATATGCCTCATGTGTCACAGAGCGCATCGACTTTCTGAAACAGAAAGTTTATGCATGGGCAAATAGAATCCGTCGCTATAAAAAACGCGTTGATAGGTATAATCAGAATCGCATCTTCCAAAAGGATGAGAGGTGGGTTTACCGAAAATGGGAACAACCCGAGTTAAATGTGGATGACACTGCTCGACCGGATGCTGACGCTACGAATACATTCTGGCGTAGCATCTGGTCGACACCTGTCGTCCACACAGAAGGTGATTGGATAAGAGGGGTTGAGCAAGCATGTGAGAACATACCGATTATGGAGCCAATTACCATAACATCTGATGATGTGTCAAGTGCAGTCCGGTCGCTACCGAACTGGAAGTCGGCTGGTCCAGATGGACTGCACAACTTTTGGCTGAAGTGGCTCCGTAACTCACATGCTTGTTTAGCATCTCAATTCCAGTCAGCTCTAGACTCGGGTTCACTACCTAACTTTTTAACAACTGGATTAACCCACTTACTCTATAAGTCCGGTAGTGCCTTGGACCCCAAAAATTATAGACCAATCACTTGCTTACCGACGGTCTATAAGCTTCTAACCTCCATTCTGAGAGTCAAAATTAATTCTCATTTAGAACGAAATTCGATCATCTCTATCTCTCAGAATGGATGTAGGAGGGGGGCCCGTGGTACTAAAGAGCTCTTTTTAGTTGACATGACCATTAGTCAACAGGTGCGTCGTAAACGCAAGAATCTGGCAACATCCTGGATAGATTATAAGAAAGCTTACGATTCTGTACCGCATACATGGCTTTTGAGGGCCCTAGAGTTGTATAAAATCGATACAACTCTAGCGGCCTTCTTGAGATCATGTATGGGGCATGGAAGACGGTCCTTCGCTATCCAGGATGTTGCCAGACAACCGATGCACCGATAAGAATTGAGAGGGGTATATTCCAGGGTGACAGCCTGAGTCCCCTATGGTTCTGTCTAGCACTGAATCCTCTTAGTACAATACTGGAGAACTCAGGGCTAGGCTATCGGTTGCAGAGAGAGGGTCGAGTTATATCCCACCTCCTCTACATGGATGACCTCAAATTACTTGCTCCAAATAATGCGCAATTGATAGAACTACTAAAGATGACTGAAAGCTTTAGTAGCTCTATCAAGATGGAATTTGGTTTGGACAAGTGTGCAGTCATGCATGTAGAAAGGGGTGGAATAGTGGAATCCGAAAACATGATTCTTTCTGATTCCATTAAGCTTAAATCTCTTTCTTCAACCGAAACCTACAAATATCTGGGTATGTCGCAGGCATTAGGAATACCTGAAGCTGGCATGAAACAGGCACTGCGGGAGCGTTTCTTTGGCCGCCTGAAGAAAGTTCTAAAAAGCTTTTTATCGGGCGGTAACAAGGTGCGCGCCTGCAATGGTTGGGTCATGCCAGTCCTAATGTACTCTTTCGGCATACTTAGATGGACTCAGACCGAACTTGATGCCCTGGACAGAAGAGTTCGTTCACTGTTGACCACATTTCGGATGCATCACCCCCGATCTTCCGTAATGAGGCTGTATATCCCGCGGAAGCTGGGGGGGCGTGGCTTTTTAAATGTCAAGACCCTCCATAACCGCGAGATATACAACCTCAGAGAATATTTCCTACACGCAAACACGGATATGCACCGTGATGTGGTTGCAGTGGACAATGGTTATACTCCTCTTGCGTTGGCTAAAGAGAACTGGCGCAAACCTATAGTACTTAGTACTACTGATCGCAGGGAGGTATGGATGGGTAAGGAGTTACACGGACGCTTTTATCGGGCCTTAAACGGACCCGATATAGACTTAAAAGCGTCCGTATCTTGGCTTAGATTCGGTGATATTTTTGGAGAAACCGAAGGTTTTATCTTTGCAATTACGGACGAAGTTGTTATGACGAACAACTACCGGAAGTATATTCTGAGGGACGGTACGCTGGACATCTGTCGGGCATGCCACCGCCCCGGAGAATCACTTCGTCATATTATTTCCGGTTGTTCTCGTCTTGCCAACGGCGAATATTTGCACAGGCATAACCAAGTGGCCAAGATTATACATCAACAACTTGCCCTTAAATACAATCTTGTTGATTCGGAGGTACCATACTACAGGTATGTGCCCGACCCAGTTCTCGAAAATGGTCATATCACGTTATACTGGGATCGATCTATTATCACTGACAGGACTATTGTCGCCAATAAGCCTGATATAGTGGTAATAGATCGATTAGAGCGCCTTGCAATGATTGTTGATGTCACTATTCCTCATGACGAAAACCTCATGAAAGCCGAAAAAGATAAACAAATGAAATATCTGGATCTGGCTCATGAGGTTGTTGACATGTGGAATATTGATTCAGCAATCATTGTCCCGATAGTCGTATCAGCCCATGGGCTGATTGCTAAGAGCCTCGACCAACACCTTAAGAGGCTCGCGCTGGGCAGCTGGATCAAGAACCTGATGCAGAAGGCGGTACTCCTCGACACGGCGCGCATAGTGAGGAAGTTCCTCTCTCTGGAGCCCTGACCACCGGTAGCTTGGTCCCTGTACTCGATGCCGGTGGGATACTATTTTTTATATTTTTAAATAGATGTTTTTTTATATGTATTTAAAAATATAATTTATAAGTTATTTTAAATGAATAAAGAGAATAATAATAATAATAATCTTTATTCTTTCCTTTGTATTACATACTCAATTCTTAAAATAGAACTAGAAATAAATATCACAATCGTATTTGAGTAAACATCCGTTGCCAAACTAGGTAGAAAACCTGTGTTTCGGCATTCGGCGCCACTCCCCACAAACAGTTTAACATCACTAGTCCGCACATAAAACTGTTCTCAAAATACTTAACATTATTACATCAGATCTGGAGTTAAAAGAGCAAAAGGAAATGGGAATCAGTGTGTCAAATGATGGAACAATCTTGTTTCAGCGTTGTGTGTGTGTGTGTGTGTGTGTGTGTGTGTGTGCGCGCGCGCGCGCGTGCTTGCGTGCGTGCGTGCGTGCGTGCGTGCGTGCGTGCGTGCGTGCGTGCGTGCGTGCGTGCGTGCGTGGGATAATACTGTCAAAAGCTGCTCAGTCCCGTCGTATCCCAAAGTATGAAGCCAAGTAATTACAGCTGCTTTGCAAAGCATCCAATTTAGCGGGTAAATACGGATAATTTTATTTACCTTGTTATATAGATATAGGCCAGTTGAACAGTAAAACCTTTTATGTTGTGCTCTTTTTTGTTTCGCAGACCCTATTTCTTCGCCTACTTACATCTTTTTGTGGATCATACGACAGTTCATTGTGTTGCTTCATTATTATACCCAGGATGAAAAGCTGTCTGACTGTAAGCACCTTCCATCGCTCGTAAAGCAAAAGTGTTGATGAACGGAACGGTTGGAAAGTACCCACCTTCAGAATTGCCCTTTGGGCAATTTCCAATCGCTACATCATGGTAGACCCAGCTCCTCCCCAAACAGTAATGCAGTACGAGAGTAATGACTGGCAAAACGCCAAATAAATTAGCTTAACCAGATTTACCAGATTTACCTCTATAACTGAAACAGCGAGTGATTTTTAAATGTATTTACATCATTCTGTAACTAAATAATAAATAAATAAATATTCCACAACATTCTACATAACGCTAGCTAGACCCATGGTAAGCTTTTATAGCTTGTGTTATGGAATCTAGAATGCGGATAAACATACTTATATACTTTTTTTTTTGTAAATGCATACGTATTATATATAGAAACACCCAGACCAATGCAAATAGCCATATTCATGCATACAAATATTTGCACTGAGCGGGAATCGAACCCGCGCCTTCTGCGTGGCAGTCGCGTGCACTACCACCACGCCACGGAGGCTGTCAGACTAAGTTACTTATCATATTTTTTTTGTTTACTTTTTATTCTTATTCTAATCGCGAATTCCGTATTATGAGCCTAAATGACTTGGAGTTTTAGTTTCAATTTACTTCATGCGGGTGTTTAAGTATATGGAAAATGCTAAAGCACTGATAATCAAAAAAAATCTTTTTTTATTTTTTTTTTATTTATCGTTTACACAATTTATATAAGCAATATACTTAAGCATTACAGAAACCTATGCTGTTTATAATGTATGCCTAATGTGTTAAATAACATTATAAAAGTGTGTTTAGATAGTGTGTTATCTAATGGCTGATAGATTCCAAAAGACAAACTAAAATGACCATGATAAATTCTGTTTACATTTTAGTATTAGGAAAAATATGTGGCTTATTACCTTTTATTGCCTTAACTTTTTTATTCCAATAAAGATAGAAAATCACATAGGTACATAATATATTACATACAATGTTTACATCATACCCACTTTATTTTATGTATTTAATAATTGTACCTCTGTAACTGAAATAACATGTATTCTGACCTCTATTAATGCAAAACCGTTTTTAAATGAGACATATATTTCTGTATACCTGGATATCTGAGACACTGTGTAAATGGAATACTTCTATAAGTGAGACAAAGTTGCAGGTCCCTTGAGGTTTCACTTAACCAGGTTTCATTGCACCATTTAATCTCATAATTTCTGACGCTGACTGTACTCTTAACTATTCTGTGCACTCATATAATTTATTAATTATATGACTGCAATATCACGCAATAAATAATTCCGATACATATTGGACAATAATATGTACATGTAATATCATGAATTACATGCTGGGGCAAATTTCCATTCAATCCGTTTCAATTGCACTAATGTAAATGCAGCTATGTTATTCAGCTTTAGGCAAATAAATTGGTCCCATAATTGCATTCTGCCATTTTATACAGAGTGATTTGTTGTGCTCGCTTGACAATAATTAATTACTAACTTTTATACTACCACGTTCTGTTATATTCAAGAATGTTATCGGGAATTAAAATGGTTAAATTAGTGAAACTTTAGCACATTTACAAAGTTAGAAGAACAGACAGAAATCAGATTTCACAAAGATGGATGAACATACCCAGGATTTTTTCATGTCCTTTATATTGAACATTAACTAAGTCCAAAAGCAAAATATTAATACATGATTATTGATTGATCAGTTTGCAACAAATAAAAAGATAGACAGACCCTTACCTTTTTATATACTAATTAGATGTCGGTTATTGCGACCAAACATAGCCTATGCCCTTTCTCATGGTCCAATCTACCCCTGTGCCAAATTTGATCAAAATCGGTTCAGTGGTTTAGGCGTGAAAGCGTAACATACAGACAGAAGTAACTCTGTCTGTCTGTGATTTTGATCAATTCGATCGCATTTATCATATTAGTATGGATATGAATTCAAAGTAAAAAGTAAAGTAAAGTATCTCTTTATTGTGTACACCAAGGAATAAGAACATGTGTTGTTTGTAGGTACATTTCAGGTATAGACAATAGGCGGCCTTATCGCACAGTGGCAATCTCTTACAGGCAACCTTTGGATGGAGAAAGAGATAGAAACCATGTTTGGGTAGCATGGTGCACAAAGTCCCAATGTTATAATAATATACCTATAGAAATAAATATAGGTACATGCACATATACATACATACACACATAAATACATACACACATACATACATACACACATATATACATACACACATACATACATACACACATATTATATACATACACACACATATACATACACACATATATACATATACATACACATACATACACAAATACATACATACATACCGTTTATGGAGGAGTGACCAATGAGTCTATAGCTCGTGCGAGTTAACATGGCACCTGCCTCGAAGACACCTTCCTCCCGCTTCCCCGCGCGCGACCCCGCTCTCGCCGTGCGAGGCTAGTAGCGTCAGCGTACACGCCTCCCGCTCCCCCGCGCAAAGCCCCGAGCCAGGTGCCATGTTAACTCGCACGAGTTGTACATGTAGCCGATGTCCCGCAGGTAGTAATCATTCACAGATTTTTTAAAAACTGGTAAGGACTGTGCGCGTCTAATTCTTACCGGTAAAGCATTCCACAGACGAACAGCTTGGACGGAGAAGGATTTGTCAGTGAATTTTGTGGAGTGCCCCGGCATTTTCAGTCTCAAATTCTCTGCCGATCTCAGAGACCTGGAATGTGTAGCGTCCAGAAACTCGAATCGCTTTTTAAGGTAAGAGGGAGTAGCAGGATTGAAGAGTATGCTGTACAATAGTGAGAGTATATGAGTATTCCGGCGAAGTCGGATAGGCAACCACTTGAGCTTTCTTCGATATTCGGAAACGTATTAACATAACATAACATAACATAAACTCACGCCTGTATTCCCCGAAGGGGTAGGCAGAGGTGCTAGCACCCACATTTCGCCAGTTTATGTTTAGGTCCCCTATTGCCATTGCCACGGTATTAACAATGTTAACAAAACTATAATATTCAAGTCCATATAATAGGTGGCGAGCCTATTGCCATCAAACGGGTGCTGTTTCACGGGCAACATGTTTCTTGCCAGATGGAAAACAACCCTTAGTAATAAAATAATAAATCCTTATAGAATACTACAGTACATATAACGTCGGTTAAGTGGTAAGGACTTACGATCGAGAGGTCCCGGGTTCGATCCTGGCCATTACACTACCGACGTGAACCCACTCCTAGTACAAGCGGTTTAGCTTAGTTGGAGGGGTTAGGGGGAATATTAGTATATTCGGTTGCTAATATTCTCTTTAAAAAAATTAAAGAAACGAATGGTGTTTATTGGTACTAGGCTGCCATGAAATAACAGGTGCCAAAATAACTATTGTTTTACGTAAAATAAGTAGGACGCTAATAAAACAGGTCCTAAAAGTTTGGAGTCGAACGAAATCTGATATTTAAATTACTATGAACGGTTATAAGGTTAACGACGTTTTGTATAGATTAAAACTTATTTCGAGCTGAAATTTAATGAAAAAATGAAGTGTTATCTAAATGATGGCTATTAGGTTGAATTATTTAACAATTTGTTTAATAAGGCTGGCAACAAAACAGCTACGGTAATAATCACTATTATGTGAGATGTATCGCGCAGACCAAAAAAGGGCACCCCATCTATTCCCGTTATAAGCTAAATGAGGAATCAAGCTGTGCTGTAACAGACAACAATGTAAAGTTGGGTTGGCCATAAGTTTTACGCTAAGTAAATGTTTGTGAATAGATAAAAAAAAACTGCCTGCTGTGTTTCTTGCCGGAGTCTTCTCAGGTCTGGGCCGCGTTTCGCAGCGGCGGCGGTGGTCCATTTGCTAAACTAGTACTTATTTAATATTTACTTTATATTGACGTTTTGTAAGTTCCGATTTAATGGTCTATGCAGAATAAACGATTTTTGATTTTGGTTTTGACGGCAATAGGTTCACGTTCACATCCACTTTATCAAAAAACCTAATAAAGTTTTTTTTAATAAATTAGACGAAAAATACAGCTTTATGCATGGTTCATGGAAGTCACTGTTTCGACCGCAACGGCTCTGTGGTACCACCGAGTCACACCACTGGTAGTATCAACGGTATTATTCTATTCCCTATGATACCACCGTTGGTGTCAAGGATATTTACTACTACTAAGTGCATAAATTCATATACCTACTTGTTTTTGAAGTTTCATTGAATAATATTATCTATTCTAGGACTTATATCACAAGTTTAGTATACCTACCTATTTAGTATGTGTTTAGATGGCATTCAGTAATTACTAGATGCAAATTATTTAAATTTTGTGTAACTACAAATTAATTACGGGAATCAGCGGAACAATAGGGTGTATTATAATCAGGTGTTCAGTTAGACATCACGGCGCAGTTGACAGGTCATTATTAAAACAATTAATAAACAGAGTGGACCGAGCGGACCCGCCGGCTGGTCCAAACCCTTGGATCCATTTACAACATAATTACGGCCCGGGCCATCACATCGTTTGTCACTCTCGCCTCCCACTCGCACCTTTTATATATAACGTTACAAAAGTTATAAATTGTTCCGCTACCTTTGTATAAAAACGCTGGAATTATTCGGCCCTGCCTTTTGTTTCTGTTAATCTACCTGAATTGTTTTGTATTTTTCGTATAAATTCTGTTAAAGGATCAAGACTGCTTTCAGTTTAAAATGTATTTGATAGAAGATAAGTGGTCCATTGAATGAAATATTTGTTTGGAATTTGCGAATAATTTGAACATTGTTTCATTCGTTCTCCCGTGGGATGGCCTCTATTTTGAACGTGATGTATGGATTTATCCGAATGGGTTTGTACGTTGTCTAATCAGGAACTGAAATTAACTTTAGGGAATAATAATAATCTTTAATGCAAATATAACTTCGTCTGTATGTTACGCTTCACACCTAAACCATCAAACCGATTATGATAAAAATGTTATATAGGTAAACTAGAGCCTAAAAAGGACAAAGACTGTTTTAGTTGTGTTCATAAACTTAACGTACATCGTAATTAGGAGAAATGTTACAGTACCAGCTGTTTAGGACAGGTCCATGTAGTTCAATTGGCAAAGCCACCTAGACAGCAACTATCATGAGTTCAAGTTTCGGTTTATCGATTTCAACCAATTTAAATATAAAATAATATTAGAGTTCAATAAACCCTGCCCCACACCTAACCAATTACGCGGTATAAAACATTGCTGTTTGAGCTGCTATTTCTTAGCCAAGCTAATAATTACCTAGCTCAAAGTATTCGAAGAACCTTTCCAATTATGACATTAATAAAGTCGTTAAATGTAATGACATGTCGTTAGCACTCACATAGTTCCAAGGTCCTTGTGTGGCCCCCCACAGTTAGAAGTAGTGTGATGTATGAAGTAGGGG
The DNA here is from genome assembly GCA_914829495.1 of Eilema sororculum. Lineage (NCBI taxonomy): Eukaryota > Metazoa > Arthropoda > Insecta > Lepidoptera > Erebidae > Eilema > Eilema sororculum. The sequence goes on from OU618533.1 coordinate 29,286,794, forward strand.
TACTGGATTATGACAAATATATATCGCACATCACGCGACTAGGAGTATTTCCTTCACTAAGGGAGGTCACACACTAAAACAGCAAGTAATAAGCAGTAGCAAGTAACAAGCACACAGCTAATTACCTATATTTACGCAGCACATGCAACTCCCGGTGTGTGGTCCTCCTAACAAAAAATAAAAGTCCAAAACAGAGACCGGACCAGATGTACTTAAATATATATTATTTTTATTTTCACAACTTTTAATTGGACACAATAAATGACTGATCTTAAATAATTAAACTTTGAGTTTTGTCGACTTTTATCACAGAAGCAGACATTTTTCAGAAATAATTATTTATTCTCTGTACAATCTCTGTACAACTTCTTTAAATTAAACGTTAGGTTGGACAAATTCAAAGAATTGGATCTGGAAACTAAAAGAATATGCCCAAAAGTAATATTACCTAGAAAAATACACTAATTAGGGCAAATATCGTTAGTAAAACAATTGAATTATAACTTATGTATTTTATGCACTATTATATTTAAAGCAAACAAAATGATTTACAATAATGATTACATCATTAGCAAAAAAATTAAGTAAATATCAATATTATATATTACGGAAAGCAAGAATTTAAATGTTAGTGTATTGCTGTTTGTTTACCAAAATAAAAAAGTGACATTATCTTCAACATCTTAATTTGCTAATTTGAAAAAGAACCGGATCAAAACTCTAAAACTACAATCTTAACACTGTTATCGAACCAAGTATCACTTATCTGAAAGTGGGTATAAATAGCTGATCCACGTCTCCCGAATTAACCCTCACGTGCTCGTCGCGCCACTGCGACTATTGTTGTCCAAGACGTGGTCGCCGAGGCCGGGAGCTGTAGGACTCTAACCGTGCTAAATTATATTATTTTTGGACTTAGTGGTTTAGTTCTGTATTTAGGATTCTACTTCCTACTGCTGGCCGCGCAAAAGTTTCTGTGGGTTCATAGAAAATATGTACAAAATAGTCCTTCTTTAATGTAATCATTTAGATCGTTATAATGAGTAAATTAATTCCTTTCAGGTATAATTTTATAGCGTCGTAAATGCGTAAGGAGGTACTTACCATAACATTGCCAATTATGTATACAGTATTATGCGACAGCTTGCTAAAATTGCCGCAGTGTTGACAAATTTGATCACCACATGTATTGACAAGTAACCCCATTATAAACACCGTGATTAATTTGAGAATTGATTGGTCATGCATGGGAGCTCACATCTGACATTGACATACCTATATACATGAATTGAAACTTTTAATATGTTTAGACTGTAAAAGTTTTGAAGCTGAAAGACTGAAATGATATCTAGATGGATCCATTGTAAATACTTTTAAGACGATAAGTTTTCTTTGAATTTGATTAAAAATAATTCAGAAAATTGGGAGAATCACTATTCAAGTTCTATTACTTTCACAATAAAGCCTCAAGGCCGAAACATCAAGAATAAGTACTATTAATTAAAAGGTCTATCTATGTTTACTAAATTTAAAAAGAAATGCAAGCGATTGTGCCCACCTTAAAGAGGTTTTCCGTGTAATTTTATTAAGATAATATAAAACAAAACCAAACGAAACCTATTACAATTTCTTAGTGAACAATAAGTTCAGACTTTAAGTAATGAATACTTATTTATGTCTTGAAAAAGAACAATAAAATATGATTATGTAAATGGTATATTTTTTACAGAAGTATTACGTATTCGTTCACAAGAGCTTGACTGTGTCATATAAATAAATTGGCGACGGAACTGTGCGCAATAAATATTAAACATAACAGCCTCTTAAATACATTATTAACAATTCAGGCTTGATTTAACGCCAAGCCTTGTAATAATTTAGTGTAATTAAATGTAACGTGTTCAGGTAATACTGGTACAGTAACGAGAAACGATTTGCGTGCTGCCCTCGTACCTCATTTGGGAAATCTGCGTCGCAGAGTGTACCGACGGTTATGAATAGCAGACAGAGGGTTATCCCAGGATAGGTCTTGAATATTGATACACAAAGTATTCGCTAAGTTTGTGACAATGTTGCGTTATGACGTTGTGATGTTGGGACAAAATGCGGGCCTGGCGTTGAATCTTGTGAATTTGTAGCAGGTAGGTATATTGCAGATGATTAAATGATTTGCATTATTTTTAACCCCCGACGCAAAAGCGACGGGGTGTTATAAGCTTGACGTGTGTGTGTGTGTGTGTGTGTGTGTGTGTGTGTGTGTGTGTGTGTGTGTGTGTGTGTGTGTGTGTGTGTGCGTGTGTGTGTGTGTGTGTGTGTGTGTGTCTGTGGCATCGTAGCACTCAAACGGATGAACCGATTTGGATTTAGTTTCTTTTGTTTGAAAGGTATATTTGTCGGGAGTGTTCTTAGCTATGTTTGAAATCGGTCCAAGATGGCCGCCGCCACAACATGTTGGAATACATATTTCTATACAATTCAATCAATATGGGTATCAAATGAAAGAGCTTGACTATTAGATCAATTTAAAAGGCATAAAATAAAAATTAAATTAAAGATTTAAAAAACCCCCGTCACAAAAATACATCAAAAAGTTGAAAATAAATGAATGCCATGTCGGGGGACCATACGATATAAAGGAGTAATTAACCAGTTACGGTCCCCCGACATGGCAACCGTTGAATTAAAATTTATTCATTTATTTTCAACTTTTTGATGTTTTTTGTGACGGGGGTTTTTTATATTAAACTAGCTGTGCCCGCGACTTCGTCCGCGTGGAATGTACTTAATAAAAAAAATCTGTTTATTTTTTTTGTTTTTGGCATTTTTTTTTTTAGCCTAAGTTACTCCTTATTACATAAGCTATCTGCCAGTGAAAGTCCCGTCCAAATCGGTCCAGCCGTTCCAGAGATTAGCCAAAACAAACAGACAGACAGACAGACAGACAGACAGACAGACAGACAGACAAAAAATTTAAAAATATATATTTTGGTATGTGTACCGTATATACATTCATATGCATGTAGTAGAAAGCGGTTATTTTAATATTACAAACAGACACTCCAATTTTATTTATTTGTATAGATAGAAAAGTCATCTTTTGATGTTGACTCTGATGACTATTGTCGATCCCGGTTGTAATATGAACATTTATGGCAGCCATTGAGTTGGGAAAAGGCTCATAGAAGGATGAGGATGGTGATGAAGGATGCTGTCATCGACAATTTAGGCATTCTATAAGCCAACAGCTTAGAATGTAAAATCCCAATCATTAGTAAATTGATGTACAAATACTATTAGACTACTGCATAAAAAACATTTAGCACAACCTCGCACCACATCTAAAGTCGATTTAACAGGTTTAAAACTCAATTGCATTTGTGTGTATGACACACAACGTAAATTATTTGTTGTCTTCGCGGTATTAGTTTTATCCAATACATTTACAATGCTCAAGAGATGAGCCCCAGCCACGAGGAAACAAACGGCGTACCGCATCATCCGTCATGTCACGTTCGTCGGCGCTCCTGCTGACATGACGAGGATACAGTTTGAAGTGTTCCCGCAATCATTGACGCATCGGTGTTTGGGCAGGAGTGACAAGCGAAGACGTTTATTACAACAAGCGACTATTTGATTGGTATGATGATGAAAAGACAGTGTGTGTTACGTGAGGCAACTCTGACTTCTCGAGCTGTCTCTTTTACACTTGTTAATTCTTCCATAAGGACGGTTATCCTCTCTCCATCTAACCATTTTAACATCAGATTCCAACATTCTCTGTATTTTAAACCCAAGGTTGACGACATACGTTTCTTTACTATATAAATACTTTTAATTTCTTGTTTTTTCCAACTACATCAAGATGTGTTAGAAATAGTTTCACTGGTATACTAGTTATGAATTTTTGAACTTGCAATTTTTTTGTTGAATGACCAACAAGCCAGCCATTACGCTACATTTGCTTAGTTGTACAAAAAATCTTCTAAAATCGAGATAAATCATATGCTTCTGTGTGCCTACCGAGAACTAATTCAAACTACTTAGATATTTGAAAAGCACTATTTTATATGATTCTAAGTTAGGTATTTTAAAGTAACAGCGGTTAATTACGTAAACATATTCATTAACAACAATACTCTTAGGTACTTATAACCAAAAATAAACATAAAAATGAGTGCAAATACTTCTTTAATATATTTATAGTTAGTCAACATCTCATAAACTGGTACATTGTCCCACAAAACTGTACATACTTTCGAGAACAAGTACATAACAGTTTCAAACAAAATTTCTGGTATCAATTAAACACTCACTGGCTCCTAGACTACCCATACCTATGTTTTGTTGAGGTGGCTTGTCGCCTGTCACTGACACAAGATTGATTGCGCTATAGGTAGTCGCGGAGACACTTATAGCGATGGCATATAACTCAAGTCACGGTTACATGTAGTAGTTTGATTTAATTGGGTACACGTTCAGTTAATTGTTCACTTTACCATATTAATTACGCATGTGTAGCCAGATGGGCACGAAAAATAAATACAGAACAATATTTTTTTTTTCAAAAAAGCATTCAATGTGACAAACCGTGAATGATCCATGTATACATAGGCATGCAGAAAGTATCAGGCCTAAGTGGCTAAGCGGCTTATTAGCGCTGGAGCCGGACTCTGAAAGTCAGTATTAGAGCCTCGACTTTCAAACCCAGTGGTAAAGCCAGATTGAAGACCTTGATAGAGCCTCATACTAAAATTATGTAATGGTTGTGATTGATTAGACATTGGAAAGAAATATTCCTGAAATAACTAAAAAAATATACCTAATAAAAACCTGAAATAAACAAAAACATTACTAAGGTGCCTAATTATAATAATGAAAAGGATTCTTTTCACGTAACGCCTAACGCCTATTTCAATTTGTCAATAGAAATATCTCTTTTATTTTTTCTTCCCAAAATGTTTTCATAGCTTTTTTTTAAACTATCGCGGCGTATACTCATGTTTTATAACACACAGTCGGCAAAAGTAAGTTTTCCAAAATTTATCGCGTGAAGTCCTGAACTATTAAAAACATGTTTTCATAGAGTTGTCAGGACTATACAGTTAAAATGTTTAGGCCGTCGACACGCCTACGACTGTTCGTTTCCGGGGCGGGGATGTCACCTTGTGTGTCGCTATCTTGTGCCACGCTGATTGATTATATTATAGTCGGTGCGTTTAGTACACATCTTGTTGAAAATCTCCGCGAGAACTCTGCCTGTCTCTTTTTACCTAGATACGAATATATCTAGCCCTGTTGGGGTACATATACTACGTATTTATTAGTGTACTTTGTAACAGACCAAACAGAACAAAACCATGGACTGCAAAGCCCAGGTGTTGCCGGAGAAAGCTTGTGGTTGGGCTAGTTCTTTCTCTTTTTAGGCTATGTATTGTTTAATTTTAGTTAAATTTAATTAAATCGGTGTGTTTTTTACACTCTAGGGGGCCAGCGTGGGTACGTCGTGCTCAGCATTATGCTGAACTGGTCCCTTTTTTGGTGCAACATAAATGTCCCCAATACAAGGAATATATAGAATATATAGGAATATATAGAATATATAACACTGTTTATTTTTAAGTATGTTTGTGTTGCACTAGAAATAAAATGTTTTTTCTTTTAAGTCTTTGGTCTTCCCAATGACATGCCTAAAAACTTTAGTGAGCTCTAGCTATCCTACTCATCGCCGGGAATACAACACGAGGTTATTATGGCCTTAGTATTCTGTAGGATGGAGGTACTTTCCCGGTCAGACTGCTCAATTGGGACGGGAATACCGTCATGTCCTACTTCCTATAAACCGATATATTCAAATATATTTCGCATTTTATATTTCCCGCTCAGAGAACAGCCATTACGAACAAAGCCACGAGCAACACTTGAATATCTTAATTATGTAATACACACACTTGAGTGAACTTCGTAAGCCCCAATTCCATTGTTAGGGTGTAAATAAATCGAATCCTCGGGGCTCGTTTCCATTATGTCTGGAAGCAACAAGCTGGCAAATAAGCCCTGGCATTCCAAAATATAACTCTGAATTAGTATCGTCTTGGTATCGTACACTTACTCGTCTCTTATGCAGGTTTTACAGTAAAAGCATCTTCCTTTCAATAAATATTAACCTTAAGTAACAATTATCCTTTTTTATATAAAGAACATGTCAATTTCACTTCACCTCGCCTGATGGTAAGCTAAAGGCAAAGTCTCAAGTCAGGGAGTTCAAGGCCTTAATATAAACATAGGAATGAGTCACTGAACTGCTTGTTTCTAGCAGATATATTCTGCACCGTATACGGATGAAAATTATGCTATTTTCGTAAGGTTTACAAGACGGCCACATTTTATTTCCTACATCCTTCCTATTTCTTTCCCCTTTAACCGGTAATAGACCGGTAATAGTGTGAATTTGTTCGGAGTATTCATAATCAGCACCCCCAAAAATGCAATCCAGGTGGCGGCACACTGGGAACATAGAATCTGAGAGTTGAGGCGCCTTTGATTCGATAGAAGAAGATAGTCAAATTATCCATTTTCTAGATGAGGTTGGTTTACCAAAGGGTGATAGAAGATATTCTACTACAATTTTCATTGTAATCACAAATATACGTTTTGGTATTTGAAACTTGCAGCAATGCTGATGCTAAAATATATTAGATGGCATTGGCATCCGTTTGCTACATGACACTGTATCGGTACCAGCATCTGTGAGCGATACATTGTTGCGGTATCATGAGTCCAGTCTGGCATCACTGATCTAAATACGTTCATCTTTAGTTTTAGTTCTCAGACAACTCGATGAAATAGAATGTGTCTTGTAGGAGCTGAAACTATTTTGCCACAATAAAGATAGTGTAATTTGACTGGATAGGGATAGCGAAGGGAAGAGGATAGGGAAATAGTCGTGAGTTCAAGTCTCACTTGAGCGTTTCATTTTTTCCGATGTTTTTCGAACTTTAAAGTCACCATTAAAAATGCTATAAAAATCCAGTCAAATATTCGGGCGAAGTTGCAAATAGTTGAAAAATCATTCATTGTTTCCAACAGTTCTTAAGGATGTTTGGTAGATGGCATCACCGTTAAAGACGGATACAAAGAGAAGGAAAATTTGAAATGAATCAGGTGTGGCTCAATAGCTCAGTTGGAAGAGCATTCCCCCTGTAAGGGAAAGGTCGTGAGTTCAAGTCTCATTTGAGCGTTTCATTTTTTTTCGATGTTTTTCGAAGATAGTGTAAGTTAAAGTTAAGTTGGCTATATTATAATAACTTTACCAATTATCTATATTAGTGAAGGTAAAGTAAACTCAAGGACCAGGTTGTACAATGTGTGTATATAATACATATAATATATTATGATGATGTTATAGCCGTAAGATTGGTAAGAAAACATGAGGCACATCTTGTGTGGGTTAATTAAACGCCTCAGGGCCCCTCTTACTGCTTACCCTGAACGTACACAGAATGAACACCCTTGTAGCTATTGTCTCTGGATATTTTAACAAGTGCAAACATCCTCTAACCATACAAAAGGATACCTCTAAAAGATTTTAATTATATTTGCGTGAATCCGAGAATCAATTCGCGAATGGAGTAAAGTTTCAGTGTGAAGAAATTCTAAGTTAGCATGGAATAAAGTCAGCAAAAGGTTCCCATCTATTTTTTTTTTGTAAATAAAGGATATTAGAACCGAAATTACTAATATTTCCTGTAACCTCTCCAGCTGAGCTAAATTAATTGTGTTAGAAGTGGGTTTCCTTCGGTAGTGTAAAGGCCAGGTTTCGAACCTGGGACCTTTCGATCGTAAGGTCGAGTCCTACCACTAAGCTGCCGACGTTGAGTTACTACAACATTGCATCAGTTAACGGTAAAAAGTAATTATTTGGGATTATTATGATATCTGCAGATACCTCTACAATTTTAATATGTAACTTAATGGTGAATAATATTTATTATAATACTTTTTAATTAATTCATAGTTAGAACCACTTTATGGAACATCGTTACTTAATGATTATAATTATATAGGAACGTGATTCCAATCCTCCTCTATTTCAAAGAAACTATAAATTTATCCGCGTAATTAACATAACATATAAACATAAACTCACGCCTGTATTCCCCGAAGGGGTAGGCAGAGGTGCTAGCACCCACGTTTCGCCAGTTTATGTTTAGGTCCCAATGTAATAGGTGGCGAGCCTATTGCCATTAACCGGGCACTTATAAACCTGCGATACATACACACATAACTTCGAAAAGCATCGAAAAGTCATTGGTGTGTGCCATGGTAAACCTGGGATCGAACCCGAGACCTCGTCTCAGCAGTCCATTACCCATACCACTAGGCTACCGCAGATTTGTTTTACCGCGTAATTAGGTTTGGGTAATTGCATTTACCGGGTAAACAAGACAGAATTAACCATAAAAAGGTTCAATATACGTGTGATACTAACAGAAATAAAACCATTCTATTAGCCTTAGCCGATTATTACTGAGTAGACACAATCCCAAAATCCGCCACTACAGCACATACTCGTCAAACCAACGAAACTGCTATCAAAATAGGAATCGGGGCTTTCCCCTGTCTCTGGAACATAAAGATCTGGTGTGTGACCGAGACAATCAAAAGGGGGACTAACGAGCACATTGTACCGTCTCCCCACCCCACCTTCGCCAGTCTGAATGTGGAAATACACAAAGAAAACCCTATTTTAGCCGCCTTCCACAGCGCTGAGTGTGAAGTATGTCAACTACGTCAAAGAAACTAAATTAAAGCTCGCAAGGTTTATGTTGTCCTTGATTCCGTTGTGAAGTTGATTTGGGGCTGGCTTTGTACCACCGTTGTTGACCTGCTGAGTCTCGATTAAGGTAACGGCAATACGTTGAGCTTGACAAACCAATCAAGTTTTGATATCCAGGTTTCTAATACAACTTAAAAAGGAAATCAAAAGTTCTTAAGGTTAAGTTTGCTGTAATACAAGGAAGCTATACTTAATATGTTTTGTGCCGGTAACATATGTAAATAATGGCTAATGAAAGAACATGAATTAATGCGTTTCAAAGCCCTGAAGCAAGCTAGTGGCATTCTTCACTATCACGACACGCTCTTAGATTTAGAGTACGTTAGATACTGAGCGCGTTAACAGAGGTTAAAAAGTATGTATACGAGTAATGAACAAAATAATACTGATTAATTTACTACGAATATAGGTTAACCCCACACCTATGATAAATATATATACGAGATATACTACGACAACACCTATATCGTTAAAATGAACTGATTTTGGTGCATCTAAAAAAAACCAGTGTGCCCATTCTGGCTCCACTAAGCCAAGGTCGTTCTCGGTCTTAGTGAAAAGCCTTGAAAGCTGTGAGCTAGCTTCAAACAGTGCCACAGAATAGATGTAGTGCTTACTGAATGAGCTTCGTTTATAATTGAAAAGAAACTAAGTACAAAAATTCAATGTAAAGACATATTATAATCCACATGAAAACCATACCGTAGTTGGTGAAAAAGTGTCACTGTGCGATAACGCGATGAAAATGCAAAATGTATCATCAAATATCTACTTAGTAAGTGATAAAGCGGTTGAGTTGAAAATCCTATAGGACGTCACCGTGTCGACTCACACGGACCGGCAAAGCGCTTCAGCTCATATTTTAAACAGGCTTTAATTTCAAACTTGTAGCCTAACCGCGCTCCCAACATAAACATTGGATGAAAGCGGCTCAGTGGCACACACTTTGTTATATGACGCGAGGGGTTGTTTGGGACTATAGCATAGAATGTAACTAATAATAATATTAATGTATAATAACAAGAATATATTAACAGGCATAATTAACTTCTCCTCCTTTACGTAACGTTCCAGGAAAGAACTTGAATGTATGACAGTTCAATGTACCTACATTCTAGGGGGAACCTTTTCTCTCCGTGAAGTAGTGCTACGAATTGACACGACCTTCTCTATAGGTGTCAATTCGGACACAAATAAAAATTAGTTTGCGAACACTAAGTTTAGATTTTGATTAACATCAATTTTTTTATTTTAACTCTATTATTGGTGTGCTATAAAAATCTAGAAATGTATTAGTAACCGCTGCATGAATTCCATTATTCACAGTTCTGATATCCAGTGAACCTTTTATTTCTATCTCCCTTTTCACCTCGTTATAGCCTAGTGGTATGGGTAATGGACTTCTGCGGTAGCCTAGTGGTATGGGTAATGGACTACTGCGGTAGCCTAGTGGTATGGGTAATGGACTGCTGAGACGAGGTCTCGGGTTCGATCCCAGGTTTACCATGGCACACACCAATGACTTTTCGATGCTTTTCGAAGTTATGTGTGTATTTATCGCAGGTTTATAAGTGCCCGGTTAATGGCAATAGGCTCGCCACCTATTACATTGGGACCTAAACATAAACTGGCGAAATGTGGGTGCTAGCACCTCTGCCTACCCCTTCGGGGAATACAGGCGTGAGTTTATGTTATGTTATGCTATGTTATATTTCTTATCCAGATTTGCAAAACCTCAAAGCATATTATTATTAACCGTGCTAAGAGCGTATGATAGACATTAAGCTGAAAATTAAAGAGTCATCAAAACATAGCACATTTTTGTCCAACAAAACCTAACTTTTTGTTGCTTTTTAACTGCTAAAACAGAACTGTGACTTCAAAACTGCTGACGAGCGAGATTCAACAGCGCGTTTTGTGTGTTAGCTCACGTTTTATAGGTGATGGTCATGTCACTGAGTTCATTTGGAATTCAGAGTCAGATTTGATGTGGTACTTCATATAAATAAATATTCAAGGACAATATACCTAATACTCAACGCTATAGCACCCAAATCTCCTTACATAATATGAGTACATAGCCTGGATCCACTTATATGCTTCTTTATAATATATTTACTCATCATCATCATCACCTTAGTGTATTTGCTGGTTGCTTACAAGGTTTCACTTTGGAGCCCAGATTCTGCTTATTCGTTTACCTCCTTTTAGCTGGTGTGGTATTTATGAAAACGCTTGTTTGCCTGAGAAAATCTGCACTAGGGCCTCGTTTGGCCTAAAAGATCTCGTTTATTCCGAACCTGACCCAAAAACTTACCCAGTCGCGGGTTAGGTTAGAAACTTGGAAATTTGTTCGGAACGTAACCCTCTTCCTAACCTGCCCCGAAGTCTCGTTCCTATCATAAACCGAATTGCGCAGATCTGGCACTTCGCCGGCCGCTGCTTCTAACCTAACCCCTTTCGGGTCAGGTTCGGAATAATCAAAAGATCTTGGTGTGGTCCCATAACTTCACTTCAATATATTCACTAGTAATATGAAAAATTAAAGTATCAAAATGTTGGTAGATATGTATTGAGAGCTTATGTCGTCAAAAAATAATACATAATAACATTGTTTAATAATTTGCTAGTGTATTTCCAGCGAATTAATATAAGAGAGGCTCCTGCTCTGTGGTTATATAGGAATAGGTTATTGCGGTGGTCGCCTATAGGTAGTAGAGGCAACCTCACCTCCGGCCTAGCACCACGACCCATAGTCGGCGTGCGGTTTTAGTCGGTTCGAGCCCGACATAACCTCCCCTTCCGGCTCCGGCCGGGGGGGTATCCGAGGGGATTGCCGCACGAAAAAAAAAATAGACAGTAGAGGCATTACAAAAGTCAAGTCTTCTTTCTTGGAAGGTGACACAGAGCTATTATTATGATAATGATGTTGATTGATGGTGATTATGATGTTTGGGGAAAGTAAATATTTGCAGTGGAGTACAACGCATACAATAACTTGTTGTTACTGATCATATCGCACAAAGCTGATGCGGGAATTACCACCGTTGCATAATACGGGTTAAGTTAAAACAGATAACTGTAGGTATATTGAAAAATAGCATGCGGCATTTATTCTGAGTAGAATCTTCTTAATACCATGTCACCTCGTTTATACTTACATATCACCACTAGGTATGTTTTGGCCTTCTCTTTTTGTAGAAGATAATGAACTATTTTTTTTTACACATGTGAGTACACTTGTACTTTTTTCCACAGTACCTACCTATTTATTTTATTGAATCTGACCGGTTTCGCCTTACGGCATTCTCAAAGGTTTACATTTAAGACTATCGTAGAGTTTCAAAGTCTTAAATGCAACTCTTTGAGAATGCTGTAAGGTGAAACCGGTTAAGCTAGTGCTAGCACCCACATTTCGCCAGTTTATGTTTATGTTTAGGTCCCAATGTAATAGGTGGCGAGCCTATTGCCATTAACCGGGCACTTATAAACCTGCGATAAATACACACATAACTTCGAAAAGTGAAAAGTCATTGGTGTGTGCCATGGTAAACCTGGGATCGAACCCGAGACCTCGTCTCAGCAGTCCATTACCCATACCACTAGGCTACCGCAGATTACAATATGTGTAACAATAAATCCCACCAAGTGCCTTCAATCAACAGTATAAATAGTATTTTTTTCCAAATACCTATTGAGTAGTAGTAGTGGTGTATCTGACTTACGATTTGCTTCGGCGAATAGTCCGGTATATTTCTTAGAACAGACGTAACGTGCGTGTTTGACGATACTCTGATAGTGCCGTGCTAATCTTGAAAGCATTGAATATAACTTTCAATTCAATAAACAATTTTCACTTTATAAAGAAGCAGAAACTTTTCAAATAACAATCTAGGCAAGATAATTAAAAACAAAACGACTCATATGTGGAGTAGTGTGGTATCACGCGATGTGTCGTGCCGTGGTAGTGGGTTCATTACCGGGCGCGGAAACAATCCGGGCATCTGTATCACCGTTTGCAGAACGTCCTTGGTGTTATTGCTGGTGGACACGACATCCTGATGGAGGACCCTCGTACCATGCGCTGGCATACATAAAACTTTGCCAGTTTAAAAAATGAAAACAATCCATACTCGAGACAGGCCGTTCGTGCGCGTCACAAATAAATAAAGTGATTATGATTATCACACTACCGCCGAATTAGCTGTGATTTCTATAATTTTCTTCCATATAACAGTATCAATCACAAAAAGAAAGAAAAATAAGTTTTATGATCGGTTGAGCAATTTTCAGGCTCTGCGTTTCCGCCAACACTTACAGTTTACAGTGATAAAAGTACAAGTTAAAATTATACAAGTTTAAAACTGACCTATGAACACCCTCCCCTTTCCTTCACAGGACGGCTAGTGCAGGGCTAAGATGCCATCCATTTACGGTGCAGAGTATACCTGCTAGAACCAAGCGTTTCAGTGACTCATTCCTATGCCGCACCACTAAGACCTGGAACTCCCTGCCAGCTCACGTGTTTCCTTCTTCCTACAGTCCCGGGTCCTTTAAGCGGGGCGTGAAAAGGCATCTATTGAGGCCGTCAAGCTGAGTGCCACCACTGTTAACATGGTAAATGTTTACGATGGTGACCCTCTTTCCGAGACTTTGCCTTTAGCTTAACATCAGGTGAGGTGAAGTCAAATTGACGTGTCACGTATAAAAAAAAATGAATTTAATTACACCTAAGTATATAATATTCTAGTACATTCAACATCTAAAATAGGACTTGAACCCACGATAACCTGAGCTACTACCCACGAATACCTGTCCCCTTTAGCTGACTTTTTATACATACATACACAAATCTCGAAGGTATGTATTTAACAGCCACATATTTGGATTTTCGGTACCACGTAATGAGGGACGAGCCTATTGCTGTCAACCGGGCACTGTATGTTTACTGTCGGATGGAGAACAGCCCTATCCCTTAGTCACCTTCTACGACGGCCACAGGTAAAGATGGAGTGGCCTGATTCTACTTCACCGGGAACCAACACTTTTTATGAACATAAAATTATATATGTATATACTGTTATATGTATAAAATGTTTAAAAATTCATGAAATATTACAAATATAAACTTATTTAATGTATCGGTCTTTAACAAGAAAGTTAAACATCTCCTTAATAAACCCATGTATAATTTATGTCGAAACATTTATTTAAACTTTTTGTTTAAACAACTGGAAAGAAACCGCACTCATAATGCCTCGGGGGATAAATTTCGTTCTACACTTTTTGTTTTACAGTTCTAAAGGGGCTGTGAACCCAAATTATGGCTTCCTCGGCCCTTATAAAAGTTTCTTGGGCGACTAGCTATGCGAAATATAGTGAAAATCTATTTTTGTTTATAAACGTGTCGCTAAAGTGTCGATGTTAATCCCAAAGTGCCATTTAGTGTTTTCAATATGAAAAATATACGCTGTAACTAAGTACAGTCAACTACAAAAGTAGCTTAACAAATTCTAATTTATTGAACACTGTGGCCCCTAAACCTTACATAAAATTGTGAAAAAAAAACATTGAATATGTAAATTAAGTTTGTCTTCTGGGAATCATAACACTACATTTACTATAGACAGATGCATTCCATTATAAGAAAGATTTGTAAAAATATTTTAGTGTTAATAACTTATGGCGTTGACTGTACAGCTGAGTGATGAAAACAGTGAGCTCGTCACTCTGAGAGATTCTGAGAAATCTATACAGGGTGTAATCGTTAAGTGTGTCCAGGCGATTATTCCGTAACTATTACAGATATCAAAAAACTTTAAACTGATATCGAAAGTATGTTACCTTATGAGTAAAAAGACATCAATAACTTTTTAGAGATCAAACGAGAGGTATCTAAAATTTTGACATTAAACAATCCCATACATTTAGTATGAGATTAGTAGAAAGGTTATAAGTGTCCTTGTTTTAAAAGAATATTTTAGTTTAGTACTGATATTAAAGGAAACTATTTATTGACCTAACAGAGTAATAAAACTATCTTTTAATTGAATCATATTTATTTCTTAGTAAGTACAATATTGTATTGAAAGCAGGTGTTCGAAGGGACGTCCTTGTTGTGCGAAACAATGACAAGCTCTACTTACAGTTTCTAAATGAACTTTCCTTAACATTTGCGGAGTAATTAAAGCAATTGTACGACGTACACGAATCTGTAACTCTTCTAGGCTGTGCATTCTCTCAACGTACACTTTCGTCTTAAAAAATCCCCATAGGAAGAAATCACAGGGCGTGAGATCCGGGCATCTGGCAAGCCAAGGGGTTGCACTGTTATTGGCTATTATACCTTCAAAATTGACGTCACTTCGAACATCTGCTTTGAATACAAAATTTTGTACTTACTAAGAAATGGATATTATTCAATTAAAATATACTTTTATTACTCTGTTAGGTTAATAAACAGTTTCCTTTAATACCAGTACTAAGCTAAAATATTCTTTTAAAATAAGGACACTTATAACCTTTCTACTAATCTCATACTAAATGTATCGGAGTGTTTAATGTCAAAATTTTAGATACATCTCGTTTGATTTAAAAAAAAGTTATTGATTCCATTTTACTCATTAGGTAACGTACTTTCGATATCAGTTTAAAGTTTTTTGATATCTGTAATAGTTACAAAATAATGGCCTGGACACACTTAACGATTACACCCTGCATATGTCTTAGAACGCACAAACGATAAAATATTAGTATCCTTAGAACTGAGCATAAAAAAGCATTTTACGAGGCCGGCAATCAGAGTTCCATCATTGTAGCATTATTGTTATTTGTAACTGTGAGTCTAATACCCAAGACTTCACCTGTAATTTACCATGAGTTGAGGAGAAGTCATAATGACGTGACCATTATTTTAAAAATAAAAATATGAAAATGACGCTTTCTTCTTAGCAAGTAAAAAATGCATGCTAAAAAATCTAACCAAAAACATTAGTCCATATAAACGTCTACTAATAGCAAATGACGTCATTAGCCTAAGAAATAATAAATTCCACAGTGCCTCCATTACAGTGTTTACACCCATTCGCTAGTTCCTCGACTTACAGAACGCAGAACATTCCGACACATATTTCAAGTGAAAAGTGAAATAAGCGTTCTTCAGTGAAACTTCCATTTACGAATCTTAATTACGACCATTTATTTGGTGTGAATACCTGCTGAGCACACTGCTATAGAAATTCTAACAATTAAAAGCTCGTTAATACAATATCACGCCTGCCTTGTAATACAATATTCTTTGCAGGCTACGCAAAGGTGTACGTAAGTATTATAATGAGGGAGGATAAATTATATTTACTTTACATTTAAATATTATTCAAAAGCAGATTTATTAAGATAACTATGCCTTCCAGCCGTGGATGTCGGTTTTAGCGACTTTTGGTTATACTCAACCAATTGCGATTAAATAAAGATACGATTTTAAGAAAGTAAATGAAAGAAACTATTTATTGGAACAGCAACGAGCTTATTGGACTTGAACAACTAATCCGTATACTCTCAACAGTAAAACTTGTTTTAATAAATTATATTTTCCCTTTGAAGAAGCAATACAATGTAAGTATGTCAAATAATATAGTACATAGCGTTAGCTAATTGTAAACGAAGCAAAGTAATAACCTAACTTGTGTCGACAGTAATTATTTACAAAATTTAATTCCGATCCGACATTTTGACATTCATCGAGTTGAACTTTTGAAAACTCAAACAGGCTGCTGAAACGTTTTGAACACGCTTTGAACAATACTTTGGATGATAAAATGTTTGTATGTATAGTCCTTTGTATAAGAAGTCATAATGCACATACTCAAATACATTTGATGCAAAAAATATACACCACTATGAGTTAATTGCGCATTTGTATCAAATCAGCGACCTTTGAATAAAATGCAAAAGTCTTACCGCCACGCCACGACGATCGTCAAATAAACTTATCTACTTTTTTAAAGGTTAGTCACCAAACCTTATAGGTATTCTCCCTAACCCTTTTCAAATAGGAAATGGGTTCAATTCAGTGCTGTAATGACCAGGGTTCGAACCCGGTACCATTCGATATTAAAGCCGACCCCTGACCTACTAAGCTACCGACTCTGATTGAATGTTATTGAGTGAGAAATTTTAACTGCTCGCACAATACTTATTAAATTTGATGCAATTCACACGACCCTGCCCTCCCGCGTCTCCCCATGAACTTAATTAAAGAAAATTTTATGTTTTAATAGGTTGGCAGTGTTTGCAATGTTGGCACCCCTGTTCCATGATTATGTTGATAGAACGAGATGAATGTTTCAAGTTTTAATTACCGATTGCTTAATTTCGATGATGACGCCGCGTCGCCATGTTCCTTTTATTTGATTACAAAGATTAATGACGTAATTGATTACTCTTGGATGTGTTACTTTAGGGAACATTATTTTAATTAAAATATTGAATGGTGTTCTTGTAAGGGTGTCAAAATTGAGATTTTGACAATTATGGCTCTCCTCCTTATAAATTTAGCAAGTAAGGTTTTGATTGAAGTGACTGCCATCTGACTTGATCGGAAAGACTGCGCTAGAGCCTCACCGGTCAGTCAGCTGGTGTACTGACATGCAAGAAAGGTTGGCTCGCATGCTAAAAGCCTTGGTGGATTATCCACGTAGATAATAAAATAAAATATAAAAAGTTCTATCATTTATCTCTAATTCGTATACGGTAAATGCTTAACTGCAAATTGTATGAAATATGAATTTTAATAACACATTTAGAAACAGCGACACTAAACTTGCCACTGGCAGCGCATCCGACAAATACAATGTTTGTTTAATTAAGCCCGCCATATAATTTACGAGACCACTATGCACATTGAATTGCGTCCAATGCCGGCGGTCGGCGCGACCACTCGCTGGTCGGTGGTCGTTCCGCAAATCCCGTAAAATTCGATTCATTTATGTCGGTATTATTGATAAAATAATTTATGACACGAAACAATCATAAACTTTTATGACGTATACGTAAAGTTGTTACGATTAATGAATGTACGGAAAAGTTTATGTGCGGTTTTAAGACGAGCTCGTTGAGAGAATTTACGTCATGTGTACACGTAAAATAAGTACATAAATATCCAAATAATTATTTGCAGTAAGTGAACCTCGGACTCTCCGATGCAGACTTATGATGCGACCGGGACTAGTGGGATTCTAGCGGACGAGAAAGTCCATATAGGTCTGCCACGGGACCCAGTGGAAGAAGCCGTGTTCATCTATTTTTACGTGTTATCATCCTTAAGCATCCCTAATGCGTGTGTATGTTGTGTGCACTCTTCATGATATAAAATAATAGATACAGATATTTAATTCCTATTTATGTTATGTTAGTTCCACGTAGGGTGTCTGTGAAGTAATATAATCTCGGTAAGCTCGCCAAAGTTAACGTTGCAGCAAACCGTAAGAGCCTCGCTTGCCCACCGCTGGGATTACGTCGAGTTAGACGACGCTCTTCCACAAAGCTAATTTCACTCTCTGGTCAAAAGCTAAATTAATAATAACATTAAACTTGTTCCTTTGTCTCTACACAATGTTGAGAAGAAAAGTTAATTTATGTTTGTGTGTTTCTAACTTGCTAACATCTAATTTTCTGAAGCAGTAGAAACGAATGTTATTATGAGAATATATATTATATATTTTTTTATGGAATGGGAATATTAACGCTTGCCATCAGGTGATCCCTCTGCTCGTTTGCCTGCCTATTCCATAAAAATATTTGAACGATTTTGTTAGGCATTGATAGCTTCCATCTATGGTGAAGGGCAGTTAAATAACGAACTACATATAAATAAAAAAGACATGTCATTAAAAAATGAATCATGGCGATTTAAATGAATATAATATTGAAGTAATTAGTAACTTAGTGATCCTATATTTTCTGTGATTTTGTCCTAAAGTTTATGTATCTTGTTTCAGGTAAGTTACTCACGTCCTCATGATGGATTGGATTGGAAGCAACACCGGAGGTCAGGTTTTTTATTACGTTTTTACTTTTGAACTATTGTAGTTCTAGTAGTCTACTTATTATTTGAACAATACAAATTTCAAGTAATCAGAATTAATGAATAATTCAACTACATACAGTAAAATTCTTCGCCTACAAAATCTTTAAATACAATAATTTATTCAGTATGAATAAAAAGCTAATGTGAGTCTTCATTTTGTTTCGATGTTGTTGGAAATCGTAATCAATGACAGCTTTCAGTACAATTGTGAATGAGGCTATCAGCAGAAAAATTAAGCAAATAATACACATTTTTTCTTTCATAAACTCCCCTGCAGGTATAATTTTTGCAAGTCTTCAAAAATAAAAATAACATTGTTAACACGTGATAGTTTGAACTGATTGCTATCATTTCTCTTTTTGCGTTCTTCCTCATATTCCCAACTATCAAATTTAATAGCAGTGTTTTCATGCATGCCTGTCTACAACGCTTATCACGATCAAGTTAACCACTTCATACAACGAAACATTTCATTTAAATGTATCTGGGTTACTTGTGTATGCAATTATTTGTATTACGTGAAACTGAGGCATGTATGGGTCCCTTGGCAATACGAGCCGAAACCAGACTGGATAGTCTTGCAGTTTGAGGTTAGTTTTAGAAAGACGTACGTGAAAGGTATTACTTTCATGTGCAAATGTTATCTTTTGTTTTAGATGGAGAACAGTTTTATTGAGTATGTATCGTATGTGTGTAGTACTTTGAAGGCATTTTTTCACAAGAAATTTCTTCTAAACTTTCTCCACCACGTTGTACTTAGTCATAAAAACGCCTTTATACTGGAAGGCATGGATCTCTTAGTTTGTGAATAATAGTTACGTTATTATTAGCCTAAATTTCCACAGATCTGATAATAACAAATATTGCATGCTATGGAATGTTGAGTAATTATTGTGGTTATGAATTCTTGTAATTGCAATAACATAAGTGTAACTGATACTTCTAATAAAAAGCAAACATGGAGGCAGAAGAAGAGAATAAGAAAAAGAAAGAAAATTAAAAACCTCGATACTTTTACGTTAGTGATTACACGGTTAAGTATCATATTCGTGCACAGAAAGGCACGGCATTGCCAGAGAAGGCCAGAGAACACAACAATGTTAACTTGTTCAGTTCAGTTCAACACCTACCAGGTCGTAGAGATAAACAAGCAGGCTAATATCTCGAACAAACTTCCTGGTGAAGTTATCAGGTGTTCTATTTACAAACAACGATAGTTCGAAACTGCGCGGTACGAGGAGTATCTGGTGCCGGTGAGCGCAATTCCTTGGAGAGGATAAGTACCTAACACTTTGCTTAGTTAAAATGGATGTTTACCCGCACAGTTGCGGCGGGGACGATGCTTGAACCTTGATAGAAACCGCAGTAAATGATTGTAAAGATTGCATAATCTTGTTTAGCTATGCATTTTTTTGTTGTGTGTCCGTGTGTTGTCTATCAATGTTACAATGGAATATGTATAGAACAGGCTTGAAGAATCTCAAATCGCGAGGTTTTAGTTAATTTGGTTCTGCATAATTCTTCAAATTTATCATAAATTAATAAATAATTGAATTCGGACCAATAACCCGCCCCCTGGCCGACCGTCAAGATTAGGTACTTAGTTACTTTTTACTAACTCTAACCTTATTAAGGTAATTTTAAAAGTGACCGTTTTACCTTTTTAACCTTTAACCGTTTAACCTGCTTTTATCACGTAAGTGAAAATAGTAAAGTCAGGCGTCAGCAATATTTGTAAAATAAATAACATCATTTTCACATCAAAATCCACACGGCAAGCTATTACAACATTTTCTTGCTAAAACTTATTACCGACGTTTCAACAACATCGACCATCTCAAAGCTAAGCCAATAACTTTATTACTTTACCTGAAAGCGATTTAGTATTTCTAGCCACGTTCAGCAATTACTAGCAGATCGAGGCTTATCCCCTACTGCACACACACACACACACACTTACCTTTATATCACTACACAAGGTATTCCCTACATGTAAGTTGGCCAGCCGACCGCACATTGTCGCGCACGGAGACAATTTAATGCGGGGACAAATTAGCCTGTAACTCATTTAGTGAGCAATCGAGTCGCGTGTCCCCTGGGCTCAATACTCTACCTCCCTCATTCGAGTAGAGTCCGCAAAAGTTTGGAGTTCCGGGGACATGTCCGGCATTCTGAAGACAACAAACTTTGTAAATCTGTACGACTGTGATAATTCTATTTGTGAGTCTTATGCACAACTTAAAGTTCATTAGGTACATTAATGATATTTTACATTTTATGATTAAGAGGTGTGGTGCGCATTCTTATTAGTTCTTACATTATTTTTGACTTAATGACATGATCACATGAAATAATCTTGTATATTTATTAGCATTAATTTTAACGTGTAATATTCACGTAAACTTTAGACAGTATCTTATGTATTTGTTAAAGTTGTAATTATGACGTTTTTAGAGTAATAGTTGCTTTAACACTATAATAACAAATTCAATATTACATATTTGTATTGGAAAACATTGCTTACATTTATTTCCATCAAAAATTCTTGCTGTAGCGCCCCCTGTTGAGTTGTCATTGTAACACCTATCTAAAAACAAGCTCCAATTGAAGCCGAACCCAAAACTAAAAACTGCATCAAAATTGGATTGGTAGTTTCGAAGAAAATGGCAACATGGATTTGCACAAACAAACACACAAACGTCCTCTCACCCCAAACGTATATACCGTCTCCGTTCCTTCGTGAGTAAAAACAGTCTTGCATTTTACAATGTTGAGCATGGTCACCCTACAGAAGTGTGCGAAACCTGTGAAGGTATTATTGTTCGGGAGTCTCATACGATTGACGACTTTAGTTTACAATTGTTTTAGTTTTGAGGGCGATGTAGCGGGATTTTGTTGGAAACTATGACTGTCTCTATTATGAAGGGCTGTGGGGGAACTCGGCAGTAGTTTATCAAGTCTCGTTGTGGAATTACGAGAGGGAACGACTGATACAATTGTTTGTTAGTTGTGCGGTATCACTTTCTAATGAGATTTAAATTGTTAGAAATGATTGTGTTCACTGGGATTTGATAAGTGGTATTTCTATTCGAAGGGAGTGTAGATTTTGTGCCTACATAAGAACTTTGGTTCTACGTACTTTGTGCACCATGTTACCCAAACATGGTTTCTATCTCTTTCTCCATCCAAAGGTTGCCTGTAAGAGATTGTCACTGTGCGATAAGGCCGCCTATTGTCTATACCTAACTCCTGTGCAACAGCAGTCGCTGACGCGATCCTAGCGGGCATGGAGTGCTATATCCCCAACAGCTGGATCGCGTTTTAATTCTTAATTATAAAGAGTTTTATATACTTGTTGACATTTAGCTTTAAGAAAATAAATATTGTAAATTGACGTCCAAAAAATGCCGCAGTGGAGTTTGTTGCGCCGTTTCTTCTCCACCAGCGCCTTGGAAGCGGTGGTAAACTTAGATTAAGTAGAATTAAAATTGACGTCAATAAGAAACAATTTTATTGCTCTATATTGAAAAATAAATGACTATGACTATGACTAAAGAAATATTCACTAATGATACGAAATTTTAATTACCGCACAGATACACACTTACTTCTTTTTGTAGGATTCACCTGACGTCACTAAACTGTGCTAGTAAATTGATTTTGCCGTCTCGATTTCAGTTTATTTCGGAATTGTGGCAAAAAAGCGTCATATTATTTTAGCTAAGCTAGACAAGTTTTTTTGTTTAGTGTACCTTACCTACCGCTGTAAATATCGTATGAAGGAAACTTCAGCACGTATACGGTCACTCGTGACCAGGGTGTAACGCAGAATACGTCATCTATCTAGGTATATTTAAGTTGACTTGAGACTAAGGTCGCCATTTCAGTAGTATGGTATTATTTATTTTACGCGTGTTTGTATATATTCAAATTCAAATTCAAAAATAGTTTATTTTGCATAGACCATTAAATCAGCGCTTACAAAATGTCAACATAAAGTAAATATTAAATACTAACTAATACTAGTAAATGGACCACCGGTTCGAAACGCGGCCCAGACCTGAGAAGACTCCGGCAAGAAACTCAGCGGGCATTATTTTTTTGGTCTATTTACAAAACATTTACTTACGTAGCCTAAAACTTATGGTCTAGATACAATGTTTTGCTTGAGCAGCATAGCTGAGCGAACAGCTCAATTCCAAGCTTGTTTATCGTTTAAATATTCTTGGATTTTATAATAGCCTTTCTGGCATAGTTTGCTCTTTACTGTATTTTTAAATTTATTAACAGGTAAATCTCTGATTTCATTAGGAAGCTTGTTAAAAAAGCGTATACAGTTGCCCTGGAAAGAATTACTTATTTTATGGAGTCTGCTATGACAAACTACAAGATTGCTTTTATTTCTGGTATTTATATTGTGCCTGTCACAAAGTCTTGGAAATTTTGCAATATTCTTCCTGACATACATTAAGTTTTCAAAGATGTATTGTGACACTACGGTTAGAATATAATAGATAGAATGGTGATAGAAAATAAATATAACTCTGATATATATCAGAATTTATTGAGTTATTCTTTTTCGGTACATAAGGGGTCACGATAACCATTTCCTATCACCATTACTTTGTCTGCCATCTAAATTGTATAATAAACTTGTCAATGGTGCGGCATAGGAATGAGTCACTGTAACGCTTGGTTCTAGTAGATCATCGTTTTTGGATTTTCCTCACCCGCTATACTAACTATAGCGTTTATAGATAACTCAACTGAAGAAGCTAGGCAAGATAATTCGTTCTGTACAATCATCTACTGCGGTTTTTGTCTTGGCTCAAGTATCGTCACCACAGACATTGTCGGCTAGCCACATTGTCCGGGTAAACATCCATTTTAATTGAGTATTTCATATACGCTGGTTACTTTAATCCCAGAATTAGATCCTAAAAACATATATATACAGCCCAGACTCAGCCTCAGATATAGGCTCGAGTCAACAATAGTGCCCGGAACATTATGGCAATAGGCTCACCCCTTATTACATAGGACCGACTACAATTAAATAATAAAAAAATATTGTTGAAATGTAGGTGCTAATTCACCTCTGCCTAACCCTCTGGGGATAAAGGTGTGATGATATAGATACATACATATGTATGTATGTAGATCCTTAAAATTACAAAAAAAACTTAGTAAGTAATTTCTAAAATATCAGTGCTATCATTCAATGTATCTACTACAATCTCAATAACCAACTCAATGATACTCTGTATCTCAAATTATTATCGCGCTTGATGACGCAAAGTAGCATTACACGAAAACCGCTACCCCTCTAGATAATATATTCAATTAGCCCACGGAGTGGGGTGATGCATCGCACCCCTATTTGTAAGGGGCGTTTAATTCATAATTACGAGTAATTTACCGTCATTACTCAAATTTACTAGTAATTTACCAGTTGCTTCCCCTACAGTAACGATCATGTTAAGGATTATTTACGTTGTTTCGGTCGTTTAGGGTCGGCAGCGCGAGTGTGACACCTCTGTGGGTGCACACATGCATATGCTGCGGTAACCGCTTACCTTCGAGTGGGCTGTATGCTTGTCTGGTATAGAAAAACGTATCATTAATGCTATAAATATTTGACGACAGTCTCTGTGGCGTAACGGTAGTGAACGCGGCCGCTACGCAGGAGGCGCAGGTTCGATCGCCGCTTGCAAATATTTGCAATGGCCTGTCGTGATTCGGAGAGTATGTTAAGCCTTCGGTCCCGGTTGCCATATGAATAGCTATGGCAGTCGATACTGGTAGTTGGAGCCCTAAAAATTGCTACAACTGGTCTAGTTGCAATGTTTTGACATCGCCTTTGGTTTGTGGAAGTCAGACTCGCTTCACGGAAAATATCAAAGTTCAGCCAAATTTTCAGTTAGACTCAAACTCCGAAGTTGAAAGCTTGGATGCGACTGCGATTGAAGGATGAAGAAGTTGAAGAAGTCCTGAAGACATCAGCAAATATAGTTGCATTTAATTAAACTTGTCTATTCTACTAATAAATTAGTTATAAGGCCTACGTTATAAAGATATACAAGCTGTAGCCACAGTAGATCAACAACACTGGCACGTTCCTAAGCGTAAAAAAGTCAATTAGTGGCCAGCCCGGTCACAGCCTGTCACAACTTTGCAAAACCATTATTCTCTATTTTGTATAATCAACTCACGTTTTCATTTTTGTTTCTATTTTACTTCAAAAAGTATTGATGTTAGCACTTGGGCTACGACCTAAAATAATGTTCACTTTATCTCTAGGAGTTATTTATTTGTCACTGATTAATTTAATTTATTATGACAATACGGAGGCAGTCTTTGTTACAATAGCTCTTTAATTATAAAAAAATGAGATCAGAGGGCGATGAGTCCATTAAGAAAGTATCGTTAATTACAAGATTCTTTTAAAAGTTAAATAATTCTTGAATTAGTTACTTGGAGGGCCTTCGGTTCACAGGATTTTTCATTTTTTATTTTTACCATTCGTTTAAGTACCTACCTTTAGAAAAACAATACGTAGTATCATGTTTGGCGCTGGGGAAAGTATTGAAAAACAAAATATCACCCTAAATGTTCACGCTGAGATAACTGAATGGTTATCGTTTTATATAATGTCCCAAATTCTGCCACCAAAGCGTTACTTACGCCTTCCCACAAATTTATCAACTACCAACTCCAGTAAAATTCTTATAATCGTAATATTATAGTTTCGTTCAATTTCTCAGAAAACTTATTTAAAGTTGATTGGTTTACAGAATTTATAATTATTTTCTTTAACTAGTGAGGTGTTTTAAAGATATTAATATACATTTTCTGTGAATTGGAATGAAACAGCAAATAAAATATCTATTAGTGCTATTGGTTCAAAACAAAAAAAAACTCATTTTATCCACAATTTACTTTAAAAGCTGGTTGATTGGAAAAGGTCCAATAGAAAACATAAGTTCATTGGAGTGATTAAAAATTGTAATTACAGAATTTAAAAGCATTTTCTGTATTAAAAATGTATTTACTGCTGCTAACGTTACTATGTTAGATCGACATTTAATTCACGACACTAGTGCAAATTTACATAGTCGCGGTACCCAAGGGAGTCTGGGCACCAAACAAACATGTCTGTGATTAAATTCCGATTAGACAGTGCAAATCTCGCTACGAATTCTACCACAGGCGAATAGTAGAAAATGTTCGTCTAGTCATAATAAATGGTGTTTATTGCCATCTAAAATTCTGAAGGGGCAGTGGGTGGGCCACGTCTGCCGAAGGACCGACGACTGTTGGAGTAAACGAGTCCTAGAGCAGAGACTGCGAGAAGGTAAACCGGAAGTACGCCCCCTAGCCAGATGGACTGACGACCTGAAAAAGGTGGCTGGGACAGACTGGATGCAGAAAGCGGAGGTGGATTGGCAGAAATGGTCCACATTGGGAGAGGCCTATGTCCAGCAATGAACTGCAATAGGCTAATTTTAAATTTAAATTGATTGATGGATTGCTATCTAATGGGCTCGTTTATTACTGGAAGCTTGATAACGATTGATCAACTAAATAATTAAATGCAAGAATGGATACGAATTGAGAAGAGATATATTACCACTAAAGACAATCACTATAAATTAACTCATTTAAATTAATTTTAATGAATCAATTTAGAGTGATTGTGTCTGGATTTAAATCAATTACAATACAAAATGGTACAGCTAAGAACTGTGTAAATCACATGATAGTATAATCGCAAATATTCTTGTCGCATCCTTCATTTTTCTTGATGTAATCGAATTGTATAGTTAGCATAAATGCTACAAAATTTCATTAAAAAAACTCGACGGTTAGTTAGTATAAATTTGCGTAGTCTCAATTTACGCATAAAATTTAGCAAACAATTACCAGGAACTTCTTATAAAAATCCCAAGAAAAGTCCGTTCACAAACAAAAGTTTTGGAAGTGTAAAAAAGACGACATGTTGACAAGAGAAATCGTCACTCGCCATGATAAATAGAGCGGCAGAGGTAAGACAAATGGCGCACAATCGCACGATCGCGAACATATCGGACGACAAGTTGTGTGTTTTGCGGAATGTCTAGGCACACCTAGGGTTGCTACAGTAGGCATTGAATTAAAACCTTAGCGACTCTAAGCACCGTTTTAAAGACTAAATTAGTAGTTTTGGTCCGTAATTCCAAGTTCTTGCAGACTGCAGTACCTACACTTACCTAGTGATATTTTTTCGTAGTCAATTGGAAAATCTAAACAATGTTGATGTCATTCTTGAGACAGAATGCAATTTGCATATATTATAAGTTAATAAAAATGGTAATTGAAATTTAAATGAAAATATTATATCTGAAAATCGTCACGCCTGTTGAACGTGTACTCCATGCAAATAATGATTAATATTATACCTATTTACATATTTTGAAAGGTAATAATGAAGACACCAAAAGTATTATGTATATTGTGTTACTGTTATCACAATCTTATTTTAAACATTGCGTCCCGATTGCATCCAAATCGCTTCACTTCTCGCGTACCTGCTTGTTCTCCTCCAATACGCACGATCTTGAGCAACCATGATAGTAAGACCATTCAACGATACGGTAATAAACGTTGCAGGTATCCAGTGTATCTGTAGTACAGCATTAGCTCCAAAAAGCTCTTTACCCTATAAGATATCCGCGTCATTCGCAAATTACGTCATTAGTTATAGAGGGCGCCACCTGCCGTTACAAGACAATAAATACAAGCTCGGTAATGTTTCATTTGTCTCCGTGATTGTCCTTCATTAGATCTATTGTATCTGCTTATAATTAAATGGAGGCCTTGAATTAATTCTGTGACAGTTCTTAGATTAGAATTGTTTAATCTGTGTTGATGGGTACTTATTATTAAATAGATCGCAGCACAAGATTGATAGTCAGCAGGTGTTTTTGGTGATCAATTGTTTGCTTAAGCTATTTTAATGGCAGAGTAGACCGTTGTTCTAGGAGTACAATGCAGTATTAACATTACTGAAGAAGTAAATCGAAAATGTTTACATCTACATTTCACCAATAAGATTTTGTGTCCCATTAAATAGAGGGTAGGTATATTTTATACCATAACCGCACCATGATCCGATTCAGATGAAGTCACACAGAATTTGTACGACTTAGACATTTACCTGGATCGGGTATCGAACCTGGAACTATGAGCATCACTCGTTTCCCTTCACTTAAGCCTCATGTATCAATGATTTAAAAATAAAATCACGACCTTATTGTTTTTTTCATTGGACTGATAGCAGCAACCCTAATGTAAACTCCTATCCCCAGATTGATGTTGGTATTAGGTGCGTAAGACAACAGCCCCACAGCCTCCACGACGTCTGATACACACATCACTCATTGTGAGATAACATCGAACGTACCCGCGACAGAGAGACGAGTGACGCGACACAGAGACTTGTTAGCCACTAAAGTGTTATTTTTCTCTAGGTAAACTATAGAAATAACAGATTTATCTCATGTCAGTAGTATCAAAACACTGGATCGATATGTGACTCTTACAATGTAAGCGACAATATCGCGAAGATGGATGGATTGTATGAAATGTGGCATTGTACAAATGCTAGTGAGACATAGTCGGTAATAATCATCATTTCGTATGGCCTCTGCTCGAGTCCTCATATGTCGACGTCCAGTTGGTGAAGGCAGTCTATTGCTGCCGGAGTGAGGTCATGAAGCTCACGCATCCATAGTCATAGTCATTTATTTTCAATTTTGAACAATAACTTAACCTAAGTTTACCACCGCTTCCAAGGCGCTGGTGGAGAAAAAACGGCGCAATAAACTCCACTGCGGCATTTTTTAGACGTCAATTTACAATATTTTCTTAAAGCTAAATGTGGACGAATCTCTCCAGGGAAACGACGAAGTGGACACTCCTCTGCTATATGCATCGTTGTCTGCTTTGGAGCTTGGTCGGTTTGAAGAGAAGATTTCAAAAACCTGATGTGTTTTTCCCAAACGACTAGAACATGGGATTCTTCAAGAAGGGCATTAGAAGGTTTCTTTAGGGTCGGCAGCGCAAGTGTAATGTCCCTGGTGTTGCATACGTCCATAGGCTACAGTAACCACTTTCAATCAAGTGGGTCTTGTGCTTGTCTGCCATCTAACTGGTATAAAAAAATATTATTATTAAGAATGATTTGAGTCAAAATATAATGAGTTACAGTAAATTTAAAAAATACCCTTAACATAAACCTTTTGATAAATCAAATCGCAATCTTGTCAAGTAAATTATTTTGAACTCATGACTTTTACACACATTAAAGGCAGTTACAAGTCTAAATCATATTTATCACTTTAGATAAATAAATTCTGAAGATTTATAAAACATAGCAGGCACCTAATAGAATAACGTGTCTTAAATTTATTATTGAAAAAGAAATTTAATAAACTTAGTAAATCAAATATTGATAAAACCCACGTGATCAATGAATCACGAACATACTCGTTTATAATTTAGTTTATCTCCAAAGGTTTTGGACATGATATTGAAATAGGTTATTGGCTTTTAGTCACGTTTAGTACTTAAAATGAACTTACTAGGTAGTATTAGATGGGGATAACAAACAATGTACATATTTCAGCGGTGTTATACACCGAATTAGAATATTATGTGATCATTGAACCAAGCGTTTCAGTGACTCATTCCTATGCCGCACTATTATGACTTGTAACTCCCAGCCAGCTCACGTTTTTCCTTCTTCCTGCAGTCCCGGGGTGTGAAAAGGCGTCTGATGAGGCCGTCAAGCTGAATGCCGCCACCACTGTTAACATGGTACATGTTTATGATGATGACGCTCTTACCGAGACTTTGTCTTTATCTTACTATCAGGCGAGGTGAAGTCAAATTGACTTGTCCTTTATAAAAAAAAAACAATCAACAATTCAATAATAATTTGGACCGAAACCTATCAATTACGAAATCTGTAACTTAAAATTTAAATAATATATAAATAAATGAAGAATTAATTAAGACACAATGCTTACTCATAGTCTATTTTCTAAGCAAGTGTAATCCATTGTAGCCCATACCGCTTCAATAAACATCAGATAAACAAGCCTATGAATGATGAAACAGAGCTTTGTGCTTATCACATTTTCTTTCCCAAATTAGACACATAACCACAGAGTAATTCTGGTAATGAGATTGTGTTCTGAAGTTGTAAAGCGTTCACATTTAAAACGGATTATCCCGTGTCGTCCTTGGGTTAGTCACGCAAACCGTTTCGGGTAACAATTCCAACAAATGCTTTTAGCTGTGTTAGGTATAAGCGAATAGTTTTGTAACATATTTAAATCAGAAGTGAAAGTGTCATCTAAGTGTTTTTATTCCTATTTGTAGACAATTTGTGAACTAAATTCATTTATTTTGTTGAGCTATGAATCATATAATACATCTATGAATTATTTTTATATTTAAATAGCCTGTTTCGTTAGTATTAAAATTCTTCTCCTCAGTTTCTCCTCCATGGATTTAGTCTGTATTCTTTGTGTTGAACATAATCAAATTGTAATAGACAGAAATACTGATTTTATTAACATGTATTTACTGTGCACGTTTGAACAAAACATTTACCATTTATATTAATTTTACTGTTGGATTTTCCATTGAAATGGTTTCTGTATATACTTGTAGGTATTCATATTATAGTGTAATCTATTAAGTAATATTTGAGCACGTATTCCAATATTTTTGTATGTTACAAACATTGGAAATTTTACTAAGAAAATTCAAGATATTTATAACACAAGCATCGTGTACCTATACCTGGGATGTTCAAAGAAATGAACCCGTCAGAAATATAAAAGTTTTATGTCAACATTATGCAACAATATTTACGTAGCTAAATTATACACATTTTATATAAAGTAGCCTTACAGAAGCCATCTTGTCTTCCTATTATGGAAATTTAGGCCGTAAAAAAGAAATATGAATATTTATATTGTTGATCACTGTGGTTTAATCACCGTGGCTTCAAAGCATGAAGAATATCAGTTGATTCATTTGCTCAAAGAAACACCCTCTTATGATTACTCGGGGTCATTTTAATGACGTGCAGATTTGTGTGAGAGCTCCAAAATTAGTACTTATTGTCCATTCTCTATACTGCCTTGTGGAACACTACACTCACTCATGTATTCCCTGCTTCCTATATTACCTGTTCTTATTGACGGATCTACTGAATCTGGTATGCAATGAACCACCCTTTCAGAACTAACAACAACTGGAACACTCAGGACGAAGAACATTTGGTAGATAGTTAAAGGCTATAGTAAAATCTAGACAAATAGGCAAATAAAAATTCGACGGAGGCATTGAACGGACAGATTCGTAGGTAGAAACTAAACTATATGTCCAGAGCGTTATTTGCTCAGCCAATGCTCCATCGCTTTGAGGCTTTCGTACACAGCGGCTAATCCAACAACAAACGCGCTGCAGAGCGCTGCAACGCTATAGGGGTACAACTCTAAACATTCCAATAACCGAATGCCGTAGTTTGATATGTCAAAATCAAAGGATTTTGGTATTTGGTCCCGTTAACAAAGGATCAAATTAAAATCATATTTATTGCCCTTTCTTTGTGAATATTATCGCACTGATAATTCTTTCCTGTATTGTTTAGAGAACATGCTAATACATAACTATTTGTGGGAATTAACGCATCACGTGTTTCCTTCTACCTACAGTCCCGGGTCCTTTAAGCGGAGCGTGAATAGGTATCTGATGAGGCCGTCAAGCTGAGTGCAAGTTTACGATGGTGACCCTCTTTCCGAGACTTTGCCTTAGCTTACCATCAGGCGAGGTGAAGTCAAATTGACGTGCTATTTAAAAAAATGCGTTTAAAAAAAGTGGTTGAAAAATCATTCATTGTTTCCAACAGTTCGTAAGAATGTTGGTAGATGGCTGCACCGTCGCCCTTATAGATGGATATAAAGAGAAGGAAAATTTGGAATGATTCAAGTGTGGCTCAATAGCTCAGTTGGAAGAGCAGTCCCCCTGTAAGGGATTTTCCAATGTTTTTCGAACTTAAAAGTTAGCATAATATATGCTATAAAGAATTCATTCAAAAATGCATTTAATTTTAGTATTTTATCGTTGTTTGTCTATTGGACTACGTGATTATTTATATAGCTCAGCGTTGTCGGTCTTACCTCAGAACGTTGGGGTGTGCTTGCTCCTTGTAATCTTTTCGTTTTGGCGAGTAAATATCGTCTTATCTCCCAATTCCGAGAGAAAAGCCTAAGCTCGAGTCTCGCTCGTTATTCTGCAAGCATAGCACAGGGAATCCTAGTTTGGGTTTCTGACCTCCACAATAGGGTTGGACTTTGCTGATGGGAATGACTGGGTTTGGTCCCGGCTGCTCTGAATCCTTGTGTTTTGCTCAGTGAAATTCATCGGGCAGAGCATGCAGGGTCTGGTTACGCTTGGGCTGGACTCGGTTCTCGTAGCTGGCGAGATTCGCTCTTGTGTTGTTCTAGATGCTAGATGCTAAGAAATCTATCGATTTGCAGGCGATAATCTTGGCCGAATCATGCGGTTGTGAATGATAAACCTAGTGCTTTGTAGTTTCAGTAGATAGGCAGAGATGTATTAACGCACACATCTCGCTAAATATGATCTTCGGTTCCACGTGATAGGAGTCGAGCCTATTGCCGGTAAGCGGAGACTTAATCGTGTACTGTATCTTTACTGTCGGATGGAGAACAGTCCTATCCTTTACTAGCCTTCTACGACATCCACGCAAAGAGATGGGGGCCATATTCTACTCCACCGGAAACCAATACCACAGAATAGATAATAGCGGCCATATTAGTGTTTATTTTCCTTGTCAAAAATTTATCTTCACATTATTGCAGAAGAGCAAATGTACAATACTTTCTTGAAGCCTTTGCCTACTAATAAATAATACGAAAAACAAACTTGAACAATCTGATTATCCAATACGGAATATTTGAACAGTCACTTAGTAGTTCACTATAAAAAGTTGGAATATTTACAATGGCACTGAATGTCAGGGAGGTCGAGATAAACCACTCACAAAATATGACTCGGGAACTTTCACGATTAAACGTGTTCCGATAAGCAATTCCATAATTCTTTGAGTTTTGCCACTGAGGTGTAGGCGCCATTTGCATTTACAGACGTAAAAAGATTTTGATTCGAAATTTTCAAAAGGTTTATGGATTTGTGGTGAGGTGACAAGTTTCATTATGCCATCGGCAAATTGTGCAAGCGAAACACTCTTAGGAGCCAGTTCTGCGTAAGTTGTGCCGTAGACAAAGTGTCTCTTAGAACAAAATGACCCTAAATAGCGTGAAATTTTAATGTAATAAATTCAGTAAGTTTTCAAACACAAGATGCCCGTGGTTGTGGAAGGCATAAACGTAGGTAACATTGTCCCTTTCTCCATGTAACAATTAACAATATCTTCTTCAAGCCACTTTATAGTAATAGAGTTGGACATACACATAATGAATCAATTAATTAGCATGAACCATTTCTGCTGATCCTCCACTTAGATATACAATATACATATTTGGCAAAATATAGCTGTTAATCTGCTATGCTTTCGAGGAAATACAAGCATGAGTATATTAAAGCCCGCAATAAATTGTACTTACAAAATACTTACACCGATTAGCCCTCTTGACCCGTGCGCTATCTTCGAAGCCTCTCTCCTCCACCCTCTACCATAGCGATAAAGCGATAAACTCTCATCTCTGGCCGCTTAATGCACCGAGCCGTGGTTCCCTCACCGACCTTGAACTAGTTGCACCCTTCGTAAAAGCCTCCTTACATCTCAAGGGCGCCGTTAAAATCTATTGCGGACGAATGTTGTTCTCGAATCTCTTTGATAGGGTAAACATTATAGCATGTATTCCAGTTATGAGGTTATGTTAATACTATTATAGTGCAGATACTTCGCACTAGAGTAAAATACAAACTAGAAATCCCGTTAAACTGTACTTACTTCTCAGAATTTGCACAAATTACACGAATCTGCATTTGAGAGAGCAACATTCTAGCGTTGCATTTAATTTATTGGATACAAGCAGCGCTCAACTTGACTCCACAGTTATTATGCACATTCCATTGTTCAACTATTTCTAAGCTATCCTTTCCTAAATAATATACCGAATGAATAATCATGCAAAGTGAATTATAAGCGTAAACTATTTTAATGTCATTTGATCTTCGCCTTTATAAATTATAAAATCGAAAGAAATAATTCAATAGAGAAGTAACAATGGAATGCGCGTTGTACCCTAAGTAATGGCGGCCAAATTAAGGCAATAGCTACAATTACGCTCCCCTCGTTCACCTCTAATCATGTTTGTGCACCCTGACACACTGACGCACAGGAAATCGCCCCCTATTAGATTTGCTCTAATAAAATTCCACTAAGGTTTTAACGCCAAACACGTTTCGGGCAGAGTTTCTTTATTATGAAGATTATCGAAACTCCTTTGTGCTCCGAAAATTTAATAATGGGAAAAGTTGGGGCTGAATTCGACGACACGTGGACTGGGTTCATTCGAGAACCGACAATGAATTTGTATGCCCTGGAAGTGATATTTAAATTCATTTTTTCTCGAGGATAAAATGATAATCTCCCTGTCGGAAGAAGGTTCGTAACAGCCTAACAGTCCCGTAGCGGGATAATTTAGATTTAGAAAAAAAAATGTTGGCTTTTGACCAGCGTTTTGGCTGATCCTAACAAACCTTTTTTTCTCAGACCGACAGACAGATCAACCGTTTCATATATTGCACGAAGGCAGTTGAAGGAAAGATTGTCAATATACAACCCTTTGCGGACTATAAAATACTGAAGCCACTTACGAAGCGTGAGAAATAGAGAGCAGTGACGAGTGACAATCAAGCGCTTACCGGCAGTTTCCGCATAAAATATTCGGAGACGAATCGAGTAGCACCACACCTGACTACACATCGCTTTTTAGATTCACCACTCCAGAATTCAAGGCTCGAGAGAGCAATGAATAGCGGGGCGGGAGCGGAGCGGAGCGGAGTGGTGGAGTGTGCGGAGAGGTCGTCGTCGTACGCTCGCCGCTGAATATTTCATGCTGCCCGATGTAACGTCGTCGATATTTAATGCTGTAGGTGTGCGGACGTCGCAGACTACGTCCAAATTACATTGACATATCGTCGAAACACTTCCTCATTATTTATGCTAAGCGAGACATTTGTATGTGTTGCAACGTTGGACGAAAAAAGCAAATTTAGTCCAAGAAGGAAAACTTGCAATATTGAACATTGTCCCCGGTGATTTTTCGAATGTAAAGATGTTTTGCTCAGGTGTTGTAGTAAGAAAGGTATGTTATTTTGCAAGACATGTTATATGAGAGAAAGGGTCCAGTAATAGTGTTTGAGAGGCGGTGAGTAACTTATTCTCACCTGCGCCCTGTTAATATCTCTTGTGTACGAACCTTTCTCTCGAACCTCTGTGTTTCGTAAAGGAGAACATGTTTTAAGTACAGAGCACAGTCTGTGTACATCAGTGTACATATTGATAAATATTTGTTATTATTTGATGTCTACTCTACGAAAGATTTATGATGGCCTAAGAAAAATATATGATCTCGAAATAATTCATTTTTGATGAAAAAATAAGTGAGTCAAAATCAATTTTGTAATAAAAAGTTATATATTATTATCTTTAATCGTTATAGCAATATTGAATAAATAGACTTGTTCACTAAAAGAATCTGTGGGAGTTGATGCACAATATCGTGAAACCTTACAATATTTAAGATCGATCAAAGGATGGTCAATTTTGCATCGCCACCATATTTTGTTCATTCTGTGAGCTATATTGATCCTTTGGTTCTTTGTCCAATCTTCAACATCAAAATCTTTGCGGTAGACCCTGATGCATCCGAGGCTCAATTTTTGCTCATCATACAAAAGCAGCCATCCCAACAATTCAAATCTTCCCGTGCAAGATATCCTCAAGGTAAAACTTTTAGCACTTTGATGAAATTCCGGAATCTGTTTTCTCTTGATAGTTAAGAGCTCCTTTCGGAGCATCTTTTCTTATTTTAATAAGTCAGTGAAATCCAGAGGACTGCATTTTTATAACTTATAACTGACTTAGGAGGAGGTACTGGGTTCGACTGTATCTTGTTTTATTATATCAGCCGATATTTCATCATTTATGTGTAGGTACAGCTTTTTTGGCGTTATAATTAGTTATTTTGTACCTTTCTATGCCTTTTTCGCTATATTCAATTCTCAAGGGCTTTAGCTTGTTTTATTGATGTTTAATTTTATGTATTGGTGTCTAACTTCTACTAGTACGTGCAGTCCGCAGATGCGTAGAGATGTTGCGTCTTTGGCAGTATTCTACCGTCTCTACCATGGTGAATGTTCTGACGAGCTCTTCCAATTAGTCCCACCCTCTCCTTTCCTTCACAGGACGACACGTGCAGGGCTAAAAAATGCCCTCCATATACGGTGCAGAGTATACCTGCTAGAACCAAGCGTTTCAGT
This sequence comes from Eilema sororculum, assembly GCA_914829495.1. Taxonomy (NCBI): domain Eukaryota; kingdom Metazoa; phylum Arthropoda; class Insecta; order Lepidoptera; family Erebidae; genus Eilema; species Eilema sororculum. The sequence continues at coordinate 29,323,309 of OU618533.1, forward strand.
GACTCATTCCTATGCCGCACGACTAAGACCTGGAACTCCCTGCCCGCTCTCGTATTTCCTTCTTCCTACAGTCCCGGGTCCTTTAAACGGGGCGCGAAAAGGCATCTAATGAGGCCGTAGCTGAGTGCCACCACAGTTAACATGGTACATGCTTGCGATGGTGACCCTCTCTCCGAGACTTTGCCTTTAGCTTAACATCAGGCGAGGTGAAGTCAAATTGGCGTGTCCTAGATAAAAAAAAGCAAATAAATAAAATACACAAATTCTTATTTTATACCAGTAGCGTTGATGTAATATCTGGTCACATCACTTAATTCCTACTTGACATCGCCTAGTGCCTGGTCTAATGAGCTAGCTGCCATTCAATCATACATACCCAAACACACATCCACAATAATGCCAAAGGTTTGCATTTATAGTATTAGTTGGATAAAACATTTAATTATAAATCCAACTTTCCTGGAAATATGAATTAAACTTCGCATATTCATAATTGGAATTAATATTTCATATTCGCAATCACTACACGTGTTGTTCCCATGAAACGGTATAAACGTGATTACCAACCAGATTATACTTAATGCTTTATTATTAAATTAATCTCATGAAAGCTTTCATTAAGCCTATAATGGATAGAGTTATGACCAATAACCTATGCACTACAGTACATAGTTTTAGATATCACTTAGGTAATAAAAACTGCTTAAATCAAAGTTCATTTAAACCTGCAGTTAGATAGGAAAAAGCTTCGGATCCGACTGGGATTAATACTAGAAGAGTATTAAAATCTACAGAAAAGGACGAATAAGTTGAAAAGACTACATGATCAATAAGATTGTTTCCTTTTATTAGCAACAGCATATCGCTGTCCACATAGATATTTCTAACACACTAACCACCTTAACCAGCCACTTTAGAGTAGCACCGTAATACTTGACGAAAACGGAATAAAACCAATATATCCCTTGTGATAGTGTATCGTAGTCCGTCACACAGGCCCGAGGCTTAGATTTCCCGGGACCTTTGCACGCACATTTACATAAAGGGCTTCGCGCGCTGAGCTACTGACTTATTAGAAGAGATGTGTACTTGCGAGTCCCGCGTATTTCCTGATCTCTTAAGAAAGCTATTTCCACTGTATGTATTTGATTATATTTATTCATATCTTTACGCTTTACTTTATGTAAAAATGAAACAAGAAAAATAGTATTAGTTGGTTCAATGGTTTATCCATCTTTTGTTCCCCAAGGTTCCAAGACTTTTTTTTGAATAAATTGATCCTTAATGTGCTAAAACTGTCGATCTTGTTAACACTATTTAACTTGTTTTGAAAGAGATAGTTAAATCTACCGCGTTATGAAGTAATCCACAAAAGAAAAAGTCATCCTAAGTGTAAGTAACACGGAGTTAAATACAATATATTCATACAAAATCTAAATAACGTCTTAAATGATTTGTATTTGGAGTCCTTTAAAATAATATCACAATAATAAAATATCTTTAATATAATTATATTTCATAATGCATTAATTAATCAATAAAACAATGTCTGTAAGAGCCCCCAATACCGCAATACTGTACATTTTCTTATGTTCGCATAAACATATAAATAGATTTATTATCATTAAAATAAAAGACAATTATATCCAAAACAAATTTCAAAACGATGACCTACATTTCTAGTTATTATATAAATGATTGAAACCGGACAACCAATTATTATCGAACGAAAGAGGTTTACTCCGCGTTCCATTAACCAAATCGTACTGTATCATCACTTATCCGATGCGCAAGTCCCATAATCATTTCATTAATTAAATACCAAAATTAATTCATTTCAAGTCTATGAATTATATTCAGATTCTCATGGAATTACTCTCGGATATCCAATCTCGATTCGCGAATTTAATTAAGCTAATCAGTTATAAGGGATTTCGATAGATCTTTATCGCGTTCGAAATTCAAATTGTTTTTGTTAAAATGATTAGAATTATGATTATTGAAATTGAATCATCGTGTTTCATTATATCATTATGGTTATATATAATCACTTGTATAACAGCTACTTAAATGTTGTAAGGGAATATGAAAAGTGATTGTAAATGTGATCCAATCACTCGTCCGAGTTTTTCCTTCGTTACAAATAGAACTGTCTTTTGCAGATTTTCAATCAGCAGTTGGCTGTCATAATACGAAACAAAAAATAGGAGCATATTTTTTTGTTTCATTTTGGTTCCTTGTTATTTTGGACGAATAATATGGGGAAGGGCTAGAAATTTTCGAATGTTTTCTAGTTATAATACACAGAAGTTTTATAAATTAGTTGCTTTTGCGACTTTTGAAATATTTTCGAACGGAATAAGCGCGGAAAAATGTGTATTTTTTTCTTTTTAAACTAAAATGGGGTGTATTTTTCGTGAAAGTACTTGTCTCTGTTCTAATTTAGAATAGCACCCATAATAGTTTGTGATAAATCCAATAACAATAGATAAATCATAAGTTTGATGAATAAGTGGGAAAGGCATGTGAACGGGATAACAAATTGCTTTGCTGGTTGCTGTGCGTTTTAACATGCTAACCTGTTTATAAATTTCTTTAAAACAACAGCATTTTTGTAAATAACTACAGAAATACATATACATAAATAGACAGGAACAGCTTATTCTATACTCGAAATACATTGGGAGAAAGAAGCGCTCAAGTGGGATTTGAACCCAAAACTTTCCCTTACATGGGAAATGCTCTTCCAACTGAGCTATTGAGCCACACTGAATCACTTCAAATTTTCCTTCTCTTTATATCTGTCTTTAAGGGCGACGGTGAAGCCATCTACCAACTTTCTTACGAACTGTTGGAACCAATGAATGATTTTTCAACCATTTTTAAACATAGATTCTTGATGACTCCGCCCAGATATTTGGACGAAATTTTTATAGCATTAACTATGCCAACTTTTAAATTCAAAATACATCAGGTAAAAATACTGGTGAATTCGTATGGAATTTTTTGGCAATATGAATGAATAGAGCTATAAAGACCAAGGTTAACAGAAATCAACTACATATACAATTTTAATAGTACCTATTGAATTGGAATTCCAGGTATTGATATACGACTGTTGGATTCCACGGCACGCTGCAAGTTTGCCTCGGCTTCGTGTATTTGTACAGGCAATGTATTATACTCTCAATATTCTGAATTCCTGGTATGCTTTACTCACAATAAAAATTAAAATCAAAGTCAAAACTCGTTTATTCTGCATAGACCATTAAATCGCAACTTACAAAACGTCAACATAAAGTAAATATTAAATACTAGTTTAGCAAATGGACCACCGATTCGAAACGCGGCCCAGACCTGAGAAGACTCCGGCAAGAAACTCAACGGGCATTTTGTTTGGTCTATTTACAAACATTTACTTAGTCTAAAACTTATGGTCTAGATACAATACTTTGCTTGAGTAGCATAGCTGAGCGAACAGCTCATTTCCAAGCTTGTTTACCATCTAAATATAGACAGATACCGTTTTCGTGAGTTCATCAAACTGGTCGCATTAGCTGCGTATCGATTTGATTAATGAATAATTTAAGTTTACTATTATGTGTTGTATGATGCTCACAATATTTATTAAATTTTGAATTAAGCGTCGGTAGCTTACTGGTTAAGAAGTCGGCCTTGCGATCGTGAGGTTCAAATCCTGAATTTTACACTACCGACGTTAATCCAATCCTAACAAGAAATTTAGCTTAACTGGAGGGGTTAACGGGGCCTGAGTTACTATTCTATTAGAAAAACATTAAAAAACAGTTATGCCTACATCAATGGGTTGCATGTAACCAATCTAAAAATATTGTGTAGGCACGTACAATGAATATAAATAAGAACTATTTTTACACGAGCATAATTTTATATTTTTAATTAAGGTTTTTAAGCACAAAACTAAATGAATTATTTCTGCTTCAAAGCATGTAGATTGTTATCAACATTCTCGGTGGTTTCATTTACATATTTACTTTGTATTTAATTTACAAGACTGCTTATCGTTTGTTGTATAATTACACTGTTTGGGACTAACAATGGCCTAAATATTAAAGTTGTAATAAATAAACAAATGTGTATAATATTTGTTGGTCAGTCTTCAGGTAAAGTATTAACAGAATTTTTAAACCAAAATTGGGTTCAAGTCAAAGTTTTTATGTAGAACATGAAACAGTGTGAAGCGGCCTATATTTTGAGTTTGTACTTTTCTAGCACGCTTAATTGATTCATTTAGTACCCACTAAAAAAATCACACACAGTTAGTGCGTTGAAATATTGGTGAATTTACAAGGTGGAAGATTTTCTTCCCCCCTGAAGGGGGATTTTTAAATATAGATTTCGGAGATTTCCTTTCATTTAATTTTGATTCTTATGATTTCCACTATCGATTGAAGCCACAACAATATAGGGTGCGACTTTTACGGGGTTTAGTCGGTTTCGATTGTTACTGGGTGTGTCAAGTAAATTTTCGAAAACGTTTGAATGCAGTTTTGTTTCTTTAAAAAAATAAAAGAAAGTTTCTTTTGAGTGAAATTCGCTATCACCAGTATTTTGAGTTATTCCCGTCTAGGATGTATGAAATACTTCCACCCTGTATATATACTTATATGTATATTATAAAGATTCTACTGCATAGATATAATAAGAGTTCTACTGCTTGAACTGCTAGGTGAACAGCAATAATTCGTCCGTTATGAGTTCTAAATTGAAAAAAATGCGCTCAAACTTTGGAAATATCCGGAAGGGAAACATTCTTTCGTAAGGTAAAACAATTAATGTTTTACGTACATGATTTACTACGTTTGTCGGCAACTGGGCAACATTTAGATACGTGAGGGATTCGTACTGTCTTAAACAAATATATTTATTTTCTTATAATGTGATGTAGATAGAGAAACTGATGCTGAGATAGAAAAAATAAATGAAAAAGAGTTACGAAGCGAGAAGTGTCTTACTAGTAGACTTAGCAGAAGCTGATGTAATCTGAACATAGATAGAATTCACACAACTCTTCAAACTCCTCATCCTGTTGAACTAGATCAAGCAATCTTATACCTTCATAATAACTAGATTAAACATCAGTGCGTGATCACTCCAGATTACGTCCATTTCCCCAAATGGCCACCCATTTACAATCAGAGTGCAAACTGAGCATGGCAAGCCAGCTAATATTACTGAAAGGTACTGAAGGTAATAACGCAGTCCATCTGCACAGGCTATTCATGAAATTAATATAAGCTCTTAGTGACCGCTTTGACTCTGAGCTCAGTAGTTTACTAGTTCAAGATTTAGTAAATACTAGCTATGAATATAGCTATGCCTTTATTAGAATGATTTATTTATAAAAAAAGGTTGATGGTAATGCAGAAAAAGAAATGTGGTCGACTGTAACATGAAATTACTGATTGCCGAAAACTAGGAATTGAAGCTGTTACTACTACATATTTAGAGCAGTCGATATAAGTTGATATGAAATTATCAAAATATGTTTGTCCTATAAGATTCCATTCATTGATCTAATAATTTAATGTACCCCGGAAAAAAAGTATGGTGCTTTTTATTTTAGGATTAAATTGTTGTACCTAGTGTTACAAGAGCAATTTTTATCTCAATAAAAGTTTTAAGGGTAAAAGCTTTTTTGCGTGTGAAGCCCAGTAGGATACCAAATAAACAAAAGTAGAATGAAGTAGTTATAACTAAAGCAATCCAACTGAAACTATATTCTTAATGAGTTTATTACGGGCAGGATAGAACTTAGGCATGAAAAATAAATATTCTGTACTTTCTTCTTCCTGTATGTCTTAGAAATCCGAAAGGGTACGTTTTGCAAACTATTTGTTCCGCCTGCTGCCGTCGACTGGACATATTTTTCATACCACATACTACTTCTAAATATTCACAAACAAAAGAAATAATTTGTAGAATAATTTAAGGAATCAGACAGGACTCTGGATACCTCATGCAATGCACTTGCTAAATTTCAACATAAAGATACTTACGATTTCCCATGACCGTTTTCTGTTCTATGTTTTCTTAATCAATATTCAGACTTGCAACTCTTGAGTTGTACATGCAGATTCTACCAAGATGCTTTTGTTGCTACGTACGATACCCAAACCTGTTGAAGTGGCGATCTGTCGGGCATTACAATTCTCTGCGTCAAAGCAATGTCCGGGAAGCGATTCCATCTCTGTAAATTCATGTTGATTTAATTGAAAACGTTCGGAAACTCGCTGTAAATTATCCGGATGTATATTAAATGTAGACTTAGCTTCAAATGAAATAAGACTTTGCGAGACTTTCTAGCATAATTTGTAATTGATGTTTCAGAGATTCCTACTTCCAATTTATTACGAAAATAACATCTTATATCAACCACACTCCTAAGTATAGAGATGAGTGGATTTGCAAACACACAAATAAAAGGCGACTAAATTCACACTTAAAATGCATGAATTTGTAAACGTATCGTAAAATCACGGGTGTTTACCATATTACGACTTTTGTATTTTGCGTACGCTCGTAGATTTGTAGACGCTGGCCACGTTTCCAAAACTAGTTGAGTATTTGGACACTTAGATTTCACTTAGACTTCACTTTGACATCGTTCTTTACATCGTTCGTATTCCTGTTCATGTGTTCTTAAACCAGAGAATGAACCATGGTGTCATAGGGAGTACATATTATTAATGTAACCTATATAATATTCATTAGAGTAGGTAGCTGGTATCACATATGTAAATTTGTGCGTACACTACACTCGCTATATAAAAGTAATGGCACGAAGTATTCACATTCAAATTCAAAACTATCTAAAAAGAATGAGAATAGTACAAAGATGATGTACCTACTGTAAAAATTGATTTGCGGTACAGCACTTAATCAATTCTTCTCTAGTTTACAGCATGCAAGATCAAACTATTCTAAAACTCAGTCCCTTGAGCGCTGACACTGAAGCACACGGCAAGTGGCCATTTGCATGAATCCCGCACTTTCAAATACTTTGCTAAACAATTTCCCCACTTGAGGCCAGCGTGCTTCTAACGTAAATAAGCCTCAGTTTCAAAGGAAACCAGAGCTCTTGGTCCTTGGAGACGCTTATTTGTTCAGCGTTCAAGAGACGTACGGACAAGGAAATATCATGACACTACTTGGAAACTTTCTTTGGAATAAACATCCTTCATTCATTCAAACATCGTTGAAATAGCCTTTAAACAAGCTGTTCCTTTTCTGTATCTTATAAACCGTTCGAAATATTATGTGTCTATAAAATATTGTACCAATTGAGAGCTCATTCCTTTAATTTTAATCATATTCAGAATCTTGATGAAACCTTTGTTAATCTTTTAATGTTCTGATGAATGCTATTGAACGTTGTATAATAATATGTGATGTATAACAATGTGTTTTTGAAAAACGTTATCAAAAATATCGAATCCTTATTAATACAATAAGATTAACTGAAAACAAAATTATTATGCCCTAATCGGATCCTATCTGTAAGATACATAAAAAAACAACATGATATTTCTGAACTAATCTGATATTTCGACTAGAAATAATATTCACAATTATTATTCGCAGATTCATTCGTTTTTTTAGATTATCGGCTTCAAAAAATAAACACAAAGTCTGCATGCCATTTCATTTTCATATTTAAATGACTATCAATATTATATTATTATTTCGATTCGATTAAGCAGAACTGCTATTGTACATGTTCATGACAATTGATGCAAACAATTTTATAAGTTTTTGATCTCCCTCCTTTTTTCTTATCAAAAACCTTGTCATGGTAAACATTCATTATTAACTGTTCAACTGAAAATGAGTATCTGATATCTTTACGGCTCATATTATACTTTGCTATATACATTGCAGGATCTTTCAAACGTTCATAATTTAATCCATAAATCACCAATCAGCATAATTGCTGTCTACAGCTGAACAAAGTTCCATCATAATTCTTAATACAACACTGAACACTTCAATTTCTTCAATTTCAATCAAACACGGCAACTAAAAATATAAAAACCAGTGACGAGATGTTGAGAGAAATTGCCTCAAAAGTTCATAAATTCTTGAGCATATCTATATATTCCATCAATTGTTGCATTGGTTTGTTTGTTTATAGAATGAATTTGGTTAATACATATAACTTTTGGTAAATACTCATTTAGTTGCGGACAAAATTCACAAAATAAATAAAGTTAACTTTAGCTTACAAAGAAGAAGAAAAGTTGACTGGTTAGTTCACAAAGAGCATCCAGTTTAGAAATTTTCAAAAGAACTTTTATATTTGTATAAACTGAGTTACATGTTACAACCACCGGAGACTTGTTACAAGGAACCTAATGCACAGAAGTATTATTCAAATATTCTGTTATTTCTTTAAGAATGCACAAAGATATTTACAAAGACAATATCATTCTTATGGAATAATCATACAGGAACTCTGGACTTGCTGTATTGTTTCGAGGAATTCTGTCAAAATCAACAAATTGTATTTCAAATAGCCATCCGTTGTTAAATATTTAAGATTCTGCATCGTTAATGCTATTTATTAGCTGATATTTGGCATGGCTGATGGTTTATTGAGCTTTTCATAAGAAAACGGAAAAAGTGGCTGCAAGTTACTAGAGTTCCGGTTGGCGGGGGGGTTGTGTAGCTATCCACGGCAAATTTTATAATATAGTATTTCATCTTTCCCAATGGTAAGTCAGTTGGTGAGTGGAAAAGAAGACATAGTTCTTAATAATTTTGGTCTTGAACATTAACAATAGGTAAATAGTCGATAGTAAACACAGATAACTAGATCGTAATATTTACATTTGAGAGGTGCAATATAATTAATGGGAGTTTGTGAACTTTGGTCGTAGTAAAAAAATGATTAATACTTTTCACGCAACAAACTTTATGATGAATGTGTTCTATTATAGCTCTTAATCTTGTTGCGAAACAAATCATGGCTAATTTATTTGTAAATAGTTCGCTTTTTATGTAGAACTTAATAAATAATTATTGATCGGAACTCAGTAAACGGTTCCACCATATAGATAGTATGTGATGGAACGTGGATTTTGTGCTATCTGGGGCTGGTTTTACGTGAAAAGCGTTTCAAATAAACGAGGCTCTCACGTTGAACTTCTTTGTTTGAACGTATAATTGATTTCGATTGCTATCATTGTTACTAATCATGTTTTATTTTATTGTTACAGGTAAGCAAGTTGCAATTTTGTCATCCTTAACTCGTTTAAGCGTGAGCACCAGATGTTGGAATCTCAGGTAACAAAAAAATTAACATGACACTGCAAAATGACCATATTTTTACACATGTTTTTGAAATTATACGTGAAAGCTATTCAGTCTAGCTTTTTTATAACCAACGAAAACCTTGAAACGATGAACTTATAGGTACAACTGTGTATTCCACGTCTTCCAGGGACTAAAAAAAGGCAAGTACTTTTGGAGCTTTTGGGATTCTCGATGTATTTTGGGAATGGCTTAATAAAAAATAATAATAATTAAGTTTAGTCTTGGAGCCCTAGGAACGAAATCTTGAAGTGGCGATAATAAGCCATAAAGAAAGAAAGCTAGAAATGCAAAGGATCAAATCAGTTGTAAAAAATATAGGGATAAATTTTCGATTACTATCCAAGCAATAATCTAGCTAGTCGTATAGAATATAGGTACTGTTAGTCTACCGAACTGTCAGTAACCAGGGGTACCTAGTTACTGACATCCGATTGACTTAATATTCCTCTGTATTTTGTAAAGTCTGAGGTTGCTTTTCCAATAACGAGATACCCCCTGTAGTTGTCGTTTCGAGAAACAATAGTCACAATTCTGTAAAACAATAATTTTCCTTTGTCAATAGTTACAAACAGTTTTTGTGTTGGGAAAACAATTTTCTTGTTTTGTATTGAATTGTATTGTTACGGCTTGAAAGAGTTACGTCATTTTTATATTGAAAAGGTTGAGAAGCTGCGCCTGATCGTCGTCGTTTTAGCTAGGGGGCATATGTAGTGACAGCACGGGGTTTGTAAAAAGTGTCTGATTAATGGTAATGGGCTCACCTCTAAGGCTCTCTTCACGAAGTCAATAGAAATTCGTGGGTAGAACGTAACATTTTTGGGTATTTGATTGGCTAAGTACATAAAGGCCAATAACCTTAACGCTGTCATCATACTGCCACTGCCGACTACTTCATCTTTATCCTAGCGTTAATGCCGTCGCCATCTGGAGCCGCCACCTTGGAGTCCACGGTCCACTGTTGGACTTGTTATATTTTTAATTTTTATCTGAGGCCATAACATTTCTACCTTTCCCTCAACCTCCTCTGCGGGGAACTCACGTTAATGGCTAACCATTGCTTGGTGTTCTTATTACCTACCATTTTCCTCGTATACCTATAGCATAAAAAGCTTTCTAATTTTAGTATGGCTAGAAAATAATTAGTTTTGAAGAACTCTGTTTTACGATTGCGTGCTAAAAATTAATTTCCTTCCGAGTATAATTTAGGTGAGATATAAAATAATGGTTATGTTCCTAATAATGATAAAATAACTCCTTAACATGTTCCCAGTCTCTTTGAGCAAATTCATAATTTAATTGAAGAAGTAATTTGTTATTAAAGCTATTTTGAAGTAACATCAGTGAATGATATTATCTACGAAAGGTTGCCGCTTGTGTATCTCACAAATTATAATATAATTTGACTTCTTCGTTGACTTTCGTTCTTTGTAAGTCTCAAACCCTATCTCCTTGATAAAATTTAAATGAATGGTTAGTTTTGTGTTTATTTTAAAACTTCATTCCAAGAAGGTTTTTGGCTACTTCAATACAGTTTGTTATAGTTGATTACTTTACTAGCGTAGAAATTTATACAACATCGTCAAACAAACTTTTGATGTTATCATGTAAATAAAATTTAATTTTAATGTTATGACTTGTTACATATTTGAACTCAGTTACAAATTGGGCCCTACCGAATTGGATAAAATATTATATATAAGTGTAATAAAAAGACACCACTCGAGGATTATTGGTGCATATAAAGAATAAGTGACAATACATGCATATACTCACTCGCTCATTTCCCAATGGATTAGGCAAATTCATGATCTGATTAGCTTCCTCAATTTTCTTTAAATCTTTCATGCAAACCCTCCCCCTCCCCCGGTTTTAATCGCTTTCAACCTGTTATTTTTTCAATGTGCTGTCAAGTTAATTGGTCTACAAATTTAAATAAGTATTAACATCAACAGGTTAAAAAAGTGGATGAACTAGAATATTAAATATAAAATGAATAGAAGGATGGAGGTTTTTACTATATCAGAGGCTAGATACATTGTATACTCAATATTTTCATAAATATTAATATGCTTCATCGCCCTGACACACTCATTTATCAGCCCTGATCTCCAAATCTGTCAGAATCAGTGAATAAAAATTCACGCTACTTTTTCAGAACAGTGTTATTCTTTACAAAATAAATTTGAAAACGTTGATTACTTTTAATAACAAAAATTTGATTGCTGTCAAAATATGAGTAGGTACACTTTCTCTGCTCAGCAATGAAACTGTCTCTCTAAAAGCTATTAAAGACAACGATGATTAATAGCCGTCTGTACTAGAGGACATAAATGGATCAAGTAAGAAGCGAACATTACGCAACCGAGCAAGCGGCCATACTCCAACAGTCTATGCACATCATGGCCGCATTCACTGGGAAATTGGACCCGCATGTACCTGTCTTTACCTTCTATTGAACAACTTAGGGTAGGCACACACTACACGTCCATGCAAAACGGATAACAATCCCCTGAGGCTTTAGCGCATGTACTGTACATTGCAGATTGCGGCGGATAGGAACGGAATGGGCAGTTTTAGAATTTCACATATTTCATTGAGAAGTAATGGATGAAACGAAGTGAGAAAGTAATTAAAAGCATAATAGGAGTAGACTGTAGTTTAACTCCGATTCCTCGCTTCCAGTGATAGATCCAGTCGGTAGCGATATTATTGTATCTATCAGAGAGTAAAACAACTGTTTTAGTTTCCGTTTACTTACTTTACTTCAAAGTAGCGTAGTTTTAACCTCCATATATAAATCTGGTTTGAAATGAAATTAGATTTACCGAATTTCAAATATCAAAAGCATGAAATTGTAATGGTTGGCTGTTAAAATGTTCGCATGTGTTGGTATGTTCAATTTATTCGCGGCTTTGATTGACGAGCTGTCGGCGCTGTCCTGTACATCGTCAAAATTAAATGATCGAGCGCCCCCGAATGTTTTTGTTTAGTTACGATTGGAACCTTGGAGCCCTCGATATTCATCAACATTGAAATGCTAATACCGCTCCTGCCCGTCGAGATATGAGCGGAGTTCAGGTAACATTTGCATTTGAATGAACTAAAGATTGTAATAGTTATGCTAATTTACATTTAAAGTAAGATTAAGGAGAAATTGTCCCTGAAATACTAAACGTTGTGCTATTATTTGGAAGCGGCATTTAATTAAACAATAATCGCTACTGACACCGGGATAACAATCTATATTGTTACAGTCAACGGCTCTCAGCCACGGCTTCTCGGATGTCATTGGTTCTGTTATTACTGGATGCTTGTTTTAGCTCTGGCCATAATAATAATTGTAAACTTTGAAACTGTTTTATAATATATTCAGGTCACTAAAAGATTTATTGCAAAGTCCAGTTGTATGATGTGCCGCTCGAACTAATAAATATATCTGATTGTACCTACGAAGAGACGAGAATTTTTATTTTCCTCTACACTAGAAAATGTGTAGCTCCTGTATTAATGTTTTATGTATGTGGCATTAGTCTTTTTACGTAAACTGCTAAACTGCTTTTGATAAATGATTTACTGTTCGATTTATCACTGGAAGAGAAGTAGAAAATGGTGTTTCACCGAGTTGGGCTGGATAATTTTATTTTGTAGTGTTTATGTGTTAGTATTCACAAGTATAATAATTTCTTTGAAGGAGAGGAAACGCATTCAACTGCTGGTTTCTTGATATTTGTATTGACGAATATTCCCATTTGCATTTATAATATTAGTATGGATTAAATGTACCTATATAAGTATGATCATCCACTTTCTGCAATCGATTATCCAAAATTATAACTTCGGAACTCAACCACAAGTCGTGCATTCTTCGCATTGACGCGATTAAAACAATAGTTTCTGAAGTACTATTAGGTACAGTATGTTCTATTATGATTATTTTCAAAGCTACGAACGTAAACAAAACATAACAATTTCCAAAATATATTTTCCAATGAAAACACGCTCTCATTCGATTTCAAAACATAACACGGAAAAAAAAATATAATATTTTATTTTTGTAGTAAGCCGTTTCAGCTAGCAGTTAACACAAACCCATAACAGTACAATAACCCATAGAACCATATTTGCGAGAAATACGTTTATTGTGGTGCTAAGGCTGATGGGAGGGGGATGGAATGTGCCCGGCTACTTACACCACATTTTCTAATGGTGTACTGTATAGTTTGAAAAGACGAAGCTTGCTTTGATGACTACATGAAGTTTTCAGCAGGTGTTTAGGCATATAGACCTCTGCGGTAGCCTTTTTTTTTTTTTTTTTTTTTTTATCGTGCGAAAAATCCCCACGGATACCACCCCCACGGGGCCGGTGGAGGCGGTTATGTCGGACTCGAACCGACTAAAACGCACGCCGTCTTGGGTCCTTGGTTGCCGGAGGTGAGATTGCCAAAAGCATATCTCTCGCACCCCGGCAGACCCAGGACCATCTCTATCGAGATGGCCCCCTTCGGGTTGTGGGGACCACAGTGTCCCCATCTAGCCCCGGTTACGGGGAGGCGCATTTTTGCGCCACCGCCGCGGCCTGCTTCTGCTAGGGTGACAGGCGGCTCCACCGGTCACCCCCAGGCCAGCGCTCATGGAGGACGGAGGTCGTTCTGCGACCTCCGACGTCCGGTTCGTCTTCGCTCTGCGCGGGCTTCCCGGGCCCGGAGTCTGGTCCGGCCCCGACCGGCCGCCTCCTTCTCGAGCATTACTTGCTCGCAGAAGGAGACAGCCGCACCCCAAGCGTTCGCGCATCGTACCATCGCTGTGAGCAACGTGGCGAGTGTGAGGACTCCCACCCCCAGAGCCGCCACTAGGACCCGCCTCGGCGTGTCCCACGCCGGGCACTCGGTCAGCGTGTGCAGCTCCGTGTCCTCGCTCGCATCACAGTGATGGCACTCGGACGTTGGCTCCTTCCGGATCCGACACAGGCGTGAAAAGGCATCTAATGAGGCCGTCAAGCTGAGTGCCACCACTGTTAACATGGTAAATGTTTACGATGGTGACCCTCTTTCCGAGACTTTGCCTTTAGCTTAACATCAGGCGAGGTGAAGTCAAATTGACGAGTCCTGTATAAAAAAAAAAAAAAAAAAAAAAAATCACCTGCGTCAGCCGGTACGAGAGGCTGCCGTGTGGCCTCTCTAGCCACTCCTCCATGATGGGTCTTACCGCCGCTATTACGGCGTGCCCTACCTCTGCGGTAGCCTAGTGGTATGGGTAATGGACTGCTGAGACGAGGTCTCGGGTTCGATCCTAGGTTTACCATGGCACACACCAATGACTTTTCGATACTTTTCGAAATTATGTGTGTATTTATCGCAGGATTATAAGTGCCCGGTTAATGGCAATAGGCTCGCCACCTATTACATTGGGACCTAAACATAAACTGGCGAAATGTGGGTGCTAGCACCTCTGCCTACCCTTCGGGGAATACAGGCGTGAGTTTATGTTATGTTATGTTATGTTTATGTTTAGGCATAATAGGACAGTGGTATTGAAATATAATAGCATCTCTTCACGTCTCCAAGGTATCACTTGCCATTTTAAGTTCATACCTATGTGAACCGAACCCATAAAGTAGAAGGTTCTCAATTTGAGACCATGTTCTTTTTATTTTAAATGCTTGAATTATCAGTAATTATCAAAATATGTGTGATGCATCACCATCGTCTGACTCTCGCGTCCTAATCCTGAATCCGCTTTCGGACTGATAGCGTGATAGGCTATTACAAGACTGTGTAAAGCATGGAGTTTGCTTGCGTTTGTTTGAAAATTAAAACAAGATTTATGCTAATAAAATACGACTGTTTTACTAAAAATTAAATTTCTTCTGAACCTATATCGTCAAAATTGTAAAAAAAGTACTTGATACTCACAGGGTATTTTTGTTACTTTAGTATTTTTAAAGGAATCACGATAAGATTACCGATAGCCCTGTAAAAATAGCTGAAACTGACAGAAATGTGTGCTCGTAAACCACTTATAGTCGTAAACATCGCGGGTATAATGGATATTTGTATTGCTGTCGCAAACCCACACCGGCTACAAACTCCTCTGCAGAATTAACCTTCTGTTTTCCATCTTCAGACACAGTGTATGTTGTGAAAGAATATCTTGTTACAAAAAGGTCCTTGTTAGCCAAGTCCTCCACAAAACAACTGCGAGCCCACTTATTGAATTGCTATGGAGAAAGTTTTGTATGTGATCTAACCCTTCCATAATACAATTCGTATTTGTTCGATAGTTCTGATTCACGGCCGCGTTTGGAACCGAACGATATCTAATGCGATGTGTGTTATTGGTGTCGCATTTTGCTTATGCCAAACTCTGATTAATATTCTTTTGTTTCATTATGAATATTTTGTTTATGCAGGAGATGCCCTTCTAAATGTAGTGAGTGCTGGTTTTCTATACATTATTACAAAACTACTTTAGGTATTGAAATAAAAACACTTTTTGCGGATTCTATCGCGATATATTTGTTACTAGCTTTTGCCCGCGGCTCCGCCCGCGTGGATGTCGGTTATCGCGACCAAACATAGCCTATGTCATTTCTCATGGTCTAATCTACCCCTATACTAAATTTCATCAAAATCGGTTCAGTGGTTTGGGCGTGAAAGCGTAACATAAAGACAGACAGACAGACAGAGTTATTTTCGCATTTATAATATTAGTATGGATTATTTACTTTTAAATCACCATGATTCGGGTATTTTGAGATAACTTATACTTCAAACTATGTGACAACTACCATCATGAGTCACACCGCGATCATGGCTGCTGAAAAGCAGCCGAAACGTCGGTTCAAAAATAAATAATAACAACTATATCGCGATAGAATCCGTGAAAAGTGGTTTTATTTCGCATAAACTTTAGAAAATATCATACTTCAGGTATATTATCGAAAGTCTCTCTATAGGTCTCAAATAACATTTTTTGTATCATTCATGCGTTAAACTAATAGTACAGTCTTATATATATAGTAATCCTGTGCCTTTTTTTTTTTTTTCGTGCGGAAATCTCCTCCGATACCCCCCCTGCCGGAGCCGGAAGGGGAGGTTATGTCGGACTCGAACCGACTAAAACCGCACGCCGACTGTGGGTCTTGGTGCTAGGTGCGGAGGTGAGGTTGTCAAAGACATATCCCTCGCACCCCGGCTGACCCAGGGCCATTCCTTACGGTCTGGCCCTCCTCAGGAGGGGGGACAACGGTGTCCCCAACTCGCCCCCGGAATGGGGAGGCGCACTATTCAGCGCGCCGCCGCCGTGGCCTGCTTCTGCTGGGGTGACAGGCGGCTCCGCCCGACACCCCCAGGCCCGCGCTCATGGGGGACGGAGGTCAGTCAGTGCCCTCCGACGCCCGAGTTGCCTGCGCGCGCGGGCGGCGCGATCCGCGAGCCTTTCTCGCTCGCGCCGCCTCTCCCGCTCCGCCGTCTCCTTCACGACCATTACCTGCTCGCTGAAGGAGACGCCGGCCGCCCACGCGTCCGCGCAGCGGACCATTGCTGTGAGCAGGGTGGCGAGGGTGAGAACTCTCACTCCCAGGGCCGCCACTAGCTCCCGCCTCGGTCCGGCCCATGCCGGGCACTCGGTGAGCGTGTGCAGCCCCGTGTAGTAATCCTGTGCCAATAGCGATCAGTTGATAACCAGGAATATTTAGAGCAGACAGGTTTTTTACTAGATCTAAATAATATATATAATGTTTTCCTCAGTGATTATTTTACTTTGGGCCTAAAAATTTAACCTGTTTTGTTACGCTATCACTAAAATAAATTAGTTTTCTTTCTTTTTGTCTTTATCATACCGAGGTTTCTCAGTACCAACGAATGTATAATGTATAGAATCCTATTCTTTACAACAGATTTTGTTCTCCACAGACTTTGTAACCCCAACTTATATTTCGCCATTCTCCCCATTAAATGCCATCGTCTCATGGCAGTTTCGGCCACAAACCACCATTCTGACACACATCACGTCCCCGAATAGTGTTACAATAAAACTGAACCACAAAAAGCACCATTATTGTGGTTCCTCGTGCAGTGTGCGGCCTCAAAGAACTGTTATAGCTCCGAGCACTAACCCTGGGCTTGTAAAAACCCCCGGCCTGTTTAGAAGGCTTGCACAATAATCTTTATTAATAGAGGTTTTATAAGTGGTTTTTAGCATGTAGTGTTGCGAGGGTTTTATTACGTAAAATGATCTGGATAAGATTATTGCAGTTATATTTTTTTATTCTGTGATTTAAGCTTTCAAAGAACCCGTGAATATAAGACCTAGGCACGTTATGTGTTGTATTTTCTTTTTTTCATTGTTTAGTAAGTAGGTAATAACGCTTTACCGTTATGAACTTTTAGTCACGCTTGCTTTAAGAGGTAACTGGAACACATTTGTGTGAAAATGGTGCTCAAGAATGTTATAATATAAAGCTTAGTTTTGTTATACAATTTTATTATAATTTATAATAATAATGGTGGTAATTTCTGGTAGGAAATGGTCAATCATTTTGATTTCCTCTCAAGCGATACCGATATTTCCGCCCGCGTCACGTCACTTGACCAAAAAGTCAGCCCTGTGGTCACGTGAGGACTCGATCAATCGCCAATTGCTTTAAAATAAAGTAAGCTCTCGGAAAAAATGAAACGTTAGCTTTAAATGTTGTACCTAAAACTACAGTGATGTGAGTAACATTTTAGTGGAGTTATTGAAAATTTTTTGAAATATTTTGTGACCTTAAGGAGCAGGGAGTGATATATACAGGGTCTTTTATAGTCTTTTTTTTTTTTTTTTTTTATATTGGACACGTCAATTTGACTTCACCTCGCCTGATGTTAAGCTAAAGGCAAAGTCTCGGAAAGAGGGTCACCATCGTAAACATTTACCATGTTAACAGTGGTGGCACTCAGCTTGACGGCCTCATTAGATGCCTTTTCACGCCCCGCTTAAAGGACCCGGACGTTTCGGATAAGAAGAATTTGGGCAGAGTTTCGTTAGCAAAATCATTTGGAAGTATTAATTTAGCGAAAAAAAAAATACACAACCCCATTTTTTAATAATTTTCTGTGACACATACAAATCGTGAACCTATTGAAAAAATTCTAAGAATACTTTATCGAATCCGGAAATTAAATTTTCAATATATCAGATTAATGAAATGTATATTTTCTTGTTCATGCACTCGTTAATATTTAATTTAATTCAAAGGGTGACCATTTCAAAGCTATTAGCGAAAGTTTCCGAAAGGCTAAAAACGAGCCCCCACTTAACTGTCAAATTGGTTCGTTTCACTTTCATTAACGACGTCACACACGGCCATTACCATACCTACCGTTCAAATATAAGCCGCGTGTCCACTAGACAACAATAAAATTGACCGGAGTACGGGAGATATGTGTCCGGCAACCGGAGGCCCAAAGACAGCGTGCTTTTTAGTAGGTTCAATTTCAACATAACCAACCTGCCAGCTAATAAAAAAATGGCCTATTCTCAGTAGTACGAGTACTACCATCTAGTCTTACCAGTAGTACTACTGGTAATATTCGTCCTATTGAACTTACTGGTAGTAAGACTTGTCTGGTATTATTTTTCCCCGTTAATCTTACTGTTATAAATACGCGCGTTATAAATAAGATGTGTAACGTTGCACCACAAAAAATGTCACTTAGCAAGAAGCGGTGCTTGCTTTTTATTCGGCGACTGATCATACGTTGGATAGACAAATAAAGTTGTCAAACAAAGTACCGCGTAGCCACAGTACATGTTGCGCAACATGACGCGCGTCAAATATTACCTAGTGGATACAAGGCTTTATCCGTGACGTTGTTTTGCAATGATTTACCGGACACCGGTGTGCGGCGGTCAGGCGGCGCCAGCTGCCCGCGTCCCGCGTCCGGCCCGCACTGTCCGCCAGGTGGAACTTTTAAACGTCCGCTGAGCGCTGCGTCCGAAACTTTTAACAAGCTTCCTTGCGTTTAATCATAGTTTAAAATTGCAGTTGCGATGCTTTACGAAATATTGCCACGGGTTTAATGTGCGATGTTATTGTAAAGCAGAATCGTTCCTCTTATTTTGTGGCAGATTACTCGTATATTATGACTACTTCTATTATTAACACACGTGTTAAGTAAGAAGGTACTTATCTACATAACTGATGTAATTATTAATGTACCTATATACCTGTCACCGCATCATTGAGTGTTGCATTTGGATCCCCTATTACGATCTCCCAGGGGATCAAAAAGTACTTCATACCTACTACGTTACATAAACGTTTGCATTTATTATATATAGTGCAGGGCATCAATACCGGATTTAATAATACTTTTAACTTTTTTGCGTTTTCACTTTATAAATTCTAATCAATACACTACACTAATGGAGCCAAGGGTCTCGAAAGAGATGGTCCTGGGTCTGCCGGGGTGCGAGAGATATGCTTTCGGCAATCTCACCTCTGGCAACCAAGGACCCAAGACGGCGTGCGTTTTGGTCGGTCCGACATAACCGCCTCCACCGGCTCCGTGGGGGTGGTATCCGTGGGGATTTTTCGCACGATAAAAAAAAACTTCACTTCCGGGCACCGTCTTCTAGAACAGCAATTACTTACAAGTGCTTACAAAATCTTACCATGAAAGTAAACCTAAGAACTGTAATCCTACAATAGATTTTTTGTGTTTCATGTCAAAGGCGAACAGTAGCAACTAGCCTGCTTATCATTCTACGAGGGATGTTGTTACTTAATGGAACGTAAAAGGGTTCACGAACTAAATTCACTACATCTCCACCTTTTGGTAAGACTGTACTCCTAGGGTCAGTGACCACTTAGTGAACGTTGCGGATAAAAACAGTTTGTACTAAAAGGTAACTGCACTTTGTTTGTTAGCATTCCATTTCCTCGAATAAACAGATAAGAACCAGTTAAGAAGCAGCCGTCGCGTCTGACAGAGTAGAGGCGAATTTTATAAACAAACTTATGCAAATACGGCCACTGAAGTAGCTTCCCTTAAATATAAATCCTCACCCATTGCGTGAAGACAAACGTGCCACTTCGGTACGAACCAATAACATTTTTATTGGCTTGGGGTAAGATTGATTTTCGTTTGACGATTGATATAGGAGATATTCGCGAATTTTGGGTTCAGAGAAGTGTTTACGTGCCGACAAAAGTCGGAGTTGTTTGTTTTTTCTTTGGCAATAATTTCCGGATCGATGGTAATGTGTGAGATGTAATAAATGGCGAGAGGTGCTTTTACGCAGGCGACACAGCGACGGAGTGATGGAAAGTACCTACACCTACGCATAATGGGCATGTACGCAGCTCATAACATTGATACAGATAAATAGAATCGATTGCACATCGAACAAAAAAGACAAATTTTAATGCAGAAAAACAATATATCAGTTTTATAATGGGTACCTTATCGCTGTCTGCAATTATATGGCACTGCAAATAGGGCACGTTGATGGTGGATTTCAATGAAGAGAGAATAAATACTTGCTTGAAATTCTAATTTATTGCGGCTAGTAATCGCCATTACACAGTACAGAGATAGGATGAAGAACATAGACACTAGAGAGGGGCCGACCAAAGACAACAACTTGCTAGAGAGGTCCAAAAGAATAGGGGTGCACTTCAACTTGCTTGATTTGTCCGAACAATACAGACTGAATTTCATACAAGACTATGTTATTGTGATGTAATATAATTACTTTTGGCCTTTGTTTTTGATCTATAAATAGTGTAACAAGGTGAAAAAAAAATGACTTTTTGCAAGTGGCATCAGTAACATCTCTCAACAACTCTAACCTTCCTAAATCAGCCAAGTTAATCGCTTGTGCTGTATTTTCCTTCCTGTCAAACCACAATGAGCGTTTAGCAATGTCAGGCTTCTAATTGATCCTGTCACAGGCTTAATCGGTAATGTCGGCGGCATGTCGTGGCTGCCATGAAAAGTGATGTTTGGTGCGGAATATAACAGTAGCTACGCATGTTGTTATAGCTGGTAAATACAGTAATAACGCAAATACAATAGACTTGTTAATTATAATTTTAAGTAACTGCACACTTAAAAATTGTATTTTATTAAAAATCCTCCTTTTTAATAAACTTTTGGGAATTTGAATACAATACAATACAATCTATTTTTATTTTCTCCTCACAAAAAATAAAATAATAAAGGCACAAGAAACAAAGTAGATACAAGATAAGAGTAAAATTAATACTCCTGATACATTTATCCTTTGTGAAGAGCTGGTGTCCGAATTAGGTTAAGAAAACCTGTGCTACGGATCACCAGGTTCCCACCCCACGAATACTACAATAACAACGAGAGCAAGTAACATAGATGATGCTAGAATATGTATCTAATCATTACATTCTTCATTGTTTGTGTATGTGTGTATGTGTGTGTGTGTGTGTGTGTGTGTGTGTGTGTGTGTGTGTGTGTGTGTGTGTGTGTGTGTTATCAGAGTAACATTTCCAAGAATATGGAATAGATAGTGATATTGCTGTGTTGATTCCCGATGGGGTAGAATATCCTCCATCTCTTCTGTGGGTATCTAGGACTGTTCTCCATCTGACAGCAAACACACAGCCCATGACTAAGTGTCCACTTGAAGGCAATAGGCTCAATTCAAAAATCATAGTGGGTGAAAATGTAGGTGTTAATCCACCTCTGCCTAGTGCCTACTCCTTCGGTGACTTACAGGCGTGAGTAAATGTATGTATGTAGTAATTTTGCTAAGAAACAAGAAGATTCAACGGGTAGCAGTGACTTATGGATCCATCATGGTCTGTTCAAGGAACAACTTTGGCATTCTCAACAGCTCAACTTAGTCCAAAATATAATCACGCCTTCATCTCTGAAGGGTTAGGCAGATGTGAATTAATATCCATATTTCACCAATAATTGTATTCGGTCCCACACGTAATAGGGGGTGAGCCTATTGCCTTATTCACGTCAAGTGAGCTTGTGTTATGGAATCTAGAATGCAGATACACAGAGACACCCAGACCAATAATGCAAATAGCCATATTCATGCATAGAAATTTTGCACTGAGCGGGGTTCGAACCCACACCTCCTGCGTGGCTGTCACGTCAACTACCGTCACGCCTGCCACAGAGGCTGTTTATTATCTGTCTGATGTTAAACAGCCCTTACCTCAGTTCAAAAGGTCTTAGAAACAAATGTGTTCGGCAAACTAGAATGTTAAGCTACTTTGTTCACTAGCTAGCATAATACCCATCGTGACTACGCGAACAAAAACGTATTGATTAGGGAGCAGAAAAAGTTGAGAAAACGAGTAAATTAAGTGTCTAATAGATATTAATGGCCGAAGAGCATGATTTATCGCAGGCCGCGAGTGCCTACTGCTCGCAACATACGTTATAAATGTCAGGTCAGTGAATACAGAGCCTTATTATGCCTGGGTCTTTTCTCAAAGTAATACTTATCAAAATTTACGTTCATATTCAATTACTCATTTAAGGGGTAGACAGTAATGTATCAAAGCTCATATTTCGCCAACGTCTACTTGCTCCCATGTTATAAGGAGCTTCAACCAAGTATTTGCTGTTACCGAGAAACTTTTTACAGATTTTAAAACGGTAGCTTCAGCTGTGGTTAAGGAGTCGGCCGTACGATCGAGAGGTCCCGGGTTCGAATCTTGTCCATTACACTACCGACGTGAACACCAGCAATTTAGTTTAGTTGGAGGCTTTAGGAGGAATATTAGTAATTTCGGTTTCTAATATCCTTTTTTTTTTGCACTCACGCTATTAGCCACACAACAGAAGCTACTCCAATGTAGATTGATAAAATAGAATCGACCGAAGACCTGGAACTCCCTGCCAGCTCACGTGTTTCCTCCTTCCTACAGTCCCGGGTCCTTTAAGCGGGGCGTGAAAAGGCATCTGATGAGGCCGTCAAGCTGAGTACCACCACTGTTGACATGGTACATTTTTACGATGGTGACCCTCTTTCCGAGACTTTGCCTTTAGCTTACCATCAGGACGTTAAGTCCAATTGACGTGTCTTTTTATAACAAAAAAATCGATCTTGATAGAGCTCTAACTGAATTTAAAATTTTCAATACCCACCAACTGCCCATTCAATTTGCATACACATCTCGAATTAAGAAAGCAAAACCGAATAATTTCCATATATTAGAATATCCTGGCGATGACCTTGTAATAGCGTTGGCAATTAATATAAAAAAGCCCTTTTGCCCTTATAATATGGAATGAATTGCTTCTACCGGGCGGTACACCCACCTCATACCAAACTACACATGACTACGAAGGACTGTATTGCTATAAACAAAAGGTTTAATTTCACTCGTATTTCGTGTAGGTACTTTGACTTTTCACTCCATTTCACAAACGTTTTATTATTGTAATTTTGGATTCCCGGTTCCGTTACTCACATTCCCGGGTATAAGTTTAGTTTTATCTGCCGTGTGGGGGACAGGCCCCTTTTATAGGACATATGGAATGATGGTAAGTGTTTATGGTGTCGTGGTCCATAATCATTTATTTGGCTAGCGTTAAGTATACTGGGAACCAGGGTCTATAGATAAGGTTGATAGTTTTAAGTGTACAGTCAGCATCAGAAAGAGGTTGACGAACAAAGTGCTCAAAATGATTTTCATTAAATTTTTTACCCCTTCTAGTAGACCGATTGTTATGATATTTGGTACACACATATAAATTTAATAAAAGAGTTTGCTTTGCTCTTAATACGAGAGTTTTAAGATCCTTTTTAAACTTCGTTGTCGAGATATTTATGCTCTTTAAAGCTCTAACGGAATTTGAATGAAATTTTTATAGCATTTATTATGCTAACTTTTAAAGTATTGAGACATCGGGAAGAAGAAGAACTCAAGTGGGACTTGTACCCACGACCTTTTTCTTACAGGGGGAATGCTCTTCCAACTGAGCTATTGAGTTACTCCTGAATGACTTCCATCAAATTTCCCTTCTCTTTATATCCGTCTTTAAGAGCAACGGTGGAGCCATCTACCAACTTTCTTACGAACTGTTGGAACCAATGAATGATTTTTCAAACATTTTTAAACATAGATTTTTGATGATTCCGCCCAAATATTTGAGTGAAATTTTATAGCATTTATTATACTAAGTTTTAAATTCTATAAAATAGCTCAGTTGGAAGAGCATTCCTCCTGAATAGGATTTTTATAGGATGATTTTCTATTTTTTGAGGGCAGCACCAGAGGCGTCACACTCGTGCTACCAACCCTGTATGAACTTTCTAATAATGCCCTTCTCGAAATTAATATATTTTCTAATTGTTTCTTCATTGAGGTCATTGAAAAAAATATTTTGTTAGGTATTCAGTACTTGGGTGGTACTATTTTCCCTCGCCCCAAACCCCTGCTTGTAACATAACAATACTTACAATGAAATTAATCTTAAGTGTCATGATTATATTAAGCTATTTCAGCATTAACAGCTGCGTGATGATTATTTACCAGTTAGCGAAGTTAAATTTAACTAAATTATTAGTAAATTACGTGTATATTCGCACCCACGCGTATTTAATGCCCTTGCGGCCATAGCCATCTTATTAGGTGAATATTTTGATAGACTAGCTTATGCCCGCGGCTTGCCCGCGTGGATGTCGGTTATCGCGACTAAACATAGCCTATGCCCTTTCTCAAGGTCTAATCTACCCCTATACCAAATTTCATCAAAATCAGTATAGTGGTTTAGGCGTGAAAGCGTAACATACAGACAGACAGACAGATAGACAGAATTACTTTCGCATTTATAATATTAGTATGGATGTGGATATGGATTTCATTGCAGTCCAGGTAAATAAATTACATAATTAAAATGTTACATTAATTCTATGGAAATAATAACTGCAATTGGCCTTATCACGGTGAAGTGAATCCTGACATGTAACCTTACGATAGTATCTAATAATTATGTTGATACTTATTGTAAGTTAAGCAAAAAAAAATAGAACAAACATAAGAAGTAAATAAGCATTAATACACATAATAACTTATTGGGAAAGAGACGTGGATTTAACTTACGTTATGACAAATAAAAAAACTGTTTTCTCAATTTTTCATCGACAGCTACATGGTACATGTTTACGATGGTGACCCTCTTTCCGAGACTTTGCCTTTAGCTTAACATCAGGCGAGGTGTAGTCAAATTGACGTGTCCTGTATAAAAAAAAG
Organism: Eilema sororculum; assembly: GCA_914829495.1. Lineage (NCBI taxonomy): Eukaryota > Metazoa > Arthropoda > Insecta > Lepidoptera > Erebidae > Eilema > Eilema sororculum. Next base: position 29,348,903 of record OU618533.1, read on the forward strand.
ACAGATACATTTCAATTTTACAAACCTGCTACGTTTTCATTCAGACAGCTTAACTTTAACAAATATTACCTACATCTGGTGTAAAGTTAACACAACTGGCAACACCGTCTTATTATAATACCGATGCACCTCCCTAAGCCAGGTGTAAAAGCTTCAAATTACCCCGGCATAAGAGGACGGTATAACGTTTCCCCGGAGTCAAATACATTTTTTCCGCGACAGTGGAGCCGTGTTCAGTGCGCGGCTGCTTCCTGCGCTCGCACTTCGCCGATAGGGCTGCCCCAAAAAATATTAGGTATTTTGTAATATTTTAACTTGATAATTGAACTGAGCTGAGTAGCAGTGTACTCTGCTCGCGCGCGCAGGCAACTCGGGCGTCGGAGGGCACTGACTAAGCTCCGTCCCCCATAAGCGCGGATCTGGGGGTGACGGGTGGAGCTGCCTGTCACCCCAGCAGAAGCAGGCCACGACGGCGGCGCAAAGTGCGCCTCCCCGTAGCCGGGGCTGGATAGGGACGGGCGCGAATTACCGCACGAAAAAAAAGGAACAAAAAAGACAACATGTACAACATTTTATATGCGTTATGAATATTGAAAGCTATGATGGGGCTAATCTTTTCTTAACTATTGATTCTATAAATTAGTAAGTAGGTATCTCAGTTAACTTTTTAGGGTTATGAATGAAGGCTAACTTTATGATAGAAATGATAAATAAAATATTGCATAATAAATCAATATTGAAAAATTACATACATACTCACGTCTGTAAGTCCCCGAAGGGGTAGGCAGAGGTGTATTAGCACCCAAGTTTCGCCAATTATGATTTATGGTCCCACGACGTAATAGGGAGCAAGCCAATTACCGTTTAACGGGCCCTTTGCCTTAGACTGAATGTTTACTGTCGGATGAAGAACAGCCCTATCCCTTAGTCACCTTTTACCACACCCACAGGAAGAGCTGGGGTGGTCCTATTCGACTCCACGGGGAACAATCACGGAAAAATTAAATTTTCTTTTTTTAACCCCACTACATAAAAAGTAGTAAATAGAAAATATTTGAATGACTTCGCTTTACAAGATTCTGACGTGTGTTTATTATTTGAACGTTCTGTGCAGAGTGCCAGCCCTGCGCCACTGGTATAAGGCGGATATAACATATCAGATTGACGTCAATTCCGACGTGATGCACTGAACACCTCTTTACTCGTTATTTTATTTGAGGCGGAATTGTATTTATTTGAATAACTCTCGTGGAATTTCAACAGGATTTAGGGTATGAGTTTGTAGCCGCATACAGTATGCAGCATACAATATGCAGCAAACACAGCGTTCCATGAAATAGACTAGAATGTGACATTGTTTAATTTGAATGATTTTTTAAACATTTAGTATGTTATATATCCAAATCGATTATGATAGGACCGGTAAGAGAGGTCCGGTAGCTTAGCGGTTAAAGCATTCTCTCTGTAAGAGACGTATCGCGGGTTCGAATCCCGCCTGGACCGGTAAAAAAATATTATTTAATGTTTTAATTCATTGTGGCTTCTCAATGATGCCTTTTTTCCGTATCTTAGTAAAACAAGTAATGTATAATATTCTTTTTAATTACAAAATTAGCAACCGAAATTAAGCCCTCCCAGCTAAGCTAAATTGCTTGTATTAGGAGTGGGTTCACGTCGGTTGTGTAATGGCCAGGATTCGAACCCGGGACCTATCAATCGTAAGGCCGACTACTTAACCACTATGCTACCGCTGACGCTGTGACCGGTTACGGATAACGTAAGATGAATAAAATCTAAATAAAGAAATAATTTTGTGATACGAATTTAGAATGCGAAGGTCCGAACCCGGTCCGAGCACATGGTCCGGTGCGCAATGAAAGGAATGAAAGGCTACGCAAGAAAAGGTTGATTGATGTAAAGAAGGCAAGGAATGTGTGTAAGGACCGTATAAAGTGGCACTCCATTGTCTCTGTCTACCCCTGTGCGAATACCAATTGAAGATATTTAGGTTGGTATGTGTTTTACATGGACACCATAAAAGTATTGATAAATTCACAGACTAAGTTCAATAAATGAGAGCTATAGAAATGTAATGTGATAGAAGCGCGGGGTGCCTGTCACTTTATAAAGATACATTCACACTTTCAACGTTATAAACTACACAAAATTAAGTAAACATCAAATATTTTAATATACATTGCTTGTTAAAGTTCTCTTCAATGCAAACAGTGCCATTGAGAAACCGCAATGAATTACAAATATAAACGCTTTATTGCGGTCACGACTGTGTCGCAGTACGGGCGCATAGGTCTGAATGCATAGTTAACTGAAGCTACATTATACATACCTAGGACTACCCTCGTGAAGGCTCGGGGCAGAGTCCCCACTCTCTGACTCCCCAGTCAGAAAACCACTCTCATAGAATCAGAGAAGATAAACAAAATCGAAAAGAGTGAACGGACTTTGGTGCCACCAGAACGAATAAACTCGTAGCTCTCGAGCAACAAAAAACTGGCAAGTTCATATAAAACGTTTATTATAGTTATGTTGTTACTAATCTACTATATAAAAATAAGTCGGGTTTTACTTCCTGACGATATAACTCCAGAACGCCTTTACCGATTTGGCTAATTTTGGTCTTGAATTATTTGTGGAAGTCCAGGGAAGGTTTTTACGGCGAGAAAAATACGAATAATTGCCGGGAACCGACATCCACGCGGGCGTAGCCGCGGGCAAAAGCTAGTACTCAATATAAGTTTATGGAACGTAATGGTCGGAAGCATTTAATCATTATGCTATGTTTGACAATCACCTCATGAAATTTTGCCCTCAGAGGCCACCCATCTATATATATGTATGTGTGGCCAGACAATTACACGAGACAAAAAAGCAGATGCGGACAGATGAACTCGAACCCTATACCTACTCTGACGGCCGCAGGAGTTGTTATATCCATATTTCTGCCTCTTAAATCTTGATACCTTTTCTCCATCATAGCATAGTATCTGTTATGAAGGTTGTTATTTTTTGAACGATACTACAGTTTATCAGGCGAGGTGCAATGAAATTAAAGAACAAAACATAAAAAATGAAATGAAACCATTTGCCTTATAGCCCATAAAAATGAAATGCCGGTGTAGCATAGAATGCTGGTATTATAAAATGTGTGGCTTGATCAGGATTTGGCTCTAGGCTCTCTCCATGGAGTTAAGTCTCATAAAAATAATCGTTAAACAAAAGCACGCTCTCTTAATATCGTTGACAGGATTTCGTAACGTAAGCCACATCTGCATCCAAACCATATCTCGTTATTTATGTATACTTATTTTGAAGTAACTTTAAAATATGCCTCGTTTTTACAAAACAGTCAACTTTTGAAGTAACATTGTTAAAAAGTATGTGGCGATGTTCTGTTACAGACTGAATAAATGAATCAGTATAAAAACTATTAACACTTAAGAGATGTCGATCCGTCTCCCTCCCCAAGAATCGACATAAAAACCATTCTGAAACAATAATATTAGGCAAAACGAAAGCAAAACTTTCAACCACCTCTCAAAACTCGATTCAAATGTGAGGCTGTCGTCACGCGATTTGCTTTCCAATTTTCTTGTCAAATTCACACAACTACGAATAATGTTTCGGAATATTTGGTGTCGCAAATAAACAATCTAATCATTTCTTTATCTTTTCCTGATCTAATTCCGAAGTAATAGAGCCGTGGGTCATAAACCGACTAATTCCGATCGGTACGGACGAACTGACGTATGAATGCCCTTTACTTCCGTCCTTCGTCACGCTTTTATTCAAGGCGCACGTTTAGTGTTTCGTTTTATACGGACATAAAGATTAGACGTAAGAGGTGCGCAGCTATTCCGGCTGGCGTCGTAAAACAGCCCTCAATTCGGCAAATGAGCAATGAAAGTTAACACTGTGAGTGTCGAGGTTGGCGCCATCCAACGTACGACAAACTGGGACCGGGCACTGGTCCTGTGAGCGCAGAGAGGGTTGGTTCGAGTTTGTTGGCCGATGTATCCGTGTTGAGGGAGTTCATTTTTAATTTATGAGTGTATAATGGCGTGTTGCGAATCGGCCGCTCGCCAAGTACGCTTTAATTAACCCCATATTGTGTTTTGAATTGTAACAGCTTATTAATAAGGTATTGTTTTACACGCGTGTTATCTCGTGTTCCTATGTAGCACCTGTCGTTGTGTAGAAATACAACGGTGTCATGACGTGTAATGGATTTAATTTGCTATAGAGAATTAATTTAAAGAACCTATTCATACGGTTCCTTTCATGAGAAAATATGAAATTGTTTAAATGTTGAACGGTACAGTTGTTTTCATTTGAAACGCTAAGGGAGCGAAAAGTGTTGAAATAACGCGCAATTCTTTCCTTTTTATTCACTTAGCCGACCTTAATTGATATAAATGAACAGCTTCGTCTGAATTTAACAACCCTTCTACAGAGATAGGGCTGCCAACAATTTTTATACGTTTGCTATTTAAACTAGGTTTTTATCGTTCAAATGTAATATTCATTTATCTGTTCAAACTTTTTAGAGCTAAACTAATCAATTTTATTTAGTTAGACACGTTAAACGTTATTAGTTATGGAATAAAAAAGAACTAATTAGATTTATATATGATAGAGATGATTCTAATCAAATTATTTACGCATTTGTCAGAAATACCATAAAGGGACAGCCCTGGTTCTGGGCTCCATTTGGGAATTTAATTATGTGGTTGCCTCGTTGACGGAATTCAAGAATGAGCCATCATATTCCAATGACTCGACAGTCCATTGTTATACTCTTGGCATTCGTAAACCAATACTTGATATTGTTAAACACATCGCAGTAAGTAATCAATCCAGCTGCTCGAAAAGAAAATATTTATATATCCACAAATATAATTATAATTACTTACTCATTTTGGAGTGAAGCCGGCACTGGTCAACCCAAAGTCAAATATTAACTACACAATAATTTCGAAAAACATTGGAAAAAATGAAATGCTCAAGTGAGACTCGAACTCACGACCTTTCCCTTACAGGGGGACTGCTCTTCCAACTGAGCTATTGAGCGACACTTGAATCATTCCAAATTTTCCTTCTCTTTATATCCGTCTATAAGGGCTCATTTTTTCATTGTTTCCAACAGTTCGTAAGAATGTTGGTAGATTGGCTGCACCGTCGCCCTTATAGACGGATATAAAGAGAAGGAAAATTTGGAATGATTCAAGTGTCGCTCAATAGCTCAGTTGGAAGAGCAGTCCCCCTGTAAGGGAAAGGTCGTGAGTTCGAGTCTCACTAGAGCATTTCATTTTTTCCAATGTTTTTCGAACTTAAAAGTAAAAAAAATTCATTCATACACAATAATTACTATAATACTTATAAGTAGATCACTATATCCAAAAGAGCTATTTTTGAATTCGTTTTACTTCTAGCTCAACAAAGTTTAGAATCAATCACGTTCGTCTACCAGTTTTCCTAATGAATGTGATTTTAGTTTTTATTTGGCAAAATTGCATGCATAAATTCAATTCGCCAGAATCCCGTGATTCGGAAACTTATTTAATTAAAACTTATCAAGTGCTTCGAACAGTCGAGCACCTCGAGTAGTGGCGCGAGTAGGCGGCGCGGTGCGAACGGACCACCAAACACGAGTTCCCGCAGAACCAATAACTTGTTCCCAAGTTTCGAGTTGTTCCATCGACTGAAGAAATTGCAATTTGTATCGACTCGACAAATTATAAATCCCGAGGACAATGTGACGTTTATTATTTTTTGACAAATGACTTCATGAGCTTCGGCGAAGTTTTGTATAGAAAGACGTTTGCTTTGTATTACTCGGAGTGGATTTATCGATATTGGAATCTGAATACAAATGTTTCAATACTTACTCGTGGGCCTTATGTTTCCGGGGCATTTATTGCAGTGATAGCTGCGTGTCTTAGTGAGCAGTAGTGATAGGCTTGACTGATCACTATAACAGCTAATATGTATTGATTGGATTGTAATTACTTATTGGTAAGATATAAGGAGTTTTGCACTCGTACGTATGAAAAAATAAATATAAAATTGGCAGTAAAGCTGCTATGTCATTCAAGTTGAACATATCTGTGATAGGAGAGAAAAAGACTAACAATACTGGCGTCTAAAATCCAAGTTTTAAAGTCTTGGTATTTAATTGAAAATAAGCTTTTGGATCTTCCTCCAATAGCGTTTGAGATGATATATGACTCATCTAAAAGATATGAGAGCAGTACTTTATTTCAGAAATGTGCTTGTACCTACTTGGTAGAGAGCCAGCAGTAAGTAACTGCGAAGTGCAGGGTTTTAAATTCCATTTATCGGCACATACCATGCTAGTATTGGTAGTATTAATCTAGACTAAATTGTCATCGACTGGAAAACAATCTTGCAAAAATAAGTATTTGGAGTTTGACTACTTGTGTGTGCGTCGAAAATATAACATTTTTTAAATGCATTTGCTTATAAACTGGCTCTTATTTCACCGTAATTAGGCACATAATGACACAAATATTAACAAACCGTGACTTTTAATCTAATACATGGTATATAGATTTTCTTTTAAATTTTATTGGTTGAATTACTTGGTCTTATAAAAGTTTTGGTACATAAAAAGCCGTGTTCAATAGTCCTAATGAATTATTATACGTGTTTAAAGACAAAACTATGCCACTAAAAACAGTTAATTATAATTTTACTAACTGCACATTTACTAATTCTTTCTCTAAATTGTTCTGAAAAGGGTCCTTAAAAAACAAGTGTTTGTTAAAAACGAGCCGTAGGTGAATTTTTTATAGTTTCACACGAGCGTTTGAAGACCATAATAATTGTGTGGAGTCCATAGACTAGATAGCAAAAAAATTGTTGAAGTTTTAAAAATTATTTCGATACTCTGCGTAAGGACACATGCTAATGTGCTACCTTCGCCTGTTCCTTCCGGAAACAAAAGAAACAAAAAAATAAAGACCGCCATTAAAGTTTTTTTGATTATTACATTTCAGTATGAGAGTAGGTAAAATGTTTCTAGGATTATTTTATTCACGAAGTGCATTGAAAAACGTCGTATGCTACACGTGTGTATTGTTCATTACCATCTTCGGCTCTCTTAAGATATCAATGGCGCCTCAGCGGTAATCGCCAACTCTACATACTTGCACCATAATGTCCGTCTTTTGTACCTAAATGTTTACAAAGTCAACATATTATTATATTGCTTTAAACAGAATATTGCACAGTATACCTCCTCTTGAGAGATACTGGCAATAACTAGGAGAAAATGTAGTCATGCAAAATAAAATGAGCGGAGTTTACACACAAGTTTCAGTAAAACCGACGGAGCTCTGTGATGAAGTTGTTGTGACTGATTTAGGCCTGAGTTGTACACAAAGGTTGTATGTTAGCTCATTTTCATAGTTCCAGTACTAGTCCTCTTTTTAGAGAGCTGCTAAGGCTATTGTATAACAGGAGACCAAGCGTACACTGCTTTTTACCACTTACCTTTATAATAGACCTCGAAGCAAATTTGCCACCGATCTTGTGGGTGCTACCGCAGCATTTATCGAGGAATTTGCCTAAAGAAACATTATGTATTATACCACATACCGATACTTTACATTAACATACATTGTGTGTATAATTACACGAAATAATACCTTAATGCAGGGTCGTACGATGTCGCTCTGTTAAACATCCTTGCGCATGCAGATGACGTCATAATCGAGCGCGAACATCGCAGCAATTCAATTTGTGGCGTTACTTCGCGTTACCGGGGTTTATGAGGCGGAAAGATATTCGGCGAGCCACGGCGCACGAGCTACATTGCCGCGTGTCGCCCATTGCCGCGCCCCTAATGTCGCACTAAAAACGTCGACGACCGCGCTGCCACCGCCTCCGCCACGCCGAAGCAACGCAATCATAATGTCACAAAATTAATCTAAATAGCTGTTTAAAACAAGCTACAAATGTGAGCAAATTTTGGCGACGAGGGGCTCAGATGTAATCCTTAGATGATGATATTTTATAACAATTTCTAAGAACACTTCAAACAAAATTAAAACCTGAATGCCTTTCAAATAAAACACTAAAGTCTAGTACGTAGTGAGATATTCAATGTTTAAAATAATGTTGAACATAAATTGTTTTCTAACTGTGAAATCTGTTGCTTTGTATGTACTCGTTAATTTGTTGTTCTGTCAAGTTCAAAGACAAATTCTTACTAGTCTTTTGTAAATTGCAAATAAATGTATTGGTTTCTTTTCTTGAAAAATATTTACAGTGAATAAAAATGAAAGACATCTAGTACTTACATTAGTCTACGAATAATATGCTATCTTATAAAACCAGTATCTGCGGTAGCCTAGTGGTATTGGTAATGGACTGCTGAGACGAGGTCTTGGGTTCGATCCTAGGTTTACCATGGCACACACCAATGACTTTTCGATGCTTTTCGAAGTTATGTGTGTATTTATCGCAGGTTTATAAGTGCCCGGTTAATGGCAATAGGCTCGCCACCTATTACATTAGGACCTAAACATAAACTGGCGAAATGTGGGTGCTAGCACCTCTACCTACCCCTTCGGGGAATACAGGCGTGAGTTTATGTATGTTATGTATGAATAAAACCAGTCTTGAAAGGAGTGTAGAAAATGTTCAGGGGAATTAAAGAGAAAATGGAGCAAAGAGTACTGAAAAGACAAAGTAAAGGATAGACAAAGAAAGAACTAAAATGAATTTCTACTTGAATTGAAGAAAGAAAAACTGGGGAGAGCCCTAAAGTTACCGATCATCTAATGATTGCCATACTGCCTGATTATATAAACATCAGCAATGGTAAAGAATAAATATTACAATAACCTATTTCTGACGAGATAGCTTCTAAAACAAACTCCCGAACAAAATTTGAAGTTATTAATATCAGTAATAAAGTTACTCAACCGAATTCGAAATCAAATTATTACAGATAGACTTCAAAATCAAACAAACGCAATTAGTAGCAATTGAAAGGCGGTTTGAATTCAAATGAAAATACGGGCGGAAAGTTGTAGGCGCAGTTTGTCCGCCGGCGAGCGGCGAGCCTGCCAACTCGGAAGCTGGATCAAACATGGAGTTTGTTGGAACTGCCGCTGGTAGGGTGCTAGGTGCAGACCTGTGGAGATTAAACGGTTTGAACCTGTAGATACGTAAAGGTGGGACCTTTTCCTAAGTTAAGCTCAAGAGAAGATTTTTTAACATGTTCAGTTAATAGGTTACTTTAAAAGATTAAAAATAAGAAAGGAGAAGATAATCGAGTAACATCAGAAATATCTCGATATATCATTCTTATAGTTTAGGTAATGTTAGTTTAAATATTTTATTTTTATTTAAAAACCTAATATGTATTATGTATATGAACATTAGCAGGAATTTATATGCCATGGGAATCCCTTATAGGTGGTCACACCATCAGTTGAGCCGTTTGATAGCTAATAATCTTAGTATTTAAATAACTCCACATTTAATTAGTACATATATACCTACTTATAGTTTGTGACTACTTATAACAGTAAGCTAAGGTGGTAATGGAACGTAAATTGAATGAGTACTCAACGTATGACGTATGTAAGGCAGATATAAATGTGCGATTTTTTATGTAAAAGGTTGAAAATTTGACTTCACCTCGCGTGGTGGTAAGTTAAAGGCAAAGTCTCGGAAAGGAGATCACCATCATAAGCATTTACCATGTTAACTATAGTGGCTAATTGAATGGGCAAGTCAGGCGATAACATTTTGAATAATTACGAAGTCAGAAGCACCTACTTGGTCCTATATGAAAGATTAACATACTAAACACTGATCCCTAAAAAGCCAAGATGACGTTTTATGTTTCCAAACAATTTAACCTTAATGAGGGAATATAAATTCTAAATCAGTTTCCTCCTTTTTAATCCCCCGTGTACCATGGAGGCGCGATGAGCTTGCAGATGCACGGTATTAACATCCGGACTACACCGGGTGTGTCCGGTCGTAATTATCAGCGGTCGGCCCGACAGGCCCGGACATCGAGCTCTTGGGGCCTTTTATACCCGTGTTTTATGGCATTGTGGTGTTCACACTGTAAAGTTGTAGTGTGAAATCTCAGCCCTCGCAGTCTAACGAACTTATAGGCTCGACTAGTTACACTGCGCCTCAATCTTGTAGAGAATTTGATGTCGCGTTGTCGTTGAAGTTTGTAGTTTCAATTATTGCTGATTTAATAAACTAGTTATATGTAGTACCTTTGTTCCTTTTTATAAGTGGCATTCTAACACTTTTTTATTGTTTCAGGTAAGTGAATCTCTGACCCAACTGGTATCTGCACTAAAATATAAAAGGTAAAGGTAAAGAGAAGGAAAATTTGGAATGATTCAGGTGGTGCTCAATAGCTCAGTTGGCAGAGCAATCCCCCTGTAAGGGAAAGGTCGTGAGTTCGAGTCTCACTTGAGCATTTCATTTTTCCAATGTTTTTCGAACTTAAAAGTTAGCATAATAAATGCTATAAAAAATTCATTCAAATATAAAAGGTACTTACCAAAGATCATCTCATTTGAATACAGCTACAGGACTACATTACTGCGGCTGAAAGGCATTCGAATCTTTGCGTCATTAACTCTCTAGTTAGTGGCGCTATTAACTACTCCATAGTTGAGTGATACATCTGATGGTATAGCTTATTATAAACCATCGATTGTTACCGTATTCTGTAGTTTAGTTCCATATTTAGGAATAAATCATTTTTAATGTAAACCCATTTGATATTAAACAATATCAAACAATATCAAAATAACCCCAGTAAAGCCTACAAGCGCATAGCTGCCATAGTTGCCGCCATCTACTCATGCGAGTAATATCAATATCTCTTTCATACGTACAACGTCGAAATTGATATTCCATAAATAAAACAGCGGCCCCGGTAAGTTACTCCAATTTTTCATCAATATAGTACGCGGAGAAAAATGAAAATGGAGCAACATTTTGTACGGGCCTCTAGTTTTACGGCCCATTCGTTCATTTATCGAAAATGTGCAGCCAAATTAATTTGAACATCGGAGCGGCTATATATTTTGTAACCGATAATGCGTCTTACGTGCACAGATTTATTTTCCTGCAAGGGCCGAGTCATTGTGCGGAATATTTTTCATCTGTATGTGGTGCGACGCGAGAGTGGGCTTCAGAATATGTTTTATAGCCGTACTTGTAAACAGTGCGCTAAGCAATCTCCCGTAATAGCGCACTGCAGTCGCCAAACCCAACAAACACTCAACAAACTACTTTATTTACCGCAAAACCAACTCCTACCGGCGAGAAAATGCTACGATTTAAAATGAAAGTCAGAATTTCAGTAGCAGAATCAATTTCATATAAATTCCAATTTCAATTCGCACAATCACCTCTCAGCCGTAACATCAGGGCTCGATAGTGAAGCGGAGCGGCGCGAGGACACCGTTCGACGAGTAATCGACACTAGAAACATTCGATTCTGATGCAAATCCAATACCCGACTTACATCGAACTTAATTTTATTTCATCTTACCGCGCCGTCCGCCGTCCGCCGTCCCGCCTCGTGTCCGCACACACTCACTTTACATCAACCCGCCCGCTGATTCGGGCCGATTGGACCTCCTGGAATCAAACTCGTTATAGAGGGATACATTGCGCGTGAGCTAACGGACAGGTCAAGTGCGAGCGGGGTAAAAGAAGCGATGAAGGTGTCGCGTTTAGAAATCGTCGGGAGTTGTGCGTCTGCGCGCGCTGGTAATCGATAAGGCCGCAGAGTCTGTGTTGCGACCCGGTTCCCTGCATACATGCACTCGCCTTGTAACATAGTATAGCTCACCGGCTCTCGGCCGAGAGACTCGATGTCAGGATTAGCCGTAGAACAGTTTTTAATCGTAAAACAGAAAAGTTTCATCGAAAAATTGAGAAAATACGTAGCAAGTCGAAATATTTTATGAGAAAATTATCTTAGGTGCGACATTGGAATATTAAAAATATTGTTTTACAGGGGTGGATACTTTTTAGTGTCGCCCTGGGTAATGCTGCCGCGCGAAATTAATTGTTTGTGAACAATGAGGCCATTCACCCATGAAGTTAATATTAACTTGAGCACTTTTCCCAAGCCGGTGTGACGTAGTAACTTTTATATTTCATACTATTTTATTAATTTGTAGAAATTAACGCACAATAATACTGGGTGGTTTATAGTCGTTTCGGATGAATTTGAGCACAGTTTCGAAAGTAAAATTATCTGGAAATATTAATTTGGCATTTTTCTTTTCACCAGAACATTATACCCATACATTATCAAAAAAAAAAAAAACATTTTCTTTCGCCAAACTTATACTTCGTTTAATTTTTACAGCTATTTTTGTCTATATATTATTTTTATAAATGTAACGGTATACTCATAATATATCATGACAATTAGAAGTTAGTTTTTATGAAGTAAATATTTATTGGATGAAATATCAGGAATAAACCGATCGAATCGGTGCAAACACATATCTACTTCTGGTAACTCTTAACAGCTAGTATTGGTCTATTAAAATGCCATATTAATTAAAATTGCAAATGTATATGGGCCATTCATAACCAGCTGCTAGTTCATTTGATACTTGAGAGCTAAGTAATTGATAGTACCCGTTTGAAAAGACTATTTTCATTACTAAATTAAAAAAGATATCTGTCATTTAAGCGTCGGTAGTTTAGTGGTTAAGGAGTTGGCCTTACTATCGAAAGTTCCCGAGTTCGTATCCTGGCCATAACACTACTGACGTGAACCCACTTCAAACACAAGCAATTTAACTTAGCTGGAGGGGGTTAGAGGGAATATTAATAATTTCGGTTCCAGCATTCTTTAAAAAAAAATTGTTGTGGGTACCAGTACATTTTGACAAAGTTCAGGGGGTACCTACAGGCGTGTTTATTATTCAAAAAATATTCTTACTGTACGCCTATGAGATAAAGACACGCAAAAATATTTTCTCATATTTTCTCCAACAAATTGAAATTAAAAAAATTCAACGATACTCGATACTTGATCGAATGCGAACGAACGCGAGAGAGGGCTCGAACCCGGACCCCTGTAACAAAGTTATCCTATGCTAACACAATACTTTAACGCGTCGGTATGTTACAGAGTCGCTACTTTTCTACCGATCATAATGTAAATGAAGAGAGTGGAAGTTATTGGGGATAAGATATGAAATACTATTACAAAGTTTAGTCAGAAATGGTAGAATATTCATAAGATAGCCTAGCCTAGCTTTTGCCCGCGGCTCCGTCCGCGTGGATGTCGGTTATCGAGACCAAACATAGCCTATGTTCTTTCTCATGGTCTAATCTACCCCTGTACCAAATTTCATCAGAATCAATTCAGTGGTTTAGTTTACGTGAAAGTGTAACATACATACAGACAGACAGAGTTACTTTCGCATTTATAATATTAGTATGGATTTAACGTTGAGGGCCTACTGACACCAATTATATGAAGATATTTTGTAATTTATTTTTCAAGTACGCCTTCAACACGTCCGGCTGAAATTTCATACAGGAGTCTTTCCTAATATATAGGCAACATTTTATCCCAGGCGTTGTGAAAATTGCAGGCAACAGCTACAAATTCATTAATATTAGATCTAAGCTGTTGTTTATCGAAGTGACTACAATATTCATTCGGTGAATCATTCCTATTCCACACCACCTGGAACTCGCTGCCAGCTCACGTGTTTCGTTCTTTCTACAGTCCCGAGTACTTTAAACGGGGTGCCACCATTGTTAATATGGTACATTTTTACTATGGTGACCCTCCATCAGAGACTTTGCCTTTAGCTTACCAGTAGGCGAGGTGAAGTCAAAGTGCTCTTATATAAAAAAGAGCTTGTTCAAGAAGAGTATCAGAAGGTATTCAAAGGGTTGGCAGTGCAAGTGTTACACCTCTGCTGTTCCACACTGGTGTTGTCCATAGGTTACGTGTGCTTGTCTGCCACCTAAATGTTATAAAAAAAATAACAGATCAACCAAATAATCATCTATATTTTCCCACAGCAATGGATATTGTCTCTCACACACATTTCATCACCATAACATTAACGAGGCTCGCGCCACGTCTCCGCTCGCCATAAAACATACGAGAACTTATAACTCGCCGTAAACTGTATTGCTAAAGGAAATCGTTATTTGATGGTACACTTATCTATATTGTACGACTTCTGAGCATATGACTGATGGATCATCACGCCGTACACGGGCTGGGTACAATGATGTAGGGTTATATCGTTTTATGTTGAAAGATAGAAAAACAGCCGGAATACGGCGTAGCTGTTGAGCGTTCACTGCTACGTCGTAGCGTAGTAGATGCCTCTACGGCGTAGCAGTGGAGCGCTACTCTATTAAAGCTGATTCAATCTACACTACGTGCAATATTTATACCTAAAGTGTTAGTATTGCATTGGGTATAGCAGAGATAACAGTTTTCATGTACTACGAATATGGTATACGCCTTCCGCTTTCATAAACGTTTAAATGCAGGAATAATATAGCTAAAATCTGTGGCTAAAATCTGCGGTAGCCTAGTGGTATTGGTAATGGACTGCTGAGACGAGGTCTCGGGTTCGATCCCAGGTTTACCATGGCACACACCAATGACTTTTCGATGCTTTTCGAAGTTATGTGTGTATTTATCGCAGGTTTATAAGTGCCCGGTTAATGGCAATAGGCTCGCCACCTATTACATTGGGACCTAAACATAAACTGGCGAAATGTGGGTGCTAGCACCTCTGCCTACCCCTTCGGGGAATATGTTATGTTTATGTTTATGTTATAATATGGCTATTGTATATATTAATAGCTATGCTTACCTTCAATCTAGGTACCTACAATTTGATCAAAAAATTAAGCAGAAAAATGTATTTTACTCACGTTTCAGGCAATATCAGCTCCCACAACAATTCTTAGATCAACAACACTTAAAGAAATCGTAAAAATTCATAAAGAAACACAAATACAAGCAGATGAAACAGAGTTCCACGTACGACATGAACCGTGAACTTAATAAATGTACATAATATATTTTATTCCACTTCTGCGTAAAAAATATATCTCCTGTCGACACAAATTCTAGGTAAAGTCTATTGGCCTTTATCCTTCAAGGGGTATGTTCACATCCAGGAAAAACAACTTTACGTACTAATAAAAACATAAGTAGATTTCCAACAATTCATCAGACAGATGCGGGAAATGAATAAACCGCTTTCATCTTAAAACGAAACTTTTCTATTACCGAGTTTTTTTCTAACGATATGGATATCCTACCGCAGCTTGGGGTGGGTGAGCCCGTCAATGTAACGCGCAGGTTTTATCTTGGGTTTATCCGCATGAAACTAGTTCAGGTATCGTATGCGGGTAGCCTAAATCTCTAGCAAAGACGGAGCGATTTTATTTACAAACCCACGCCTAAATTCTTTTTGAGGTAGACAGACTGTAAGCTATCAGTTTATGTTATAAATGCCTCACGAGTGCTACATCTACCACTATTCTCCCTGACCCTTCATAATTATGGGCGGTCGGTATCGAGGGCTTTGGTCTGCTTTTTTATTCAGAGCGTCACCAATTTAGTCGTTTTGTTGAGGCTAGTTTGGACTACCTTGTGGCATACATTTTCCAAAGCATCGCTCAGGCATTCCAAAGTCCGACACGAACCCTGTTGGTATGGATCCAAAGTTTCCGAATCAGAGATTCTGTAAGATAATTTCCCATCTTATAAGTCTAAAGGCGTCGGTGGAGTCATCTACCGATTTTCTTACGAACTATCGGAATCATTGAATGATGTTACAATCATTTGTTTCAAGCATGCTAACTATACAAATCGAATACATTGGGAAAAAGAAGAATCATCTCCGGCGGGACTCGAACCCGCACGAGATGGGTATGTGGGAAATTTGAATCACATCGGGCGTGTCTCGGTAGCCGAATTGGTCAAGGCATTCCCCCTGTAAGGGAAAGACTGCGGGTTCAAGTCCCGCCCGAAAAGATTCTTTTTCCCTATGTATTCGATTTGTATAGTTAGCATACTTAATGCTGTAAAAATTCATTCAATTGTTTGGGCGGAGTTATCAATGTTTAAAAATGATTGTAACGTCATTCATTGATTCCGATAGTTCGTAAGAAAATTGGTAGATGACTCCACCGTCGCCTTAAAGATGACTCCCGCCCGAGATGATTCTTCTTTTTCCCTATGTATTCGATTTGTATAGTTAGCATACTTGATGCTGTAAAAATTCATTCAAATGTACTCTCACATAGGACGACACGTGCAGGGCTTAGATGTCGCCCGCATACGGTGCAGAATACTTCTAGAACCAGGTGGTTTGGTGAATAAATTCCTATGCCGCACCATTAAGACTTGGAAATCCCTGCCAGCTCAAACGTTTCCTTCTTCCTACAATCCCAGGTCCTGTAAGCGGGGCGTGAAAAGGCATCTGCTGAGGCCGTCAAGCTGAGTGCCACCATTGTTAACTTGTCAAATGTTTACTATGGTGTCTCTCTTTCCGAGCTTACTATCAGGCGAGGTGAAGTCAAATTGACGTGACCTTTTATAAAAAAAAATCTTATTCTTTGTGAACTGTGTTGTTACTTACTAAAAAATAGTTGCCAATATAATCCCTTAAAGTGTGTTCTCATATCTTCCGCATATCACTGCGCCTTTTCTAAAACAGCTTCTTTGCTCTGTCCTTCAGTAAAGTAGACTTGTTGCCTAATTTCACAATAGACTCGTCCCCAAAAGTGCTTATTCAATCACTGTACAGTGGTGTGTAAAATTATAACTTTGCCTATCTTTACACTGAGGAGCTTTGAGGGTTCGCAAGTATCAAGATTGTGGACGTCTTTATGTGCCTTCTTGGTGTATCAAATTTACATTACAAGGGAGTTTAATTTGAATTTTATAAAGGTACTTCCTTTTTTCTTGTGGCTCCGCAGTTCGGTTTACATCACATTAAAGCCACGATGAAGCAGTTATTCGGTTATTTCCAAAACTATTGAATCCACTTCCTTCCTCCTCCAGATGGTAGGCCCGTGGAGCAAAGTACCCACCAACTACTAATCGTTTTTTTACATTTTTTAAAATTAAGGAAACGTCAATTTGACTTCAACTCGTCTGATGGTAAGCTAAAGGCAAAGTCTCGGAAAGAGGGTAACCATCGTAAACATGTACCATGTTAATAATGGTGGCACTCAGCTTGACGGCCTCATCAGATGCCTTTTCACGCCCCGCTTAAAGGACCCGGGACTGTAGAAAGAAGGAAACACGTGAGCTGGCTAGGTGTTAATGGTGCGGCATAGGAATGATTCACCGAACCGCGTGGTTCTAGAAGGTATATTCTGCACCGTATGCGGGTGACATCTAAGCCCTGCACGTGTTGTCCTGTGGAGGAAAGGAGAGGGTGGGACTAATTGGAAGAGCTCATCAGAACATCATTGATGAATAGTTGATTCGTGTAATAATTGGCATTTAGTGTTTTAGATTCTAATATATTTACATGTTACGTTATTTATTTTTTTTTTTTAGACAAAGGCCCGTTGCCGTTGTATGGTGAACTGTTATTTGATAGAAATTTCCATAATATAGCGGCCAGTCCCGAACAAAATACTTCATAGAATAGTATCCTTTGTATTTCAACACCACTTGAATTTAAAAATAGTTTGAGACAAGCTCAAAGAGCTCAAAATATTTTTACATTTATTAATTCATACATAAAAAGTCGATGAAGCTTGGTTAGTCAATCGATTAAAAAGCTCAAAATATATTTAAAATCGAATCGAACGCATATTTTCTCTTTCAACTACAGTAATAGATGTTAAATTCTCATACTATGACTCATTATTCAGGCAGCATGAGTGTAACGCCACTGGTGTTACATATGTCCATAGGCTGGGGTAATTACTTTCCATTAGGTGGGCCGTGTGCTTGTCTGCCACCTTAGTGGTTTAAAAAAAATCTTAGCTTGTTTTTGAAGCTTCACATTTGTACATTACATAAAGTACAAAATATTCCCATTTTAATTTCGCTTTAGATACTTCAGATGGCAAAATTATTTAAAAATTCTTCACAGACTTCTAAAGAACCAATCGAGAATAGAAAACTAAAAGTCTAGTGTAAAATAAATAAAAGTAGTACGTCGTAATAAATTAAAAAGTTAAGTAAGGGCAAGAAGGTACGGGGCTATCCAGTTACACTAATGGATATTAAGTCCTCTCAGCTTTTACATTTATATTTAGAACTATATTTTATTTAGCGCTAGACGGTACTTTGTTATTTATGACTGGCGTTATAAGCACTTAAATCAATTTGTTAGGTATAGTCTGTGGTATAGGACCGATATGAGTGTTCGAGCGGTTCTCTTTTTTATTATCTTTGGCATATTATATTTAGGCATCTGTAAATTGGATTGATCTTGCTTTAATATCATTTGCTGTCGTTGCCACTTATATGTATTCAACTCTGCTTACTCTTTTAATTGATTTTGATTGAACAATAGAATAATAATAACGGGAATTAACGAGATCATGGTATAGGAACATACGTACCTTTGATTGGCCTGACGTTTCGACCAGGTTACACCGGCCGTGGTCACAGACTGACTGGCTCCGTAGTGCACGCCCGCCGTCTTCGAGTCCGCGAGGTAGTAGGTTCTTCATCTACCCGCACATTCTCGATATTTTGTTTTCGCCATGTACCGTCACATACCGCACTCACAGTGTGTGTATTCTGTAAGCAAACTGTCCGGTGTTTGTCCGACTGCGCAGAAAAGCGAGGCTTCATATTTTGTATCACTGGAATCCAATTATTATTGCATATCATGGAACGTGAGATTAAAAGTTAGTTGAACAATAGAAGTCGTAGTTTTTTATAGTCTTGAAATGTTTTTCTAGCTAGTTCTACGTATTGCATTAAAAACTTGGGGTAAATATAGCGTCCAACTTCCATAAAACATACCTTATGATCTGGATGTATTAAGTATAGTCCCTGCTTGTCTGTCGCCTGTCATCCTATAAATAAGAATACATCATCAGAAATCATGGCGACGGATTTCGCACTTAAACAATATATTTCATTCAGTAACAAACGAAATAGCTACAAAACAATAGACTTATAACAGTAAATGTGTGAATGATACATTAAGAGCTGTGAGGGATTTCGCGAAAGACATTAGCAGATTAGTAGATAAACTTACAGAGAGAAGGCATGAGGCCGCACCACTAAGGAGGCGATATGATTTAAGGGATTACAACTTAATTGTGTTGACTAAACTACCAACATAAACGTCATATAACTCAACATAGTGGTGTTTAGACAAATCTTACAGGTTAAAAGGAATATATAGGTAGTATAAGTTCTTTAGTTTTTACCTTTAAACTAAACATCAAAGTTATAGTGGCCCCAACAGCCTAAATAAAAAGAAGTTGGTCGCTGTTTTAGTGTCGTGAAAAGCTCACTTAACTCCATAACTTTTCGGTGTTGGATACGGTGCCAATGCGGTGCTTTATAGGTAGTGGTAAATTTTTCGTGCATCTATATAGGTCAGTGTTGAATATTCATTAGTTTTATTTATATTTTTATACCACTTACGCGGCAAACAAGCACACAGACCACCTGATGGAAAGTGGTTACCATTCTCTCATTATTCTCATTCCTGGGTGTTTCTGAAAGAGAAGGCAGTATTACGTTATTTGAAGCCCACCTATGGATGCGCTTGGTGGAATACTTTAGGTGCGCTTCGTGCAATAGGAAATTAATTATTTATATTAAACCTATGGGTGCGCTTCGTGGAATACTTTATGTGCGCTTCGTCTGGATGCGCTTCGTGGAATACCTCAATTTTAACATTCTTATATTTACGCCCATAAATACTTTTTTTTTTGTTCTGAATGGCTATATATACCGCTGACTGCAGTACCTACAATTAGTTTGTATAACGAAGCGATTATTCAATGAATCTATTAGCTTACCGCATTCCATTATTATTATTGATATGCTAATGAACTCATTCACCTCAACTAGATAAGTACGCATGATTGAAGTGTTTGCATAGGTAAAAATCCTATTACTTGGATACTGGTATACTATGACGATATTTTTTTCTTCTTAGGATACTGGTTACTAAACTCTGGTTACATATGCGGCCGAAGGGGTTCCTAGTGTTGTATTCGATCGGATGTCTGACGTTGTAGTCATTACTTAGACTGAATAATGTTGTTACCGTGTTACAATCTGCAATAATATATCGCTCTTGGCACAGAGTCGTGTAATACATGATGTCATAAATAGTCTATGCATACTAATAATAGACTAGTAGATACATGGGGTAGGCAGAGACCACAGTTTTGCACTTTCTATGATCTTGGCACACGTCTTTCACTTTTTTCACTTTTATATTTCTCTTTTGCATACGTGCTCACCGGTTTCAGGTACTCTTGACATGTCCTTTCTCTAAAATGCCTTCGACTAATAATTCACCTAGATGCTAATAGCATTATTATCTAGAATGATTTTAATGTTGACACGTTTCTAATATACTAAATTTAAAAAATGGTAAGTGATCACCGCCGCCCATGGACACCCGCAACTCCAGAGGAGTCACAAGTACGTCGCCTTCCTTTCAATAGAGAGTACGCTCTTTTCTTGAAGGTTTGAAGGTCTTGCAGGACTTGAAGGTCATATTGATTCGGAAATACCGCTGGTGATAGTTCATTCCACAGTTTAGTTGTGCGCGGCAGAAATTATACAAAAGAAGCATAACACGAGGCAAAAGGGATAACCAAAGCACAGAATAGATAATAGAACTATAATAGCATAACCAAAGCAAAATTGCACATATTTTTCGATTTGGACACGATTTTGTTCTGCGATTAGCTCGTCAAGTCCCCGCTCTTTGAACTTCAGCTCACCACTTCTGCGTAATTCACGCCTAAGCATTGATAAATTTTAAGATTGGAGCAAACTACACCTAGCCAAAGCTTGTAATTGTATTCAAAATGTGGATAAACATATTTAGAATCATTCTGTAAATAAATAGGTACATAATATCATACATAGATAGATTCAGATCAATGCAAATAGATATATTCATGAATACACATATTTGCACCGAGTAAGAATTCATACCACAATTTTATTGCGAACGAGCGTAACAGTGAGAACACTCCTTCGGTTCTTAGAACAGCAAGAGATACATTCCATAGAAGCTAAGGTAAACAAGTTATAAAGAAGAGGGGGCGCCAGGGAGTCGAAGAGTAATGGATCCTTTGTGAGCAATATTTAATTCTACAATATGTGTAGCAGAAACACCCAAGTGCAACGAAATTGATTCTAATTGACACAAGATCCCCTTAGCGTGTATACGACGTGACAGCTTAATCGTCTTATAACGGCTGCCTTGTTAATAAATAGATTGATATGGATAAATTGAATTAGATATTATTTTTAGAGTTAGATAGATATTTTTGGAGGTGCGGAATTATGAAAAATTATTATATGGCAGGCATAGCAGTTGTTAGGGTACTTTTTTTATAAATACTCGTAATAATACCTAATATGTCTACTCTAAATTAGAATGTATGGGATCAAGTGGGATCCCACCAAGATTTTCAAGACCCAAACTTCACTTACGTGCAAGACGGTGCCCTGCTAATTATCGGACGAGTCCACCCATCCATAATATGGATGGATGAGTTCGTCCGATTGTTGATGGATTCGAACTCACGTCTATATTAGTCTGTTTCGTCATTTATGATTTTCGGTCCCATAACGTAATAGGGGGCGAGCCTATTGCCGTCTAGCGGGCCCTTTGTCTTGTGCTGTATGTTTACTGTCATATGAAGAACGGCCCTATCCTTTAGTCGCCCTTTACGACATCCACAGGAAGAGCTGGGGTGGTCCTATTTTACTCCATCGAGAACCATCACGGACGGAGGAATATTATCTCAAATGCCCATACTCGTACGTTTGTATAGGTATAAGATATATTATATTTAGATAGATACTATGTAAAGCGATTAAAATTACCCATTATACGGACTTTTTCGGTCCCCTAAAAAGTTGTACAAGCATACGACCCGATGTTAAGTGGCTGGTTGGAAGCTACCGGCTGCTTTGCAATACCAAAGGTATTAATTAGGGCGGTACTTTGGCAGGTAACACGGAATTAATTCAGTACGGTATGTGTTTTGCTCTTGTAGAATACGGACTGAAGTTGTTTAATTAACTATTATACGTTACATAAATATGCGTATAGGTGCGTGGGTACAAAATAATATGCCAAAATATTACGGTAGTCTGAAATAAAATCACGCCAATGTCATAAATTCTTTTTTTGGGTATAAGTGGTTTCCACTGAGATCTCCGAAGTCCAAGCCCAGCTTTACCTAGTTGGTGCATCTGTTAATTATAACGTATGAGGCCCTGGCATAGGCTTTCCTCCCGTAATTAATAGGTCACACGTCGCTCCCGGTACAACCTAGATATTGAAACCTGGAATCCTTATAGATGTATAAATGATTATGATTATGGGAAAAAACCCTTATTTTATGAGGTTCATATAATAATAAAAATATAATAAATCGTTTATTAACAAAGAAACATACATAGTTACATTGCCGGTGGACCCACACTATGTCTAAGCCTGTCCTGTGGGTGCCTGTCTATATATGTGCACTTTATGTGCCTAAAGTGAAAAAAAAAAACGAAAATACACACGGCACCAAAATACAAACTTTGGCCGCTCCTGCGAAATTGCTATGAGAATATGAATTTTTATAATTTCAACAACGATATCTTTAAAATTTCATGTATTTATATTTTATTTATTATTCCGTGAAACATTTTAATTGCTTCGACTGAGACTTCTTTGTTTGTTTCATTTCCGCTCAGTGCAAATATTTGTATGCATGAATATATTTGCGTTGGTCCAAGCACTTCTAGGTATTTTAAAAACGTATTTACAAAAGAAAATATATCTTTTTCCGTATGTTTTTCCCCATATAAAAAACTACAGCTAAATAGGTATGGAATACTTTCTTTTGGTCTAGATCTAGAGAGAGCTTTGTAACATACATACCATATAATCACGCCTTTATCCCAGGAGGATTCGACAGAGGGGAATTAACCATATAATAAGGGATGAGCCTAGTGCCACTTGAGAAAATCTTGACTGACGAACGTCCTTTTGCTGTAGGACGAAAGTCGGTTGGATGCAGGAGGTTCAAAAACAAAACAATCTACTTAATTCCTTATCTTTGAGTACCGTTGACCCAATCGTTCATAAACTTGAGGCCGTCGTCAGTTCTGTAAACATACCATTAACTGCCCAAGAGGCTCCACAGCAATATTTTCTGCAGAAGCGCCATATCCAGTCAGTCTTGGTTCACAATAAATTTGATGTAGAATTTACGATACGCCACATTAATCCTTTATCGCAGCATCGGCCGGCCCGGGGGAAATAACAAGCGGATGAATTTCACCGGCAGGTACATAATTAAAACGACAAATGTGCGCCAATTATTGGCGCTGGCCGGTGGCCTAACTTGGTCATCTCATTTTGAAAGTTCACCAAATATTGTATTTTTGATTGCGTGTTGAATTTCATATTTTGGAGCGAGTTCCTTTTTTTGCGAAAATATAATTGATTGCTTTGGTTTGAGCTATAGATTGTGTTTTTTCTCGTCTCATTCCACTTTTATGTGGGCTTTTTTACACGAAATCTCTTTTCTAACAACAGCCATTAATGTTATAGAGGCTCTTTTACGCTTTTTCGGTTCTGGTATGGTACAGTAAGCTTCAGAGAAAAGGAACCCCCTTTGAGAATAAAACCATTATCAAGGGGGGTTCCTTTTCTCTGAAGCTTACTGTACATAATGTAGTACCTACTGACTTTTCTGATACGAAAATGTTTTTTCTGACAATTTTTCGAATGACATTAGGACCAAAATGTAATTTGCGGTTCGCAATTTACGTTTTTAAGACAAATATTATTTCCTATTGAAACCTTTTTACATCATTTAAAAATATAAAAGTAATTATAGTTATAATACAATAATTAAGAGCTCCGTTAGCAAGAAAGTAAGTCAGTTTAGATCCCAAAAATGTTAAGTAAGTTCATCCATGTATACCTACCTAACGTGTATGTTATGTAGATAGGCGCAGGCCACGGACCACCCGCCGTGAGTACCTAAGTACGAGACAGTGTAACTCTTGTCAAATTAGAATGTACTGCCCGCGGGCGGACACCGTAGGTACCCGGGTACTCGCCCACTTATATCATAACACAAAACTTAGAACTCATTAGGCCAGCTAACAGTTGCCTTAAGACTAGAATATCTAATCTTGAGGTATTTCCAGTCTTCAGTTTCTTCGCAGTAGCTTATAGCCTTCACTAATTAACAGAATTCTAGGGAAATCTATAACTGAAAATAGGTATTGACGTCACATTTCTAAAACTTCAAATAGCTTCGTTTATTATATGTCTCCTTGGGAATATTACATGCTTGTGACGTAATTACTCTCTATCTCAATAAGAAATACCTACACGTAGAAGAAGGTCGTGGACATCAAATAGACTATTATTTGACATCCACGACCATCAGGACACGGGAAATATCGAGGTTTCAGCCACTTCGCGGTTAGACTGGAAAGCCGATCATAACTGGTTTGAGAAAAGACTCAGAGGCCGATGAAAGCATGAGAGCTGAAACATGAAGTTTACCTATACCTATTCCATGGGAAACGTTTTATCAAGTTAGTAACAATGAAACGGTTGAAATCAATATCTTCTTATTCAATTCTGAAGCGTATATGAGACCACTTCCTCGTTGCAGTGCGGGCGAGGCGGAAGCTGCGGCGAACGCTGCACGTCGAGTTCATACAACGAAGAATTCGTATTGCATTCCTTCTATATGAGTCCGCTTTCAATACAATCGATGACCCCATTTCATTTACAAATAACTAGCAATGGTCCGCGACGCCGCCGGTAATTGCTATTTGGCGAAATAAGAAGTTGTTGTCTTGCTTTCTTCGTCAGTTTATAAATTAAACTCTATACCAAGTTTTAACAAAACCAATTCTGCTATCTAGATATCAAACAGTGAGGAGCCTGAATGAGACAAAGTTATTTTCACATTTATAATATTAATATGGATTTAACTTAGCGCCGTGTTGTTTACCGGTGGAGTACAAAGGCTCCCATCTCTTGTTGTGGGTGTCGTAGAAGGCGACGAAGGGATAGGCCTGTTCTCCGTCCGACAGTAAACACACAGTGGGCACGAAAAACATGGTTGTCTAAATTTGAGTGTTAGTACACCTCTGCCTACCCTTTCGGGGTGAGTTTACGTATATGTGACTTCATATTTTTGTATTACTGCAGTACAATCCCGAAATGTCTTAAGTGCTCATATGAAACACTACAAAACTCGGTAGTTATAAATTCGAATAGAAAATCTAGCCTTGCCCACTCTAAAATATTGTTGAACAAAGCTACCAGCTCCCATTCACGTAGGAGCACAAGCCACATTATTTTACCAGTTATTTTCCTCCCAAGAGCGCAAACCAGCAGCACTTTCCACTTGTTTTACTTCGATTCCCGAGACACACACAATAAACCACTCGCAGTCGGCACACAACTGTATTCCGCACAGTACACAACGACTGTTTGCACAACACAATCTTGAAAACCAATATTCTTGTATGGATGGAGGCTGTCATTTGCAATTTTGTTTTCATGAATGTACTATTATACCCAGTGGATGCATTGCATTGCAGATGATTGTAAAAGAGATTGTAATTGATTATTGTGAAGTTCAAATTACCTAAAAAAATATTCTGCGAAATAATTAGGTCATTTGTTAAATTCGACATTAAGATGTTATGGTTTCAAAATTTTCGACATGAAATCCACAGCTGGATTTTCATCCTCACACGTCGCTACCGGAAATGGTGTGCACTGTCCGGTATGAAAAGACCTTCATTTCGTGCACGCTAACGCTTCGGAATGTCTCCCTATTGTGGTTTCTCCTGCCTACTACAATACGAGGTTATTCAAGAAGGACATCAGAAGGTTCCTACAGAATCGGCAGCACGAGAGTTCACATCTATATCATCGTGACCTGTCACGGTATCCGCTTTCTATTAGGTGGATCATGTACTTGTCTGCCACCTAGCTGGTATAAAACCGGTCATATTTTTCCGTCGAAGCTAGAAAACCCAAAGTTTAACCTAATGTTAAAAAATTGCGTATATCCATCATTTCTACAAACTATGTACAGGAAATATTACTTCGGCCATATGTCACGGTAGGCAATCCTCTCATACGTCCGGCCTATAACTGCTCGCCGACAGAACTACTCAGGACAAACGGCCCAACTTTCCCACAATATATTCTAACAGTCTGACGTCACAACATTCGCTGTTGTTAGCCCATTGGCTTTGTATCCAACTTTACCGCTGGAGACGAATATCTATGAGTACCTTGAGTACCTACACCTTTCTTTACAGGATACGATATTTTAACATCAAAGCGTAATATTCATACGTTATTACAAAGTTATAATACTTTGCGGTGAAGTGGGGTGGGTAGATTTACCAATATTCTTATTTTTTTAGACGGGATGATCCCCTACTTTGATGTGAAGCAGTCCTATTTTTTTTTGTTAGGAAGGTACATCATTTCTTATTTTAATTTTATTATTAATATCGGTGTGGGGCACCATCCTCCTTTTAAATAGGAGGGAGTTCCACCGTTCTGATAACACTGCCAGGATACTGTTGGCGCTGCTCCTCGTGCGATTTAATAAAGAAGCACGCCTTCTCATCATAGTTGTGAAGTCGTCGACAGTCTCCTCCGCAAACATCCCAGAGGCGCTGCAGTGCATCGGCAGCCCCATCAGCAACCTGAATGCGTCATGATATTGTCCAGGCAGGTCACCGTATGCCCAAATCGCAAAACGTATCCAAGGCTGCACTTGTAAAAGGATTGCCTATGAAACGCCAAACCTAGTAACATCCGTAGCTTGCAATTTGGAGCCTGAGCTTGGGTCTCCAATTTGGCTTTTAGAGGAGCGACTGGCACCTGACCCTACTCCAGAAACTAGTTCGTTGATCAGCAGGTGTAACAGTATTTAATTGAGGTTGAGCTAGACAGAAACGAACAGTTTTGCTGAAACTTACGTTGTACATCTAATAGAAATGCATCTTTACTGTTATGGTACAAGCACAACTAGTCAAATTCGAGGGCTGTCGACAATAACCGAACGCGGCGGGCGATTGTGGTGATCGGGGCGATTGGGGCGATCTATCACTGCGGCGGGCGATATCGAGACAGTGCACATGACAAACGATCGACGTATCTCGCCGAGACGCTCGTCCACCTACTGTTACAAATGTGTTTGCTCTGGATTGCTGCTCGACACCTACACTCAACATAACATATTATGTTTTAGATACCTGGACAGTTATGGATTGTTTGCAAGTCAATTCACTGCCTTAACATTCGAACTCAGAGGTTAATTCCGAATTTACTTTATTGCTGAACACAGGTATCTCCTAAGTTGTGCATGCAATTTATCCCAGTTACTTTTCTTCGGTCAGTCCATCTTCTCATATGTGCCCATAGACACACAACCAGTAATACCGCAGAGAAGGCGAACTGGACAAGAAAAAGTCAGAAATCGAGCCCCATATTGACAATTCGGTTGCAACTTTTTGCTTTACTCTTTTTCGGACCCTCCTAATCTGTCTGTACAAAGCAATACGCAATTTGCAATTCAAAGGCCACAGTGAGCACATTCCAAAATTACTATTTTTAAACATAAGTATAATTGTGTCATTATTACAATCAGAGTTAGAAAGAGTTCCACGTAATTTAAGCCAATTCACACTTATAATGGTCGTGTAGGAAAAATCAGCCGTGTATTGCATTAAAAAGACTTTTATACTTTATTGTACAGTACACAGAACAGCATTCCCCAATCAAAACTCGTTACACCTCGTTCACGTTCAATTCACGTAATCTGTAATTCTGTATTTGAATATCGAACCTATCACGTCCCATCGCCAATTAACGAGTGGAGCCGGGAGCGTGAGCCGTGAGCCGGGGCGTGCTGCGATGCCGGCTTTTTAACGAGTGCCCATATGAACGGGAATTGTCGTGACGTCATACGGGGTCACGTAGGGTTCGATGGTTGTAATTTTTTATATCTATAGCTTCAACGAATGAACAAATTCAAGGAGCAATACAAGTAGATATATAACCATGGTCCACCACGGTGGTATGTGCAGGTGGACGATAGGCAAGCAGCCACACAAATACAAGATACTTAACGTATCAAACAAACGCTCTACGACGACACACGCAAGTGTAACTTAAAAGTTTTAATATTTCTAAGAAAACTTTGCCCATTGTACTATTTTTTGTACTATTTAGAATTATTTTTAAATACATATAACAATAACATCACATACACATCTGCATCAGCTGTACATGAACCCAGCTCGTTAGCAAGCGCGGCACGTCCTCGAGCGACTGTGTACTCGGCGCTAACTGTCTCGCTGGAGTCAAATCGGAAGCGAATCAATTTGCCCTTTGTGAGCCTCCCCCGGCTCCAAAACCTTCAACATCAATACGCCCACACCCCTGATGCCTTCTAATGCTAATGATGGACTTAAAGAAGTTCTTTCGTGAACTGGCCTGTCATTAAGGTGACGTCACGCATCTATGTTCTGCTAATAAAGGCTTTGAGAATTGAAGAGAATATGAACAAAGAAAATTTTACAGTAATGTAATCTTGACGTTCATATGTGTTCTTTCGTGATCCAAATTAATTAATAGCTTAAGTGTACGGGCCTCACAAAAATCGCCGAGGACCTTTTACCAGGATATTTAACAGATGTACTGGCTAGCGAGTGGAGTTGTCGAAAAAGTAACAAAAATGTCCCAACATTTCAGTTGTTACAAGTGTTGCTTAATATTTATACGGGAAGAGAATAACAATAACCGGGAAATAAGATGTGGAGCGTTCTTTGCGTGATCGGAAATAACTTCATTGTAAGTACAAAATGCCTTATCGATATCCTTCAGAAGATCAATCCACCATTTAACCTTTAAAGTCTTATAGTAGGTAATATTACTTTACCTTTCATTTCGAAGGATCACTTCAAGCTCAATAGACCATCAGTAATACCTTACAACAGTAATTATGAACCATAAAACAAAGGCAGCAAAAGTAACATTTAACTCGAGTGTTTTATACACACTCCAGTGTTGCCACACTCGTACTTCTAATATTCATTTTACCGACCCACTTAAAACTTAGGGTTAGAGCTGAAATCACGTATTTTGACATTAAAAGGTCGAACATCGTGTTGGATGGGGGCCAAAATCAGCGGCTGAAATAAAAAGTATCACTTACAGTTCAGTGCGCTCTACTGCAGCCACTATATCAACTGGAAGTAGCAGTCTTAACTTGGAAGTGCACGGAGATTCATGCTTTTTATGTACTCCGCCAGCAGATGGAAGTGTATGTACTATGTACAGGCTTTTACGTGTGACTGGGAACGAATGCCGATAGATATTGTTCTCAATTTTACGTAGAAACTTACTTCCTCGTCAAGAAATTAATCGATTCATATAAATATAATCATCGGGAATCGAACTGTCAACTTATGACGTACCGAACGTTTTAACCGTGGTTTTAACAGTAACAGTACATCACTCAGATATTCAACAAAACTAAACATTCTCAGAATGAAGATTAGAAAACGGCGGCGTGTTCTAGAAACTTCGCACATCGCTAACAAAATAACGCTTCAGACAAGAGCGTATTGTACGGGAGAAACCACGCGGCACGGTTACATTCACGCGGAAGGCTGCAGGTGTGCACCGCCCCTGTCTCCGCCCGTGTTATTACGATGATTACGCACAGAACGTGCGTTGTTAAGATTTCTTCGTCGTAACGATAATATACTACGCACGCGGCGAACAGTTGTGTCGGTGTAACCGTGCGGAAATTCTCTGTATATTGTTAAATTTGTTTCCACACTTTTTGTTTGACTTTCTTATGTACAGATTTGTTCAGTGTTTATTAAGATTAATGTTGAGGAGAAATGTTTTGCACCTTTAGAGCACGAGAAGGCGCTTTTGTTACGTGAAAACTCGCGGGAATAAAAGTGATTCGAATTTCGCAAGCCACCTTTGCAAGATTTTTGAACATAATTTGCAACGAAAACTCTTCGAAACGGCTGGTGGTATATGGAAGAGAATAATATCGCTGGCGACTAGGAAGAATAAGAATCTAGGACTCATTTGACACAAAAAAAGTAATAGAACCGTAGGCTGAGACTTCCAAAGTCAACAATATCACCCTTTTTGAAGAACCACTTTTGTATTTATTTGATATAAGCATACAACCGTTTTCTTTTGCATACTTATCAACACCTACGGAATACAATATAGTATGTAGGTACAACCCGGTATAAAAGATTGCTAACTATTTGTTGCGTGGAAAAGGTCCAAGGTAAAAATATTTATGGGTAAGGGTCCAAAAACACATTATTTCAACACGATGGTATCTTACGACATGCGCTGTGTGTGACGTTTTTGTAGGAGGTAGGTGTCAGGTCGTTTTAGCAGTATGTTTCCAAGCCCGTGAACTAAATCGGTATAGAAATAGAATATTACAGATACAGTCAATCCTTTAATTAACTATGAAGACATAGCTAAACGCTTGGAAGCTCTTGCCTCAGTGTATGTCAGTGGCAACAATTTATAGACTTAGATGTGCCCAGCCCAAAACTCAGCGACTTTGACCGCACCTTCCGTCGCTTCATTAAATTCGGCAATCGTGCTGGTGTAGTGGCACAGTGGGCACGACAAGTGGTGTTCCATCGACTACACAGGTACACCACAGTCACAGTCACCACCCCCGCGTCCAGGGAACCTCATTTTACCCGGTACGCCCTACAGCAACCGACCTGAGACCTCAACCTATTTAAGGACTTCCAGATGGTCCATTTTGTTTCATGCCCGGGTGGTAGGCTCTCAGCGGGCTGGATGTTATCTGGAGGGGGTGTATTATCAGTGAGCCACCTCTGGTACCGAGCGCTCTCGGGTTGACCCATCTCAGCAGCAGTACATCCAAAGAAGCTCCTTCTGCTTTTAAGGCGGGAGCTGGGTATGGTGTGTTGGAAGAGTGGATGCCGTTCCTCTGTCTCCCGTTTTCTCTTCTCAACCTCGCAAGCAACGTGCCGTCATACGCTTGGTTCCTAAATTAAATCAATGAAACATTTGCACGATAGAAGTAGCTGCGTAGACGGGTAAAAATAAACGAGAATAGCTGCTCGAGCGACAAATTATATCGCCTAACAGAATTTGAGAGACCAGCGATACGGAAGACGTGATCAGTCGTAAATAACGGAGAGCCTTAAAGTCTTATCACGATATACGTACCTACTCCTTGTACCTACTTAGTTACATTATAGAGGACATAAAACTTTATTTTAACTGTCACTATTTTTTTACATAATTTTTCAACTAAAAAATAAACCGACTTAAATTAGGTATAGTTTTGATACTATTAAATATCTAAAGCTCTATGATTATGAATGAAACATTTGAAGAGTTTCGAGGTGAATGTATTTAGACATAAATATAAGTTTACCTTGCTAACAAACCCCTATTACTTACCTACGAGTACTTGTACGTTTGTCAAACTCAATCACCCAGTGTTAACTTATCAAATACTTAGCGCTCATTGTTAACGTGAGTACAATATTTATTGTGTATCTAAGCTGAAACTTGACAAATATAAAAAGACCCGGAGGAAACGACCAATATAACTTTAATATACAGTACAGTTTTCTACAAAAGAATTGGTCAATAGATTAAAATAAGCCATCCCAGTCCAACAAATCAATCACGGTAATCCTACCGATCGTACAATTCTGTTCAAAGCAAAAAATAGATCGTAATATCAATGAGATAGCCACTAGAGTATCGCAAAGGAATGAAACAAAAGGCTTGTGTCTGCAGCGTCCCAAGTAATTGATGTTATCTGCAAATATCGATGTTTTTCCGCGAGGAGCGTCCGGTGCCGGCGACGGGGCCTTTGTCACGGATCCTGCGCCATTGTTGCCAGCCACACCAGATTTGCATTGATTGCGAACATCACAAAGATGGACGCTTTTAATGTAAACGCCTATTGAACGGTAATAGTGGTTCGCTGGTACTATTGTATGCAGCTACTCAATGTTTGTTCAGAATGGCTATTACTTTGCTTGATTTGAGACACCTTTAGACGTGCTTCGGACATAAGGCATGTGACAGCAAACGCAAAAATTACTCACTTATTTAGAAGAATAAATACAGTTCACTAGATATTTTTATATTCCATATATTACATACATAGTTACTTTTTAGATCTAACTAAAAAAACGTTAAACACTATTTAGTATAATGTATACTCTAAGTTAAACGCACAAAAAGCTGAATATACAAGTGAACCGAAGACCTTATACAAAACAAATGGCACTGTCAATGCATAACGCATAATAATTTTATTGCAACAATTGACAAATGGGTGAGAATGGAGACAATAAAAGCGACACGAGTTCGATGCCCGCCCGCATATTGATACCGATGATATAGCGACCGGACGGGACGCGATCCGACCGCCAATTTCACCCACATTACTGCACAGCCCCACGCAAACAGCGCCAGTTTGTTTATTGAGGGCAGCGAGCCATTACGGGCTAAATAAAAGGATCAATTTCTCATTTCCATCATCCGACGCGTTTTAAAAACACCATATTGATGACTCGTTTTATAACGAGGTCGCTCCCGTAAATGCTAAGATAAATAAAAATAAAGGTATTGATGAATGTATCCATTGCTCTAAAATACAAGCTTTGCAATAATCAGAAGAGGTCCAACGTCGAATGACGAACGTGCCAATAGCCAGACCATATTCTTCAGCTGTTTTAACAAATTGCATATTGTTTCACAAACCTCTTAATTTATCCAGAAGCTTGCAAAACGTTACCATTGCAACTTCTACAAGTAGCTTAACTACCAGTAAACACTAAATCACACCACGTTTAAACTATAATTTGCTTCTGAATGCCCAACAGCAACGCTTACACCGACGCTCATGTACATTCTACTGCACAATAACTCTTCAGCTTTACTCGCATTTAAGCAATAACCATAACAAGAGTGAGAACCCCCCGTTATGTGAAGGATAAGAACTTTCAATAACAACAATACGAGAGGTGTTTTAACTTGATGTAAGCTCCGTCTGTACTCGCCATTACGCTAAAAGATGCGGCTCTTAACGCTCATTGCCGACATTAAGGCATTCGTAGATGATAATCACCAGCTCGCTTACTCGTCGGCCATTGTTGGTGTTGTTCCAATCTTAACGGGCTAAGCTAACGGCTTTCAGACAATTTGCACCTTATAGATAGACTAAATCTGTTCTCTTTATGTTGGACATAATTTTGTTTTTCTGATCGATATTTATGTATTTGAAATAATATATAAAAAAATATTCAAAGATAATTAATCTCAGCTTTTTTTGCAAGGTTTTTTTTTAAATATTAAATTAAAACTAAAATATTTACTAGAATAAAGCGGGGAGGGGAAATTCAGGCGTCGAAAAATTCCTCCCCATCGATGTCGACTGGTAACGTGCCCAAAAGTCTAGCGGCATTGCCCCGTTGGATGGCAATGCCAATCCGTTGTGCAAAAAAGATCGATAGTTTTTTTTTTCAGCTTTATGAACAAACGTGGATGCTTAAGAAAACTTAAATTATCCCTTCACCCACGTGAGTGAAGCCAGTGGCTAGATAAGCCATTCCCCGAAATTATAAGCTTTATGTTACCCATAGGAAGGTAGTCTAGTTATTTCTTCAAACAGCCATATGCTACAAACACACGCATCGTATAAGTTCACAGAAGTATACTTGGACAATAGATCGCTACTTTACTATGTATGGTATGTATACATAGTAACATGCCTTACCTCTTTTCTATCTACTAACCTATTTATGTGGTGCTATTTATTCCTTTCACGATGCACTAGCTTTTCAAAGAACGCAGCCTAATTGATCCATAGACCTGGCTCTAACGCAATCTGTATACACTACAATAAAATCGTGTGTAGAAAGGATTGTGTGAGACCTATCTTCCTCTTCATCATCTCAGCGTTAATCTCAGTCGCATACGAAACTCTCAGCTTGGAGTCTGGGGTTCGGTACCAGTTTAATTGCAAATTTGGCTGAACTTCGATATTTTCTGTGAAGCGACTGCCATATGACCTCCACAACCCAGGGGATATCGAAGCATTGCAGTTGAACCAGTTGTTGGACTTTTGAGGGCTCCAACTACCCGTAACGACTGCCATTGATGTTCGTATGGCAACCGGGACCGACGACTTATCGTGCTCTCCGAGGCAGACCAGACCAATGCAAATATTCATGCATACAAATATTTGCACTAAGCGGGGATCGAACCCCCGCCTCCTGCTTAGCGGCCGCGTATGTGAGTGACCTATGTCTTTCCTAAACCTATGAATGCAATCAGTTAAAAATTTTAATATTTGATTAGTCTGATGAGCTTGTGTTATCTAATTATTTAGCAGAAAAGTAAGCTGATTCAGTACAAAATTTTAATACATTTTATGTATCTACTGCATATACCCGCAGATTGCCTCGTTGCCTCAATGGCAACAAATGACGAGCAAACGAAAAGTAGAACACCCCAGCCAATTGCAGTACGCCAATTGATTCACATGTTTTTTCAGTCAAATCGTACATTCATTGTTGAAAGAAAACAACCTGTCTCCACCCCTTATACATACAACATTGAAATTCCTAAAAGTCATAAATTATGAACTTGTCAGGCCATGATTAGGGGAAGACACTCACCAATCGATGCTTTATCGACGACATCATAATATATTAGGAGCCAATGACTGTCTGATTCATTTGTCAGTTGGTCATTAATTCAACTGAACCCTACCTCGACCTACATAATAGGTATACACAATACCCAGTACAGTGCCACAGTACCAATACATGCGGACGCCGAAGACGAAATTACAAGACTTTGTCTTTAGCTTACATCAATCGTGGTGAAGTCCAATTGGCGAGTCTTTTATAAAAAAAAAAGAATTATAAAAATCAAAAAAGGTTCTAGAAACTTTTCGGTAGATATTGGATAGCACTGGATGCATACATTATTTTGAAAGTGACAAAAAGTACTATGACGTCAATATTGATATGAAATAGTTACTTACTCTGTAGGTAAGTATAATTTTATAATTTCGATGAAAATATAGTATGAAGAGAAATAGAGAGATAAGGAAAGAAAAATATTGCAAAATTTTCATTAACGATAGAGCCAACCAGTTCGCTTCGCTGGCTAACCTAATATTGACTTTATGCATTATACTATAATATGAATTACCTATTATTAGTTATTAGTATTAGAATTATATTAGTACCTAAACATTTATGCAGCGTAGGTACGTATCTTGTGAGTACCCGAGTTCTAACTATTCCTCTACTTTTACCTTTACCTACCTTCAAGTTTACAAGACACCTCTGCAGATGCCGTATTCCTACTGGGAATTTCGTTACAGGAAATAATATCTAATAATGTAGTAACATATCATCTTGTTCTATTTGGGAATCAAGGCCATGATAACAGAAAACCTCGGTTGATTTGTCTCACTATAACAGGTCGGCCCCACATGGAGTACTGCTGTCATCTTTTTGCCACAGCTACATTCTATCATTGCGCTGCTCGCCATAAACAGGGAATTCATCCCCACACATTGCATCCCAAAAGGAACTTCATCCCACGCACGTTCAAGCTGTGGAACGAAACCCCTCCCTGCCCTGGTATTGCATACGTCCATAGGCCGCGGTAACCACTTTCCATCAGGTGGGCCATGTGCTTGTCTGCCACCCAAGTCGTATAAAAAAAGTCAATTAAAAATGTACATATACGGAATCATCACCCGCTAACACACCGTATTATCCCCATTCACACCTTAAATCAGTCGCAGGCAGGTGCGCGACTTTCCACCAAACTTAGCTGCGTCCCAAACACTCCCGAGCGAACTATTTGCCTACATTTTTAACACGGCCTTACCCTTCCATGGAATGCAAGAACGCCTTAACGTCACTAGAGGGGATAATGTGAGCGACATGGAGTAACGAGATACCCGCACGTGTCGAGACCTACTCAAGGATTAATATTGGATTCTCAATTATTTTTAGATCCCAATATGAAACCGGTTTTGAACGTGGGTAATCGGATTTGTGCCGGGATTAGTGAGGCTGGCAATAAAAGGTTTACATTCTTAACGAATATACTTACTGAATTGTGTTTTATCGAAAATGTAATATTGGAAAGAACTTACAGAGACTTAATCTTACTTTGATCGGAAACTGCTGTGGATTAACTTACATTTTTTTTTTTTTTTTTTTTTATGGATTAGGGAGGCAAACGAGCAGACGAGCGGACACCCGCAACACCAGAGGAGTCATAAGTGCGTTGCCTTCCTTTTAAAAGAGAGTACGCTCTTTTCTTGAAGGTTTGAAGGTCGTAATGGTTCGGAAATACCGCTGGTGGCAGTTCATTCCACAGTTTAGTTATGCGAGGCAGAAAGTTTCTCGAGAAACGCACAGTTGTGGACCGCCAGCTGTCCAGATGGTGAGTGTGGAACTACTGTCGCGTGGAACGATGGCGGAAAGAGGCTGAGTACACCAGCATCCGCCATGAACCACTAGTGGAACAAATAGCACTCTATGGTTTACAGTAATCCAACGTTTGTCTCACCTACTGGATCCTGTGTCACTTGCAACTCCTTTAGGAAGATCCACCAGTTGTATTGCTTCATTTATAAAAATCAATCACTTCTCGTACTTTTTCGATAGACTCAGGTGATTTCAGTACCACCTACTGTGTGAAATACGTTTTTACTATATTGTATAGCGCAGGTGTAATCTTTTCAGCTTTTAATTACAAAAAGTTCTATCGCTATAGAATCATAAATAGCTATTTTATTGCATATCACATCCACCATTCCACCAGTCTCCCAATTCAATGTGCACTGAACATTTTTCCTTGGTGGTAACATCACAGATGGAACTTTCCAGAGGTAAATAAATGCTTACATCATTATTTGTTAGTTCTTGTAAGTATACAATAATAAAGAACACATTTTAACAGCAAAAATGAGATAGAAATTATAATTATGCAATAAACAAATCGGAGTTTAGTCTTCGCCTCCCAGGGAATTGGTACGGCAGCGCATAACATACAAACAAAGAAATATTTAAGTAGTGACTTAATAAAAAATAAGTGTTGTTATCCTTACAGCCATCAGCCATGAACTAAGTTGAATAATTTTGAATGCGACAGTCAATACGTTTGAACCGTAAACGCAGCTGCGCGTAGACCCGAAGTATAACCCAGAGATTGCGGAAAGTTGACAACTAACTTTCGTTATTCCAAGAGTGCGCTTCTAGAGCGGCAGCTTGTGACGACACAGGCTTATTACAGCACCCATTGCATTTATATTGCAACATAACCCAAAACTCATTACGTAAACGAAACTAAGTTCACAAACTATTTGTCCCCTACGTATGGGGTGTCTACGTAACGTGGGAAGTGCGGACGCTGCGGTGGACAGCCGCGCCCACCGGACGCAGGAATTTCATTTCCTGCATCTCTCCACCTGAGACGTGGACACCTTAATATTGAAACCACACGATGCGATGAACCACAAATGCAGAAAACTAACTGTTGGTTTTTATCTAAAAGAGATCGTGACTTGTGAATGGTATATTTATATGAAGAGGTGGTTAGTGGTTTATGTTTGGTCACTACGGTGTCTATCTGTGCGTCTTTCTCCGAAATACAGTGCTGCAGGCTCGTCCAGGGAAAGGTTTACCATTTAATGTCGTCTAAAACTGACAGTTTTCTGCATTTTTACTTGTGGGATATATTTTTGTCAGGTCTTACAGACTCATCCAGGGAAAGGTTTACGTTATCGTCATAAACTGACAGTATTCTGCATTTTTTACTTGTGAGATTATGTCTTTGTCAGGCCGTTTTATCTGAAGTGGCGCCTGGGAAGTTACGATATATAATTTAATAAGTAGTTAATTGTGATTAAATTGGAAAAGGTGGCTTGTTTTTTTTGTCGTGTGTCTTATAGCCAAATTCTTGTTTTTCAATGTTGAGTGGCCTGTTTCTACATTTACAAGCAGGTTTTTTGGAGTAGAAAAGTTCAAAGTTGATGCGAAATTGCGACTTTATTTTTGGTACGTTTTTTGCCTCTGAACCTACTTTATCACCTGCATAGTGACCACATCAGATGTAGCGGGGCGTGCAAGGAGTGAAGCACGGTGAAGCGCGGGGGGCGAGTGTCACCGCAGCTTGTAGCCGCTTATGTGAACGATTTCCATTTGTGAGCCTGCACTCTCAGCGGTCCTATCGAAACCAGATCCTAATATTGATCTATAATATTTTGAGTTCTCACTTGTTGGGAAAGTTAGGATGTTAAAACTGTTTGCTGAGTGACTTGATTTGTTTATTTTCTGAAGGAACCGCGTTACCCATCGTCTGGCGATATTTGCCAGAATGGGCCTGATCACGGATTTTATTGATGTTGTTTCCACAGTTCTGCTACTCAGAGCGACAAATACTTACCTGTCCATTTATTTATCGACTGAATTTTTTATAGCATTTTAATGCTAACTTTAAAGTTCGAAAAACATCTGAAAAATGAAACGCTCAAGTGAGGCTTGAATTCACGACCTTTCCCTTACAGGGGAATGCTCTTCCAACTGAACTATTGAGCCACACCTGATTCATTTCAAATTTTCCTTCTCTTTGTATCCGTCTTTAAGGGCGACGGTGGTGCAATGTATCAACATTCTTACGAACTGTTGGAAACAATGAATGATTTTTCAACCATTTTTAAACATTGAATTTTGATGACTCCGCCCGAATATTTGACTGAATTTTTTATAGCATTTTAATGCTAACTTTAAGGTTCGAAAAGCACCGGAAAAAATGAAACGCTCAAGTGTGGCTTAGTATTATATGTATATTAATAGTATTGATATGTAATGTATCTATTTACTTCATTTTGACCCAAGATCATATGGTAATAATGTGACAGGCCTTGTACTGTTCCATAATAGCTTAGCATGATCTTGTAGAAGGAACCCTCAGATTGCGTAACAAACAACTACATATCTGGCACTCCTTCGGAAGCATTTCGTTCATAGGGAGCGAAATGCTTGACGAGGGAGCGCCAGATGAGGCAGCAGGACCTGGTGACAGCAGCGAGGGACCCTGGAGCATCGCCCGCACGTCGACTAGCAATGCCTCCTGATGCCAATTTTATTTACTTGTATACTGAACGTATACAAGCAAATAGAATTAGTACACGAGGCACCTTCAGCGGCAGCAGCGTTTTGAACAATCCACAAAAAAAAGTGTAGTTTTTGTGAATAGTAAGTGTGTATGTATTTATGTTAAGTAGCGTCTTTTATAGACCAAAAGCCCGCGGAGTTATTTTATAACGAACATTTAGGGCACCTTCCCAGGCTATCAATCGGAATGTAAATATCAAGAATAAATTAATAATAGCAGATATTGTTTTGTATTCTAACATTCCTCCGAAGTCAAACCTGCTTATGCTCGTGTATCATTATATCAATGTGTTGTATGTGTTATTAAATACGAGTGTATTTGTGTATATTCTATAATAGGATCTATAGAATCACATAAAGTATATCTGTTTTGTAATTAAATAATCCATGAAATACCTAAAAATATTTTTGGAAATGGCAATAATGTTGCGTGAGTGCATTGCGAAACATTTCGGACGCATCATCTTTTAATACTTTAAATATTTATTTATTAAGGTACCTACTTTTCGATGCTTTTCGAATTTATGTGTGTATTTACCTTATATTTATAAGTGCCCGGTTGATGGCAATAGGCTCGCCACCTATTACATTGGGACCTAAATATAAAATGGCGAGCACCTCTGCCTACCCCTTCGGGGAATACAGGCGTGAGTTTATGTTATGTTATTAATGTAAGGTACCTACCTCACCTGTGTTCAGAACTAAATAAATTGTTGATAAATTTAAACTTCACTTATTTCTTACTTCTAAGGCTAGTGCGTCCGGAGAGCCACTGCGATGTGCTTGTTTTCTACGTCAGTCCTGCAAAAAATCACGTTTACAATTTGTAATAACTGTAAATGAGTGAAACCGCATCACATTGGCACCTTA
This sequence comes from Eilema sororculum, assembly GCA_914829495.1. Taxonomy (NCBI): domain Eukaryota; kingdom Metazoa; phylum Arthropoda; class Insecta; order Lepidoptera; family Erebidae; genus Eilema; species Eilema sororculum. The sequence goes on from OU618533.1 coordinate 29,389,320, forward strand.
AGTTTAAATGAGTTGTCCCGCGAAGCAGCGCGCAAGGCGGCGGCGGCATTATAATTGTATTCTCGCCCCAGTCGTAACGCTTGATTGAGGAAACTCCGTCTTTACGCAAAAAATAGATGACGAAAGAAAATGTTCAAGTTTCTTGTTTCACGAGGAAAATGTCAGTTTTTGTCGACCCTGTAGATGTGCTCAATGATCCTTCATTATGAGAAAAAATCTTTGTAACATTGTTATTAAGTATATAGCCATCTTCATAATTGTGTTATTGTAGGTAGATTCATTGTTAAGATATAGGTATAGGATAGCACTTTTAATTATTAGATGGTCAATTAAATACTTGCCTACCTATGGTTAGTATCAAATTGATAAACCGACAACACAGTATGCCACAAGTTGTTAATGCTGCGTCGTGTGACGTCACACGTTGTATTTTTTTGTCTGGCGATTCTTTATATGTATAAGAGAAAGTTGGAAGTCGGTAACAAAGCAACTTCACTTAAATATCTCGAGTAGAACAAAATACACAGTTCTAAATTAATTTGAAGTTAAATTCCAAAGTCCCAGGCTCTAAGTAAACTGGGCCAGCCAATCGGTAGCATTTGTAAATCATTAGTTTATATACAGCCGGACGTTTAGTGTTGCCATACATCTGTTATAAACCCTTTTATAGGCAATTACGATACGGCCGAGTTATCTACTAACTGCTACGCTAAACAATAACGATTTATTTGCATGGACAGTCGTACAAACGTTTATCATAATAGCTACCTAAATTTATATCGAATCGTGAAGGGTAAGGTACGATTGAATTTATGAAGCATTTACCTGCTAGCTGTTTCATTTCGCAAGAACTATAGATACTAGTACATAGTAAGATGAATCCTTACGATACTACTGGTCTTGGTCTAACTGCAATTCTTCGATATCGCCCTTGGGTTTTGGAGGTCAGATGGCAGTCGTTTTACAAAAAATACGCAAAGCAAAGCAAAAGGCAAAGCGGACCCCAGACTCAGGATTAACAGTGTTTAACTCAAGGATGAAGAAGAAGGTGAATCTTTACGATATGATCTGATTGCCACTATTACCATGTTAACTTCGTTCCCTGCTGTATTAAAGGCTTAGGTAAGTAGGTACACTTGAAAACTCCGGGTCCACTTACTCTTTTCTCATTTTGGTTCACTTTTAAGGCTTCTACGGGAACGTCCGCCATCTGTAATTCGTATGTCTCCAAACATGAAAAAACCACGTCCAATAAAAATCACTACGATAATATAACTGCACATAACGAGATAGACGCTCTATAGTCTAACACAAAATGCATCTACCTTTGCCATAATAGTCAGGGCGTATCGGAGAGAGCAGTCATTTACCCAAGCATGACCGGTCTCGGTCGACGTGAGATGTCGTGCGGTGTTCCACAGGGATCGGTGCTGGGGCCGCTCCTGTGGAACAACAGATTCGACTGAGTGCTTCACAGTTAGCTCACGTATTACGTGTATGTATGTTGTATGCATGTTTGCATGTTGTACATAACATAACATAAACTCACGCCTGTATTCCCCGAAGGGGTAGGCAGAGGTGCTAGCACCCATATTTCGCCAGTTTTGCATGTTGTATCTACTGATTATATTATTGGTACTGTTGATTATTGGTGAGATAGTAACCGTTGATTTAGACTAGGTCAATACTTTGGGTCTATAAAATGTAGGTAGGTAAGATCGCAAGCCCGTGAAACATAGGGACAATACTGCAAGTATCAGATCTAAATCAAAATTACTTGGTAGCACTCTGTAAGTGTTAAGTAGGGTATTGTAGAAACTCATTGGCTCTTTAAAACTTCTCAGGCCTGACTTGATACCTACGTAGAATGCGAGCCCGGAATGTTCCCTAAATGTTGACATGCCGCCAAGCGCGACGGAGCAAGTAACGAGCGTCGGCAAGTCTACAAAAAGTGATTATTGGAAATAACTTGAAAGTGTAATAAGAACAAAGATTTTCTATCCAGAGACCTCTTCTGAATATGAAAGTAGCGACAGAACTATTTCCTAAGTGAATTCCCTGAAATATTTCAGAAAGTTTTCTTGGTAACGTGGAATTATTGACCTGAAGGTAATAAGTAGGATATCGTTGCATGTTTTTTTTTATTTTTTTTTTGTGTAAGTTAGTGAATGGCCGATAAGTACATGTACCAACTTAAGTATATTCGAAAACTAAGATATGCATGATAAAAGGGCTAACAAAAAGCGCTAGTAACCGGTCGGTTTATATGAATGTGAGGTGCATTAGGGTAAAGGCAGAAGCCTGCTTGCAGCAGTTTTTTAGTTCTTCTCGATTTTTAAAGATACAAATGGATAAAACATAGAAATGTGTACGTAAACGGATAGTATAGTTCACAAATGTTACTTTGTGACTAAAATGAATATTTTACTTCAGCTTTGAAAGTCCTCTCTCCGTTTTTATTTTAGCAATTGGAATACCACTTTAGTACTTCTTCTTTTGAGCCTTTATACAACCCACTAGGGATAATGATGTCTATATTTTCTAAAAATCTGAAGGGAGTAGTTCGTCTCTTTAAATATAAATCGTTGAATAATTGATTGAGTCAGGAATCGTTGGAAATCCATTAATAGAAGCCTTGAAACGACGTAGTAGTCTCTAAAGACTTCGAGATAAAGAGCAAATATAGATATCCACCTGAAGGAAAAAGTACTCAAATACCGGACAAAATTAGTCAAATATGATCTTAATTTCTTTTGTTTAACCCCTTCGAATTGACTGATTGTTATGATATTTATTACACACCATTAATTCGGGCAATATACCATTTAAATCAATAAATCAGTTTTGTTTGCTCTTAACATGAGAGTTTTAATATCATTTTGAGACTTCGTCGCTAAGATATTTTCTGACGCTGACTGTACAAAGGTATTACAATATACTAAGGCTCATTCATATTCAGTTCCAGATGGGTATCTCTTAAAGTACCTAGGTAGGTGATCAAATAGTAGATTGTACACCAAGGGGATAAAGCACTGTATTATGTCACGGGCGCGATATTGAATCCTGAGCGTAACGAAGGACTCCAGATTTAACTCCAGGTTTTGAGTTGATTCCCGAGCGAAGTGAGGGAATTAAAATGGAGTCCTGAGAGCAGTGAAGGATTTAAGCGCGACCAAGGCAAAATCAGTTTTATCCCTGAGGAGTATACTCTACTTTTCTCACCTTTTGCGAGACAATAAAAACCAGGGCTACTAGAAAAAGTATTTTAATTATTAAAATACTTTAAAAAAATAAATACTACGGGCTTTTGTTTTAAGTATTGATTTTTTTTCGATCGGCTTGCCGTGGCGTGGCCAGCTCGATTTTCGAATAAATTCGATTTTCAAATAAATGAGGCGCGGCGCGCGCCGCCATCCATCTCCTCGCCGTCGGCCACCAGCAGCTGCAGCAGCCGCGCGCCGCGCGATTTTGACGAAATTAGACTTTAAATGCATAACAATAAGAACTAAGAGAAGTGAGAATCACATTACTGCCCGGCGGGTTATAATGAAATTCAGTACAACATTACACCCCGGCAAAAGACAAGGGCTATAATGATTTTACTTTGAGTAAGGTTTGCATGATATATAATGAGGCATTGTCGAGCAGGTGGTGTGAAAAGGTTATTTGTTACACATATGGGATAAAATTGCGCAGTGACCGGCTGTTACCTATCTCTTGTGTTACGGGGCCTTACATTTTAATTTTTTCCATCATAATTATGCCCCAAATTTAAATAGGTATTGAAATAAATCCAGTCAGTCCGAAAGTTCTGCAAAGCTATGCGAATGGAGATTACGCTGTTGACAAAAACCAACTGAAGTGTTATTAGAGTATATATACCTGTTTGACTTCTGCAACACTAATTAAGTTCTAAAATTTAACATTCAATCATAATTGAATGAATGATAAATCCTATCACAGTCCATTGCTGGGTATAGGGCTCTCCCAATGTTGGGAGTTTTTGGCCTACTGGCCATGGCTTTTCCATACTGGCCAGACGGGTTGGTACAGGGTATTTCGAGTTTTTCTTCTCTCACAGTGATATCATCTGCATATTTTGTTGTAAGTCGCCTCTTACGACACCCTTCGTATGAGATGGGCTGGTGATAATCGTATTCTTTCTCTGTCACCCCACGTTTATGTTTTAGAAGCTATTTCTAGCTAGAGTGATCTTGTGAACTTAATTTTACACATTTGACATATGATGTAGGTACTGCAATAAAATTAGGTTACCTAGCGTGAATTTAGACTCGGTCGACGTCTATGTTAATCACATTCTTATTAGAGTGTAAGCATATTGCATTGAGTCATACTTGTTTACCTCCACACAGTTCAAGAAGACTGAATTACATTTGTTTCATTCATTCTTATTAGAGTGTAAGCATATTGCATTGAGTCCTACTTGTTTACCTCCACACAGTTCAAGAAGACTGAATTACATTTGTTTCATTCATTCTTCTGCCTCAAGCAATTATTCTTATTTGTTATTTACAAACGTGACATTATTTTATTCAAATCTTGTAGATGTGCTTATTTTATTTTTTCACAATAACGTGTTATATTATATGAAGGTGCAGAACTGTGTGACCTTACACGAGGTATCTTATTGGACAATCTGTGATGAACGAGTTATTGAGCGACTTTTGTATCGTGGAGGGCAGACACTCGTCCAAATGACAACGACCTTTATCCCTAGCAGTACAGTACACTGTAAACCGATATAAGAACTTTCTTTTTCTTTGAATATACAAATATACTTTAAGTATTCACAAATCCTATAAGGAAGCAATTAGGTGTTCATAGAAGGCTTTTACAGCGCACAACAAAGTTTTAAGTGACGTCCTACTTTTTACATTTTCCTTAAAAAAGTTAACGAGCCCTTTAAAACCCAAATGGATTCGGTGTTTTTGACAAAAAGATTTCCTCCCGGGCGCGAGTACACTTACATCTGTAGGTACGAACGCGGACTAATGTCCACGTACGCCGGCGCTGCCAACACAAAAAATGCAAAACTATTCGTGGCCTGTCATCGCGTTATCCAATTTATTGTGGAATCACCACGGGCCCCTTTATTTTACTTTGGCTTTTAGAATTTTCAATTTTATTTGCGCGGGGCATCCCAATGTTAGTTTAAATTTCGTTTTCTGTGTGGTATTTTTATTTGTTGAAAACGCTCAAGAAAATCCGAGGTGCGAAATCAAGGATTCGATTTGAAATACTCGAATCTATTTAGAGAGTGGTCGGCCTCCTTCTTCAGGCGCTGTATAGGCGGGGGAGATGCAGTGACGCGTGCAAGCCTCGGTTGATAGGTACTGAGGGGGGAAGGAAATGAAGGGGATGGGATGGGATGGAATGGGATAGTCGGTAGCTTGCTTGCCAAGCCATTGAGAGGCAGTGCTACGTGTCACGGGGCCGCATGCCGCAGGCGTCCTCAATGGCCGGTGTCTCAGCGGTCGACTGAATTTCTTCACTGAGTTATGTAAAAGACAATAAATCTTGATTACTATTTGTGTTTTTCTTGTGAACGTGTAATAGCATTTTTTTTAATTCAAAATTCATTTATTCCATGGTTACAATCTAATGAACACAGTACAATATGATGACATTTTACCTAGCCTTATTAATAAACTGCCCCAACAAATAAAAAATAAAATTACAGCACGTAACATAAAAATAATTTTAAAAAATTATTACTATCAGTGACCGTAAGAACTGGAGCATCCCGTATAGTGCAGGGACCGGTCGTGTTGGTGGGGGCTGTGTCTGTGACACCACAGCCGAGCGCCACGCGCCCGTGTTCTACCTGCTATGAGATATATACCTATCTACATTGTTCAATGTTCTTGAAGTTTGTGTGCCTAACTATCTGAACCGTTATGTATAACCTGTATGATATTTATTTTATGTAATGTATAACCTATGTGATTAATGTTGTGTTTAAATATGTATGATGAGAACAATTTATCCTGCACAAACCTAATATAGGTTTATAGGATAAACTTAACTGTGAATAATTTTGTACACTAATTATAATGAATAAATAAATAAAATAAAATAAATAATGTTTTATGTAATCTGGTACCCAGCTTAAGATTAAACTTGTGTTTAGGGTACCAGGGTTCCTGTAACCTATCATCATTAATTGGGATACAAATAGTTTGGTGTTCAAGCGTCTTTTGTACATGCCAACAAGTACTTCGTCAAGTCAAAAATAAAAACAAAATGAATCAACCAAGGGTATTATAGGGCATTATAGAACATACATTTAACTATACGTGCTGTGTGTGTGTGTGTGTGTGTGTGTGTGTGTGTGTGTGTGTGTGTGTGTGTGTGTGTGTGTGTGTGTGCGTGTGTGCGTGCGCGTGTGTGTGTGTGCTCATGTGTGTGTGCGTGCGTGTGTGTATGCGTGTGTGTGTCTGTGTGTTCAAAATTATAGGACTGACAGTTTTAACAAGTCCTCAGTTTCCGGATAGGATTTGTTCAAGAGCCACTCTGTGACCACCCCTTTACAGCGTGATCTGAGTAGTGGATAAATGTTGCAATTTTTATTTGCTACATTATAAAGGTGACCACCCAACACCTTAAAATGCCTTTCAGCTTGTGTAGTTCTAAATTTCAGGGTTGGGCATATCCTATAAGAGCGACGCTTTTTCGAGTTTTCCCCATTGTAGCATAGAGATCTATGTTTCCTAATAATGGTATTGAGGACAAAGAGCTGTCTCACGGTAAGAATCTGACATTCTTTATACAATTTATCTGTGGGATGCCTAAAGGGCTTGGAAGTCATTACTTTAAGCACAGCTCTCTGTGCTCGCTCCAGGGGTAGTAAGTGAGTTTTACCTGCTCCACCCCAGACCGAAATACAATAGGTTAGAATGGTCTGACAAAGCGCAGTGTATATCATCTTTTTAGTACTATCGTCTGCAGAGTGGCGTATCTTTTTAAATATACACATCATTTTGCGTACTCTCCCTACAAGACATTGTATGTGATATTTCCAGGTGATATGATTGTCAATATATACGCCTAAGTACTTGGTGTGAGTAGATCTATTCACTTCAGGACAGTGACATGGGACAGATGGGTGATTTGTCGAGCAGGTATGTGCTTTTAATTTGAGTGTGTCTGATATTGGTTGTGTAGAATTCGAGAGTGAAAACGTCATGTAGGTAGTTTTATCCAGGTTCAGTGTTAGTAAATTGGATGAGAGCCATTGCATTACTAGCCGTAAAGCCTCCTCAGCCCTATTAAAAACTTCAGGCCAGTTCTTACCGCGGATCAGTAATGCGGTATCATCCGCATAGGCCAAAATTGAGCATTCAGGAAGCGAAAGCTTGCATAGTGAGTTTATATAGAGGAGAAAGAGGGTCGGGCCCAACACCGAACCCTGAGGAACACCAAAGTGTAGGGGGACACTATTACTCACATAAGAGTCCACCTTAACACATTGCAGTCTATCCATGAGATAATCCTCAAATATTCGATGTGCATATCCACGTTTCATATATCATAGCATTCGTCGTTCAGTACTGTTTCAGTGCTTCTGTTTTATTTAATGGTAGATTTTTTGTGTTAATTACACGCTAACATTTAAACAGAAAAAATATGACAAGAAAAAGTTCCTTTGAACCCCGCCTGTTTTTAATTTATGTATTTATCGTAGGCACAATTTGTGAGCCCTTAGATAAGTACACAAATTAAAACATTGTATCTAGCACAAAGAAAACTAATTAAAAGTTTTCACTTTACAAAAACATAAGGTAACTCATAATTTACGAGTTTACCTAAAAGTCAGTTAACAAAGAAAACTCAGTCATGCTAAGGTTTTCAGCGTTTACTACACTAGTGTAGAAACCATAATTTATCCGTATTAGGCATATATTCTTGTTTTCGTTCCTACAAAATAGCCTCGTTTTAATTGCTGTCAAGGTTCCGTACTGCTTGTACTGCCGTGAGAATTGTACAACAGAAAATTTTAGTTCAAACGAGAAGTAACATAATTGCGCCAGGATGACGCAAAACCGTTCCACTGACCACTAATACTAAAATAAATATAATTTTCGATTGCAGTACATCTCTGTTAGTAGGTAATATGTCCAAATAAGCGACATCTCTAAAGGTAGTTTGAGTACTCCGGTAAGCTCACCGGGACTCGCCGACCAGACCGGTACTGCTACATCCGGCGGTTTGTTCGAAGCGCTTTCCTCAGACATGCGTCAGAAGAGTACACCTATGATTACTTTAGGTGTCATGCTTTTAGTGTAATCTATAGTTAAATGTCTGTGCTAGAACCTACCGTTCATGGGATTTTGAAGAGTAAGAGCGTCAAAGATCCTTGGGTATATAAATAGGATTCACTCTGTTAAGGAAGATAGGCCTTATTGGGATTAAGATGCGCGCAGGTGTTATACTACATTAACAGATGATTTTTATCTTTCTCAATTCTAACATAAGTTCAGCTTACCTGGTTCTTCACCTGGTTAGTGAGAATACTTATAATTTCACTTAGTACCTAGGTAGATTAGTTAAAATTATCAAGTAGGTAAGCATATGTAAGCTATTAGGCATGTAAATTACGCCCTGCATCAGTACAACGGCTGCGATCATTTTCATGCTGATTTTAATAATTACGTCAGCAATTTGTACACCAATACTAAATGATATTCAAATGAGCACACGAATTATAATATTATTTTAGTTATATCATAGTCCTCGTACGTACAGAAATATGAATTTTATTCACATTTTAATGGAACATATTCCGCACAATGGTTATTTCAATATTCGTAATTCATGTTTACCTAATAACTTCAAAATAGTCAGGCCAGTAGAGATGTGTTCTCCAACTGTTTGGTTGTAGGTACATACATAATAGTTGGTCAGTAGATAACATCTACCTAACTGCCCGACACTGACTTCGTACTGTCACTTTTTTAAGAGCAGCAACTAAGGGACTGTCCCACAGGCGCGGCAAGAAATGTGAAACAAAGAAAGAAAATATTTTTATTTCGCTTGACAGTAATTAGACAATTATCATACAGCATAATACAATATCTTCTTTAAATGTAACATTATAACTAGGAATTGTGAGTAGGGTAATTGCCACACACTGCCAAGTAGAAAATAAAAAATGTGGTGTTATTTATCGGAAATTGTGTCACTGAAAATCTGCGGTAGCCTAGTGGTACAGGTAATGGACTGCTGAGACGAGGTCTCGGGTTTGATCCCAGGTTTACCATGGCACACACCAATGACTTTTCGATGCTTTTCGAAGTTATGTGTGAATTTATCGCAGGTTTATAAGCGCCCGGTTTATGTTATGTTGTGTTATGAAAATCTAAATAAATACAGATCTTCAATAAAGGTGGGTGCAGACAGACTTTAGGAACCGTAATGTAACATACGCAGTGAGCATATCATTGCGCCGTGTATAATCTATAGGTAGTTACACAGATTCTGCGGTCGCGGCTCGTTACTCGCTTGCTTCCCCATACCGACTGCACGAATTCTCGCTTTGTAAAATTACGTTCCGTAACACCGCCCGTTACTACCCGCCCTAACATTCAAACAAATAAAACAGCGAACATTAATGTTATCAAAGACATTTAATACATTGTTTGTTACAAAAGCTGCGAGAAACATTTTAGTGGTAACATTTGCGGTGAAAATGCCCCGAGGGAGTGACCACACATCAACTGAAACTATTTCAAACGAGTCATATACAAAAAAGTTCGTCTCGGAACAACATTAGGCGCGGAACAAAGGCCGTGGCGGCTCCTGGGACGAATTGGCCCGCGATATACCACTCCCGTATGACGGAACATATCTCATAGTAGATGGAGACAAATCAAAGATATGTGTATGTGCCCCAATAAGCGCTTTGTGGAAAGAAATTATGGTTTTTATTGGTCTATTGTGAGCGTTGAGCGTTTTTGTGAAGGCCTTAGATGTGAGGGGATGTGCTCAACTGTCGAGAGTTTCTCACACCTATATTATTGGAAACCTGTTGTTAAAGCTTTAACTAATAAACTTCGATTAACGATACAATTCACCTACTAACTGTATAGTGATATGTATCTATTGAAATCTACATTAATAATGCGCTGATCAAAAACTTTTGTGTGTGGCAAAATTGGAAATAGTTTGTTACGCTACAGTAGTGCACTGTATGCTATCTTAGTGTTACAACCAAAGACGACGAGAAAGGAAGACTTTCTTTCGTACTTTGACTCATGATTTTCATTGGTCCTAAACCAAGATTATATAGCAACTCACGAAAGTATATTTTTAGGGTACCGTAACCGAAGGCTAAAAACGGAACCCTATATCTAAGTTCATCTGTCTGTCACCAAGCTGTAGGTATCTCGACCCGTGATAGCTAGACAGTTTAAATTTTCACAGAAGATGAAACTAATTAATTAGTATTTGTTATAGCTGCAATGGAAATACATTTATAAAGTGGGCTCCTATACAATAAATGTGATTTTAAAATGTGCCCAGATCCCTTTGTTCTCGACTGCGACTCTTACTTGGCCAGTTTTTAATTACGTCGACAGCCGAAACCCAATTTGGTACCCTCGAAATATAAAAATTGAATAGCAATCCGATTCTAATAATTTCCCTTTTCGGGTGTGAATTCCTTGCAGGCTACTTAGGTCTCGTCAGTACTGGGATAAGATTAGTGTCTGTGAGATCGGACTTACGTCGGTGACAGAGGAGTAATTAGGTACACGCCGTAGCCTGAGCTTACGTGGCATAGACAAAGCCTCAGGCAATGGCGACATGTTACTTTAGGGTGGTTGCTGAGCGGAGCTGAGCCGTTAGATGGTAATTACTAATCTTTAGTGGCAAACCTTTTACGATTAAAGTGTAGTTTCTTTAAAATACTGGTCCCTATTTCTCATAGTCTGCTGGATATTATGTTGAAATATTATTAGGGTGAATTTCTCAAACGTAAAATTTTCGCGGCGTGACTGAAAATAATCCCTTAAAGTTAACATATAGTAATGATTATTTTTTGTAAGAAAGATATCGTTTTTCTCTATATGCACGTATAAATTATATTATTGAAACTATTCTTGTGAGTGTGTAAAAAATGTCTTTTCACCTAAATTCTAAGCTTGGTAGCGCGTCCACAACCTGTTTTCTTGGGAATGATCACAATTTAATCAAAACTTCATTAGTTTACTGAGTATACTTAATAATAATTCGATTCGGCATTATTTTAGCTATCTTCGATACTGTCATTCGTAGTATTTAGTACTATACTTTATCTTAAAAATAATTTATAAGATGCGTCCGCGGCAAATGTAAAATTTTGGTGGGAGTTATAAAATCATCGAAGGAGTCGTATTGAAAGTACCTATAAGGACGACACTATCATCATTGGAAACGTTCAGTTGGGTGTAAATGAGCACCAGTGCCAGTTGTCCCCAGTCCCGTTTCGTTTTTCTGCCAAACACGTAAGTAGGTCGTTTCATAAGCATCGGACAAAAATATTGTAATTTTTGTGTTGATTATTTAAAACGGTTTATTCTCATTGTATGTTTTAATATTTAAGTATAGTGTACAAGTTCAGTATGTGCATTAAATTTTGGTAATGTAACCACTATATTCTAAATAGTATTTTTATAAATAATTTTTTTAGACGTGAAACTAATTTTGGTGGAGCAATTTTGGTGAATTTGGTGGGGTTTTACTAATCATCAAAATTGTATATTTACACCAAAATTTGTTTTCATAGTTATTTGATTAAGCTCCTACGTAGTCCGACGGGCTGCTAGGTCAGTGACCTCTACGTAGTATACCCTGGGCAATGGAGAAAGCACCGCCTCTCCCCCTAGGTGGGAAAGAGGTTGTTGGCTGTTGAGGGTTGTTCGGAAGCTTTCCTAATTTTCTCTCAGATTAACCATTAGCATATGAACTACCCATACAAAAGACGGGCGAGTAGTTGGGTGAAGTCAGCTGATGCCGCAGTAGGGACAGGCCGGTGTGGTGGAGCATCGTGCGCTCTTTCCGTCACCTGCTTCTACTGGCGTGAAAGGCGGCCTCACTCTTTACTACTAAGCCTACGCCGTTAAAACCTGCCCACCCTTCTGCCCTCCTCTCCACTGTCAACATCATTTGGCTTTTCTTCCTCTGCTTTCTCACTTACATGAAAGCTACCGTGGATGCAAGAGTGCCTCATGCAATCTTTTGCACGTGACTCCACGCAACAAAGCGATGAAGTCGAAGATGTAGGTGACACGCAACTCCTGCTTATGTTGCTCCAGCAGCTAGCACTTTGCTATCGTGTAAAAGGTACTCAATGTTCTCCACAGAAGGCTTCTGACCTCTACCGTCCTCAAGCTCCTACATCCACATCCTCACATGTTGCACCAATCTATCGGCGTCCACCACCGATATTAACAGCATACATGGGCAGTTATGGAGTGATTGTCTGATGCTATCCGACCAAAATACCACGCTGATTGGGAATAGACTAAGGACAGATCACAGATCACAGAGACAGTGATAAGGAAGATTCTCATAGTGCCAACAGCGGTTCGAACAACGGAATCAGAATCGTGGTACATATCTCGGATGGTGTAAACCTCTGGAACCCTTTTGAACCGCAATGCCCATCAGCTCACCGCGTGATAAACTTAGTTGAAGGACTCCTGTAAGTTCAGAAATAGACATCACACTACCAACTTGTCTTGCCACTACCAAGTGTCCATGGCATATCTTCCGTCCACCCTTAGGCATACCGAGTACCACCTCTCCCACTTTGAGAATAACTGCCTAAATCTTTTCCCAGCAATCTTGAATAAGTTCGTCGATAATATTGGCGCCATTAGAGTAAAATATAATCCTTGCTTCTAAACAATCTAATGTTTTGCTCTTATACTGATACTACTAACAACTAAAGTGGTTTTGCCATATAAAAATGAAGTTGGTCATAAAAGGGTAAAAATTAAGGGTTATATGTAACTATTAAGTGCCAAATTCTAGAAAAAAAACAAAGAAATAGTATAAGTAATAATAAATAAAAAATAAAAATAAGTTGATATGCAATTTTGGTGTTAGACACCAATTTCGGTGTATTGAAAATTCAGGTGTATAAAATAAACAAGTAATTCCCAGGGCTAATTAGACTATTCAAACATAATAGGCATAAAATATGTATTTCTAGCTAAATATTGAAAGAGATTACCTAAATACCTAGAAATAAAAAAAATCACCAAAATTAGCTAAAAATTCATAGATGTTGAAATTCACCCATTACTGAATTTATAATAAACACACACATAAACAAACTTTAATTGTCTTTACTAGTTACGTTCCATTACCGGTAGATAGCTTCAGCATCATTTCAGGTCGTATCTATTGGAGGATAAATAAAAATAAATAAATAAATATTCCACAACATTCTACTCAACGCTATCTAGACCCATGGTAAGCTTAACTAGCTTGTGTTATGGAATCTATAATGCGGATAAACATACTTAGATACTTTATTTTTTGTAAATACATACATATTATACATAGAAACACCCAGATCAATGCAAATAGCCATATTTATGCATACAAATATTTGCACGGAGTGGGGATCGAACCCGCGCCTCCTGCGTTGTAGTCGCATTCACTACCGTCACGCCACAGAGGCTCTCAAATTTCTGGTTTCTGGTTTATCCAGGTGTAGTTACCGGTTACATATTATATTGGGTAGGAAACGGTAGCACGGGGTGCTACGGTGGTGGAGGAACTCAAGTATATTTATCACAGATTACAATTATCAAACCAATTTCTGCGCGCCAATGCCCTGTTTCTCTCGCGAGCTCAGTTTGTCATAGTACTTTTGTGTCATTTAACTGATACAATTTATATTTAAAGCTAGCACACTAATTGCTTCAAATTTTCATGAAATACAGAATTTATTTAATCATTTCTAAAATAAAGCGGCCATTCATTATAAAATAAATAGCACATAAATAAACAGCGGGCCATTCATTATAAAACAATAGCGTTTTAGCGATACATGGTATATGTAGGGGTTAACGGGTCCAAAATAGTACCTACCGGGTAAATATGTAATGTCCAGCCCATGTATTGTGAGTTGTCGGAATGAAATGCTGTCATGTCTGGTTAATGTGAAAATGAAATTGTATGTTATATTATCATTATTGAGTAATGTTTTTAACAATTAGACCAATACCTAAATAACAAGCCTAACATAATATTGTTTATTATAAGCTCACAACAAAAGTAGGATAAATTATTGTATCCTCTCTTTGTTGCTCATGAAGTATTCTATTTAGGAATTTGAGCGCTATTTAGTAATGAATATATTTTATATAGCTTTTGCCCGCGGCTCCACCCGCGTGGATGTCGGTTATCGCGACCAAGCATAGCCTCCTTTCTCATGCTTTAACCTATCCCTATACCAAATTTAATCAAAATCGGTTCAGTGGTTTAGGCGTGAAAGCGTAACATACAGACAGACAGACAGAAAGACAGACAGACAGACAGAGTTACTTTCGCATTTATAATATTAGTATGGATTCTCAAATTAATAAAACCATATCTTTATGGTAAGCGTTATAATACATTTTTTGGCGCAGTATTTATAAAGTAATACTGATAGTAAACAAACAGCCCGCTTGACGGCAATAGGCACCTCTGCCTACCCCTTCGGGGACTTACAGGCGTGTGTATATGTATGTATATAATATATGTAATACAGACAAAAAATAACTTAAAATCATCATTTTAGTTGTTCTGTTGCTTGGAGTTGGAATACTACCTGCACCTCATTGACAATAAAATTTCAGATAACACTCGGTAGCGAATACCATAGACGCCATGAGATTGATATTGAATAACATCCTTCAATGGTTATCTGTTGACAGCCTCTGTGGCGTGGCGGTAGTGCCCGCGACTGCTATTCAGGAGCCGCGGTTTCGATCCCCGCTCAGTGCAAATATTTGTATGCATGAATATGGCTATTTGTATTGGTCTGGGTGTTTCTATGTATAAAATGTATGTATTTACAAAAAAAAAGTATCTAAGTATGTTTATCCAAATTCTAGATTCCCTAACACAAGCTAATTAAGCTTACCATGGGTCTAGATAGCGTTGTGTAGACATGTTGTGGTTGTGGAATCTCCCTCAAAAACTGCACCCTTAACGTGATGTTGATTTTCTGGCGCACGTAGTCGACGATGTCCTCGGCTTTAGTGGTGTATATAGTGTGAACGTGAGATGCACACCGGTGTGTTCAGCTTCACGGCTCGTACAGTTTGGAATTGCGTCTACCTCATATCATATAATACAAAGGAAACGACACTTCAGTATTTTTCTTTTTATTAATACGCTTTTATTAGCATCACTTATAACTATGTATGTAAGAAAATTCACTTCCCGGTCTTCGATTAGGATAAAATTTTGCATATGCTCAGATGACAATACCATGACTAGCTAAGAAACGTTATTACAAATCCAATATGGCGGCCTCCCCAAGATGGCGGACTGGCTGTTGGAAATCCACCCCCATGATATGAGTATCAAATGAAAGGGTTTGCTGTAAGGAATACAAAAAAAATGTCACGTGACTTAAATCCAATATGGCGGACGTCCAAGATGGTGCACAGACTATTTGAAATGTATGGTGGAGCGCTTATGTACTTTCTTAATTATTTCCCACATAATTTAATTGTATTTCAATTTTTGTAATTTAAAAGAACCGCTTCTGTGAGGGAATAATGTTTGAATATTGGCGCTCATTTGTTGACCACTTAGTGTTGAAGAAGGCCAATGAATGGCGCTGTGCACGGATCTTTTCGAACTATATTTTGAGAATGAAGTTTTCTATGAGCGGGACTCTCAAGCTTCACGGCTGACGTTCAACCCGTTCATTTTTAATCAGTCACTAACCCGCACCCAGCACCGAAAGGTGTCTATGACTCCGCTCCGCACCAAACGGAAGTTTGAGTAATTCAACTCCTCGTTTCTTTTTCTGTGTAATTCTATAAGTTCCTTTGGCCACATTCTCAAGTCAGTATAAGTGAAGTGTATCGGAAGAAAACGACAAATTCAAGAAAATAAACGGCTGGTCGAAAACATACCTACCTACCAGCACGTGCCAGGAACCACGCCTGTCTACAGCTGAATCCTCACGAGGTGGAACTCAGGTCAGTGCCGGTTCTCTTACGTTTTCATTCATAGAAGCGGTCACATGTGTATTTTCTTTTCATTACAACCTAACTGCTGGTCATAGGAGCTTATACGCTTTGTGTGCAAACACACCACTTGGTAGGACTATATACACGTCCTACCATAATTTATGGTCCTTACGAGTCGGATAGGCCAGTAAATAGCATATTCACGTAATTATTGGTGAATAATATTTCTTTCCTATTCATTTAATTAAAAGATTCACGTAATTTTGGTGAATTCTTTCCGCCATCTTAGTTTCATTACTTTCATTTGCTAACAGATTTACGTAAATTATTTGGTAAATTCTGCATTTAAAACGCTAAATCTACGTAATAATTGGTAGATATTTATAATAGTTGGTGATTTACGTATTAATTGGTAAATAATCATCATTCTATTCGCATACGCGTAACTTTGTAGATACCTATCTAGGTACGTAGTTAGTTACATTCCCGCTCCGCTGTGCTACTTGCGCTATTATATAATAAGCCGTAGTACAATTTTCAATAAAAAGTAGGTATATCTAAACTGTTTGTGTTGAATTACTATTATATTATAGTAGGTACCTTACAGATAATCTTCTTGTTATATTTCAATAGGTAGGTCCTACCTATCGTTAATTTGCAAACATGTCGTCAGGTCAGATTATTATGTTGAATCAAAAAAAGGAATTATTGTTTGCACGCATTAATCGTTGGTATAAATCGTCGAAATCAGTTGTGTGTTTTGATATAACGACGCGAGCCAATGAAGATTTTCTGGCTGAGACCGAGACCATCGATGACGTTCGCGATAAATTTGAGTCGATTGTAGATCAAATAAATAGCTTAAATTTGTCATTGGAACCCCCTGTGGAGTCCGACTATTCTTGCCTTGACTCATTTGATGAATTGTATTCGAGAATAAAACGCATTAGAAATAAATTATCTACGCCCAAGGTCAGGGAGGTCGCCTCACACGGGGCGAGTAATTCGAACGCGTCTGTAGTGAAATTGGAAATGCTTGTTATTCCGAGTTTTGACGGACGCCCTGAAAACTGGAATACATTTTATCAGTCCTTTAAAGCCAATATTCATTCGAACAAACAATTGTCTGATTCGCAACGTGTGCAATACCTATTCTCAAAACTAACCAATGACGCATTAAAGTTCACTGCCGGTATTGTTCCGTCAAGTGAGACCTACAGTATAGTGTGGGACGCCTTGGTCAAGAAATACCAAGATAAACGCTCATTAGGTTCATATTATCTTAATAATATATTAGACTTATAGAATTGTTTACCTAGTGTGAACTCACTTGATTCATTTATAGGTATATATTCCTCCTCTATCGCCGCGCTTAAAGAGTTAGGTATAAATGATTTAACGGACTTCATGTTTCTACAATGTGCCTTGAGGAAAATGGACACTCTAACCATCCAAGCCTTCGAACTTTCTGTTCGAGGTGTCGATATACCTACGACGCAACAGCTGATCGAATTTGTACAAGATTATGCTAAGATGATTGAACGGTCAAACCCGCGGTCTTCGTCATATACGAAGTCGTCCACTGCTGGGACGCCACAGTCTAATGATAGGCGTGTACAGCGTAATTCTAAGTCGTTTGTTGTCAGTGTGCCGATTAATAATAAGTCGAATGCGCCCGCCGCAGTTGACGCGTCATGTTGTTTATGTGGCGGCCGCGACCACCGACACCTGTATAACTGCGCTCAGTTTAAAAATATGCAAAATGCAAAGGCTAGATATGAGTTTATTAAATCTAAGCGTGGTTGCGTGAATTGTCTAAGCACATTACATAATCTCCCGCAATGTAAAAGTACGTCAGTTTGTTTCTGTCAGAAAAAACATCATAAATTATTGCATTTTGAGAATAATGTTAATAATTCGCACTCGCATGCGACGACTGTTGCCGCATCCCCGCCGCCCCAGTGCGACCTTGACGGTCCCACTCCTGAGTCACCGCTCGCTTCAAGCACTGTGCATTCGTATGCCTCTAGCCATAAGGGTGATATTCTCTTGGCAACCGCTCAGGTGTATGCTCGCCCTAAAGGTAGCACTGGAAATAAATCTGTAGTCAGATGTCTAATTGATAATGGCTCACAGAATAACTTAATAACATTGTCCTGTTGTCGTTTATTAAATTTACCAATAATACCAATGAGTAATTTTGTTGTCAAAGGTGTTGGCTCCACTTCGCACACGATAATAGGCTATGTGTATTTGGACATTGAATCTCGTATTTATGCAGATCATAAGTATACTATACATGCGTTAGTTATGAATAGCCTTACGGATCAATTGCCCTCGCAATTAATTAAGTGTGATCGCGAGTTAAATCTTCGCGATTTACCGCTTGCTGACTTAAGCTGGAACATTCCAGGAAACATTGATATAGTATTAGGTGCACAGCTCTTCCCGTATATTTACTTAGGAAATAGAGTCGAGTGTGGTCCCAGTGCCCCTTGTGTACTATCAACCGCGTTTGGGTATGTACTTATGGGTGATTACCCACGTAAAGTTGTTGTGCCTACAACCGCATCCTTTTCTGCGCTAGCACTAAATGATTTAGTGCAAAAATTTTGGGAACTTGAGGAAGTTCCTGTGAAGCGCCTATTGTCTCCAGAAGAAACCGAGTGCGAGAATATTTTCACATCTACTGTGACTCGCGATGACGTAGGTCGTTATACTGTTGCGCTGCCGTTCTGCAAGGATCCCTCTGAACTAGGGAACTCGCGCGGCGTCGCTCACCGCCGGTTTTAGTCGCTCGAGCGTAAACTTCGTCAATCACCAACCGTACGCGAAAATTACAATAAGGTTATTCAGGATTATTTAGATAACGGTTATCTTAGTCTCGTTGATGACTCTAATTTGTCTATGGATGGTTATTGCATACCACATCACGCAGTAGTTCGACATGACAAACCGATGCCGCGTATTGTGTTAGACGCGAGCGCTAAAACCCACACTTGTCTTTCGCTCAATGATATTTTACATATTGGTCCCAATTTACAGGCAGACCTGTTTTTATTATTATTAAATTTTAGGCTATTTCCTATCGCAATGAACGCTGACATAAATACTCACCGCAAATCGCTTGAGTTTGATGTTGGCAGTCATGTCGCAAAGGTTTTAGGTCTCTCGTGGGAGCCATGCGGAGATAATTTTTATTTCACATCCACCTTGGTAGATGAGAAGTGCACTAAGAGAAATATACTCTCTATAGTTGCGCGACTATTTGACGTGCTCGGGTTGGTGGCACCTGTGATACTCTACGCCAAGTTGTTAATTAAGGAACTTTGGCTTAGTAAGAGTGATTGGGATGACCCTGCTCCAGAGCATATACGCTCACGCTTTTCCGCTCTCGTTCAAGAATTAAAATTGCTTGACACATTAAAAATTCCGCGATATATAGGTGTCGAAGTTGATTGCGAATTACGTCTTGTCGCATTTTGTGATGCCAGCCTGAATGGCATGGGATGTGTTATTTATGCACATTGTACCTACCCATCTGGCATTCAAACTCGCATTTTGTGTGCGAAATCAAAGGTCACTCCGACAAAGATTACTACGCTTGCTCGCTTAGAGTTATGTGCTATTTTGCTTATGTCAAAGTTAATAAGAACTGTACGTGATTCGTATGCATTACGCATTCCCGTTACTGACATTTACGCCTTTTCTGATTCCACGATTGCCTTATCATGGGTTCACTCGTCACCACATCGGTGGTCGATTTTTGTTAGCAACCGGGTCGCTCAGTGTCAAGAAAACTTGAACGCTAAACATTTTTATCACGTCGCCGGAGACATTAACCCGAGTGATTGTCTATCACGCGGCATGCTCCCTTCGCAACTTTTGACTTATGATTTGTGGTGGAACGGTCCAGCATGGATCCGCGGCCCCCCTGATGAATGGCCTATTAAGTCATTCTCTCCCGCCAACTGTTCTGACTTACCTGAGCATAAGGCAAATGTGTTGAGTGTGACAACAAAACACACAGAGTCGCCATTGTTATGTACATTAGCACAACGTGTTTCTTCTTGGCAGAAACTACTACGTATCATTACATACGTTTTAAAATTCGCACGATTTAAATTTAAGATCGAACCTCATTCTGTATCAGGATTACATCCTGTCCTTCTCCCTAAACGCGATCACGTTGTTGATCTAATAATTCAGCATTTTCACGTTGTCAATTGTCATACTGGACCTGGACTCCTCATGTCTATCATAATATATAAAACGCGTACTGGTACTTACAAACTCGCTGTAAACGGGTTGTATCCTATCCCAACGCAATAACTTACAACGCTAAATAGAATCTTAAACTTTAATTTTTAACTCAAACTTTAAACATACTTTAGATAGAATATTGTTAGTCTAAGTTGTTATTATAGCTATGTGTATTATTATGTTATACAAATTCACTATGGGCTCTAATCAGCCAGTGTTCGCTTATTTGTTTCGTAACGTCTTGCGACGTTCCAAAGCCGGGTGCATGGTGGAGCGCTTATGTACTTTCTTAATTATTTCCCACATAATTTAATTGTATTTCAATTTTTGTAATTTAAAAGAACCGCTTCTGTGAGGGAATAATGTTTGAATATTGGCGCTCATTTGTTGACCACTTAGTGTTGAAGAAGGCCAATGAATGGCGCTGTGCACGGATCTTTTCGAACTATATTTTGAGAATGAAGTTTTCTATGAGCGGGACTCTCAAGCTTCACGGCTGACGTTCAACCCGTTCATTTTTAATCAGTCACTAACCCGCACCCAGCACCGAAAGGTGTCTATGACTCCGCTCCGCACCAAACGGAAGTTTGAGTAATTCAACTCCTCGTTTCTTTTTCTGTGTAATTCTATAAGTTCCTTTGGCCACATTCTCAAGTCAGTATAAGTGAAGTGTATCGGAAGAAAACGACAAATTCAAGAAAATAAACGGCCGGTCGAAAACATACCTACCTACCAGCACGTGCCAGGAACCACGCCTGTCTACAGCTGAATCCTCACGAGGTGGAACTCAGGTCAGTGCCGGTTCTCTTACGTTTTCATTCATAGAAGCGGTCACATGTGTATTTTCTTTTCATTACAACCTAACTGCTGGTCATAGGAGCTTATACGCTTTGTGTGCAAACACACCACTTGGTAGGACTATATACACGTCCTACCAATGTATAGGTATCAAATGAAAGGGTTTGCTGTCAGGAATACGATTTTGTAATTTTAAGTGCGTGCTAAGAGCGTGTTTTTTAGTTATTTAAACTATTTATTTTATTTAATGCTTTATTTACATTATTTAAAGATTAATAGTAACTGAGATTAATAATATTCCCGTCTACCCCTCCCACTAAGCTTAGTTGATTGTGGAGTAAGTTGAGTATACATACATAGAAACATATACACATGCCTGTAAATTCGTAGCAGAGGTGTATTAACACCCACATTTCACCAACTACTTATGATTTTCGGTCTTACGTAATAGTAGGCGAGCCTATTACCGTAAACCGGACACTTAGTCATGGGCTGTATGTATACAGTCCAGTGTCGGACGGAAAACAGCCATATCACTTAGTCGCCTTTTACGACACCGACAGCAGATGCGGTGGTTGTATTCTACTCCTTCGAGAACCAACTGTCTTTCACAAAGAAAAGAAAACTGTAGCTCACCAAATAAGAAACGTAGTGACTGGCATGTTCACTGTGCTATTAAGAATTTCTTCATCTTCTTCATCGTAGCGTTAACCCCAGTCGCATCCGAAGTTTTTTTCGTAGTTAATTACCTACACGTGTTAAACTTTTCACAAATGTGGTTGTACCGTAAGAGATTTCTGTAGGATTTCGCTGAAGAAAGAGTAAAATTGCTAATTAGCCCGGCCCCGCCTGCGCCGGCGAGGCTCTTTCTAGGCCAGCGCTTTTTCTCTTGCCACGAAATTTTGTTGCATTTGCTATTCATGAATTGATAATGCTGTGTCATTCACATTTTGAGATGACTGTAAATAATGGCAAAAATGTCGGTTTTTTACCTAAGTAGAACACAGGGGGTGAACTAGCACAGAGGTAGAGAGTGTGACTTTTGGTTCGATTCCTGGGTTAAATAAAGAGTTTTTTTTTATAAACGACACGTCAATTTGACTTCACCTCGCCTGATGTTAAGCTAAAGGGAAAGCCTCGGAAAGAGGGTCACAGTGGTGGCACTCAGCTTGACGGCCTCATCAGATGCCTTTTCACGCCCCGCTTAAAGGACTGTAGGAATCATATTTTATTGATTGTGAGCCCTCCCAAGGGTCGTAAGATTACCTCCAGTAAAGATAAACGTTCATTATTAAAATGCATGTTAAAATGCAGTATCCCACTGGTTAAAGGAAAAGTCTAGAACGTTTTGGATATACCTATCACTTTTAGTAAGTAAACTTTTTATATGTATTTAGAAATAGTAGTAGTAGGCTACTTTCAAGATTAACTTCTGATAATCTTCTGAATCTTCTATGCCTACTTCTATAGCTAATTATACAGATAAAAACTTCATGAATTATCTTTTTAATAAAATATAAATTCTCTCCACTAATAGCAATGTGCTAAATAATACTATGGGTAACAAAAAGTCTCAACACCGAACCGATTTCCGGCCTTAAGTTACTTTTTCAGCGGGAAAATACAGTGTTCCATGGAACCTTGAAACTCAACCCAATTTTATTCGAAGCAGGCTGATGTGGAACTTTCTCAAATGTTCCTCAACAAACAAACAAACAAACCGCTGAAACTTTGTACTTATTATATTATAGCCGCGAACACATTATCTAAATGTTTGCCTTGCTCCTCTGGTTACTCCGAAAGATGCGGAGTCAATATTTGTTGATAATGGACCTTCCCTGAGGCTCTCAAAAGTACCTTCTCTATTAAGATAAACAAACTGCACAACAACAAACAACAAGCATGACTTTATATACTGATATGTGCCGTGGGTACGCCTGTTACTTGTAGCGAAACTTCTAAACGAGTTGACCAGACTAACATACTCCGTACTCAGTATACTTGGTATGACATGGTTAAGACATTCATTCATAAGCACATACAGTATGTGATCTCCGCAAAATCCATACTAATATTATAAATGCGAAAGTAACTCTGTCTGTCTGTCTGTCTATCTGTGTGTTTGTTACGCTTTCACGCCTAAACCACTGAACCGATTTTGATGAAATTTGGTGTAGGGGTACATTAGACCATGACATAGGACATAGGCTTGGTTTGGTCGCGATAACCGACATCCACGCGGGCGGAGCCGCGGGCAAAAGCTAGTAGTGAATAAGTTCGATTCATTGTTGAGATCTGAAGAGACATTCAGAACAGCAGTTGATTTGGATTTCCTTTTTAACCAACTTCAAAATAGGGGGAGGTTCTCAATTCGTCTGTATGTATGATATTTTTTTATTGCTGTGTGCTCAATATTATATAGAATATCGAATATGTATTAGTTAACAGAATCGTGGACAACTTAGTGTATTATACTTTTTGATAACCCGTCTATTGGAGGATTACACCTACATTTATAAAAAAAATATCCAATAAAGTTGTTATGACGAGTATGATCAACAAAGGAACATGAAATGTAATATAATATTTTCAGGTTAAAAGTACCTATTCAATGATAAATATTTAAGCGAAACTCTAGTATATATTTATTTTGTTTCTTGCTATAATATTCTATCATTTTCCTTTCATCTTCGCCAGTTGTAATTTATAATCACGTGGAAGGAATATTGGGAGTAATATATCCAGGAGTTTTGGACAGCTGAATCCTTCAAGGAGTGCCCACCGGTGCTGATGTGTGACTGCAATAGCTGAAATATATTATTGTTGGCTGTTAGAACAAAAATTATATTATTTATTAATTAAACTTGCCCTTTTTCACCTGATAGAGAGTAAGTTTTATCAGTAGACGAAATATCTACTGCTTTATTTTATGTACAGAAAGATAATAGATTATAATTCCACATGAAATCATATATTTATCATAATATTTTCATTTATCGATTAATTATTTATTTAAATATAAAAGTATACATCAAGTCAAATAAAATAAAATAACACAGGGCACAGTTAACCTGTGCTAATCAAACAACCCGCCCCTGATCGTTCCCGGTGCAAAAGTGCCCATCAGACTTGCTGCTTTGCCACGCTGGATAGCGATGGCCAGCCTTTGCACCAGGAACGATCAGGAACGAGAGTCGCCAGTCGCGTCGGTGAGCCTCTGTCCAATCTCCTTAATAAAGCCTTTAGCTTCCTTGCCTCAGCTCCCCAGGGTCTCCACCGCAGTAGACTATATTAAAAAGAATTTAAAACGAAAAATAAGCACAATATACATAAATATTTATAACGTCTGGGACTGAATATATGGAACGGTGCCGTGAACGCACAGGAATAAGCCATTATAAGGTGGTAAAATTGGGGAGCAAAACTGTGATATCCAACTGATTGTACGAAACGGAATTTGTTTTTCCCGCGAACCAACTAAATAATGTCCAACTACTTGTCTAATATGAATTCTTACTGTAAGGAAAAAATGATTTATGTGGAGGGGAGAAAAAAAATGGGGATAATATGAATTGTTACCTATATTGGCACCAATTCAATTACCTTACTCTTGTGGGAACGTTACCACAGCGGCATGCGATGCGGAGGATTTCACGACGCATTCCAACTTAATAGATCTCTTAGTTTAATTATTAAAAAAAAAAAAAAAATTATTTAATGTATATAAAATATTATATTACCTATATAATTAATTGTAAACTACATTTATTGCAGAAGCTAGGCAAACTCATATAAAACAACATCACAGTCATGTAAGTTTCACGTTCTGCCAAAGGCAGTAGCAAATAGTTGCCACTGCTTCGTCCATTTATTTCATTTCACGCTGCGATGTTGGCATTAATTTATTCACTAACATTAGCAGCGTTCACGCCGCGACAAGTTGCCCGTATGTTCTCAAGACAACACCGACCGGTTTGAACTACATAAATTCAAGTAGTTGCCGTGAGCGCGATATATTAGCGACTGTGTAGGACTGTGACACGTTCGCAGCTCGCCAGTTGATTTATTTTCTTCATTGTTTTGTAGAATCCGGCACACTATTATGTCATGACGTGGCAGCTCTTGTTGTCGTACCGTGTATTTTGTACAAAGAATAAATATCATGACAGTAACGGAAATAATTATGTGTACTATTCCGAAACAGAAAGGCTGATGAACAAGCACACTTTTTTCGATAATCCTAATTACCACACGTTATGCTTTTTACTTGAAATTATTGTATATATAAGCTGAAATTCATGAATTTTTCATATTATTTGGTAAAACACATGGGGCAGCGGGCGCGGGCCGGCCACATGTGACGTCATACGTGATTTATAACTTCGTGATATAATTTACGATCATAAAATTCTAATTTAATTTCCTATCTGATGGCGCGATGATAATGTTCATGTAAGTTACGTAACGTTTAACACACTGATGCTAATTCTTTTGTTTAATACAACAGAAGTAACTAAAATACACTAAAAATCTGTAAAATTTATTATACACCCAGATTGTATATTAGTCGTTTCGTAGAAAAATATTAGTATAGTGTGTGGCCGATTCCGGTCAGCACCGACAGATTTTGGCCGGAAAGTCTATGGCCGTGAAGCAAATGAACACACATTTAGCAGGCAGCCGGTCAGCCGACTAGTGCAAGCCTGACCTTATTGACATATATAACAGTGTTTTTTTTCGTATATTTGTGATCATCGACATCTATTTATGTGAAATGACAAATGTAATTAACAAAATGTTATTAAGGTCGACAATAGTATTTTCTGTTCTTAGTAGTCCTTGTCCTTAGAGACCTACACTCAGCATTGGGTGACTACGGGTTGAAGAAGAAGAAGAAGTAGTCCTTGTAGTCGGTTCGAGTCCCACAAACAATGACGACTAACGATTTTACTATCGAAACTGTGACTAAAGCCTTTTTTACGAAACGACTATACAGGTGTGTAATACCATTTTAGAGATTTGTAGCGTATTTTAGATAGTTTTGACAACACAGAATTACCATCAATTATATGCTAAATAACAGTAAGGGATGCAAAATAACTAAACCGTATTAGTAAATAGAAACTAAGTACAGTTTAGCTACGAATGTATAATATCTGTGTCCGTTCTCAGTAAGCTGCGGTGTAAAGCCGCTTACTCCGGTCTAGGCGACCTACCGTCAGTTTAATAATTAAACAGACAGAGTGAAAGCGAACGTTCTGGCAATAGGTCTTGGTTTAGTTAATCTGCTGTGACCTTGTAACCTACTGGCTTTTAGTACCTTCAAACGTGTTAGCTCGAACCACGGAGAAGGAAATCTCCTCCGTGGCTCGGACAGAACGGCAGCTTATTCAAAAATGGCAAAATCACCAAACAACTTACCCAGGTATACCGATTGATTCGATCTCGGTCGATTTCAGAATACATTTTGAGTCAAATATTTAACGTGCGTTGACTTAAATAAGAAAACAGGATTAATAGAACAAGATTAGGTAGATGTATTTTAGCGTTAGAAGAATGTTCTGAATAATATACGGAGAGAATAATTGAAGCTCTTGGAGCCTGTCTCCTTTCTTAGGCTGCCCCTTCAAAACCGAAGCTAACAGGATCTTAGCAAGACTATCTCCCAACTGAATTTTTTTTTTACAGTTTAAGTATGCTAACTATACAAATCGAATACATAGGGAAAAAGAAGAATCATCTCGGGCGGGACTCGAACCCGCAGTCTTTCCCTTACAGGAGGAATGCCTTGACCAATTCGGCTACCGAGACACGCCCGATGTGATTCAAATTTCCCATCTTATACGTCTTTAAGGCGACGGTGGAGTCATCTACCGATTTTCTTACGAACTATTGGAATCATTGAATGATGTTACAATCATTTTTAAACATTGATTTTTGATAACTCCGCCCAAACTTATTTTTTTTTTTACAGCATTGCGCAAGACGTATAAGATGGGAAATTTGAATCACATCGGGCGGGTCTCGGTAGCCGAATTGGTCAAGGCATTCCCCCTGTAAGGGAAAGACTGCGGGTTCGAGTCCCGCCCGAGATGATTCTTCTTTTTCCCTATGTATTCGATATCTCCCTATTGTTCCCGCCGTATACATACTCAACAGTAGGGCACCGTGAGTAACTTTTCGTTAATTGTATACTGTTTGTTGTTTCAGGTAAGCCAGTTGCATCTCACCAGGGTTCAAGAAACCATCACTACATATTCTAAATAATGGACTGACTTTGTAAGTTAAAATATACTCTTATTATACCAACTTAGAAAAACAAGACTTATACCTAGATATGACATCATCAGGAAACCTTTGAATATTATAGAACATTTTAGACCTAAATTCTAACGCTCGTAATGAACGATTCCTTTTAGATAATAACTGAGTGGTGCCTTATAATGTGTACCAGACTTTGGAGTTTGGGATTGCCATAGGCAACAGAACTGTACCTACTCTGTACTTACAATAGGTACAATATGGGGTTCTTCAAGAAGGGCATTAGAATTTCTTCAGGGTAGGCAGCACAAGTGTAACGTCTTTGGTGTTGCATACGTCAATAGGCCGCGGTAACCAATTTTCATTAGGTGGGCCGTGTGCTTGTCTGCCACCTAAGTGGTATAAAAAAGTTACCTTCTGTAGGTATGCATTCAATCGTCATTCTAGTAAGTAGGTAGTAAGTTCAACAGTCGGTTTGCACAGGTTCGCAAGGCGTTTGGCTATTGGAAGTTATACAAGTAGCTTCAAACGTCTTTGATGTTGTCGTCTTGATAGTCATACTAGTCAGACGTTTTCGTATTATAATATAATGTAATATATGCAAGCTTAATAATAATTCCTCCTTTAATACGGAATGCGAGCTCTGTAGAGGGTTACCAGTACAAATATTTAGGTTAGGTTATGATATTTATTTAGGTTGGGTATATTTTTGTTGTGTGAACTGTTGATTTGTAAGCTGCCTGTGGGTGTACAGAACCCGACTGAGTGTACACTGCCCTATTAACATCCTTGAAACCCAAGAGAACCATTCCCTTCAGGGTTGGGAGGTCTGACAGCAGTACCTTGGGCTATAAAGTGCAAATTTTGAACGTAACTAGAAAATTGCTATGGGAATACTAAGTAAGAAAAGACGTCTGATATACAAGCGTGTTAAGGCATATAATATATTCAATATATTTACTTTTTCACAATACTTAAAATAAAAAAGGTTCCGACGTAAGACCCCTTTCAGAATACATTGGCAGTAAGACAATTGCAGTTGCACCGGAAAACCTACTCACAACCCTATAAAAGTAGAAATACAGCGACGAACTCCATTGAGCAAGTCACTACAGATACATTGTGTCTTACTCTATTACTACACTTCAACGCTTCCGAACATTTCCCGCTATGTATCACACGTCTGAATAAGTTCTCGGTGTGTTTGTACAACTATTCTCTTTGTTTTTGTAGCACTATGGGACGCGCTGTATTTATTGCTGTAGTTGGGATTCTTTGTGTTAATGTAATGAATGTGCGTCGCTTTTAGACTCGTGTGGAAGTAAGTGTGCTCATATGTATCTATATACACATCTTATTATATTATTTACGTATACAAAGAAGCCAAAGTTCCTTTAAAATGTACTTTTATTGCTATGGAAAATGATTGGCGGCGTTACATGGTGGATATCCTCACTCATGCGCGCTAAACATTTTGACAACACGTTCATCCATATAAAAAACTGCTAATTAGTGGAATGACTTGCCCAAGAACCTTTGTTTCCAAGTAAAGAGTCAATATGTTGCTTCTAAGTGTGTCCAAGAGTACAAGCGAAGTAGAAGATGGAAAAAAGGTCTACGCAGGGATCAGAGCAAGTTGGTAGATTTGATATCTGCTTACCCCAATAGGAAAGACCTTTGACTGTTTAGATTTTTAAAATATCTATCTCAGCCTCTAAGACCACCTCTGTATATACTGGTGATTAGTGAACGTGGTCACTGACCATTCATACATAACAGCAGGGATGTTTCCTACAGAGAAGAGAAAAATATAATAACATATAAATACATAACATAAACTTCACGCCCGTATTCCCCGAAGGGGTAGGCAGAGGTGCTAGCACCCACGTTTCGCCAGTTTATGTTTAGGTCCCAATGTAATAGGTGGCGAGCCTATTGCCATTAACCGGGTACTTATAAACCTGCGATAAATACACACATAAGTTCGTAAAGCATCGAAAAGTCATTGGTGTGTGCCATGGTAAACCTGGGATCGAACCCGAGACCTCGTCTCAGCAGTCCATTACCCATACCACTAGGCTACCGCGGAGAAAAATAGGTAATGGCATTGATTGCGAAGGAAGAAAAGCGACTAGACATATACAGCACTGTCGCATATCATATGAACTTCTCGTACTAGCCACCATAGTCTTACAACTTCAATAGATGTATTATTCATAGCTTAGCCAAATAAATTTCTCTCGCTCCACAATTTTGTCACGTACTGTCGTGCCCTCCTTTTCCTACATAAAATGGATGCTCCACTACATTAACAGTGGGGACATAAATTATGGCACTATTTTCTCCAACACTCAAGTACTTGATGTCATTCCTTCACGACTGGTGTATTAGGTGAAGTTTCTAGCTTGCTGGTACTAGGTACCTATTTTATAAATAGTAATTGCAATGTCTGATCGTAAGTTGTTATAGCCAGACTGTTGGTTTACTTAATCACCGAGTGAGAGTCTCCATTTCAACAAGGTGGCAAAATCGGCCACCTTGTCGAAATGGATTATGTTTGTCAGTTTCGGTTTAGAGGGCTCATTTCTTAACCAATTTACACTGAACTTGGCACACATATTTTTGATTTAAGACTCAACTTTAATAGGACTATATATATAAATGTAGACGTCATATTATGTGTTACCATGTTATTTCAAGTAATGGATATAACTTGTACAGTAACCGAAAATGATGTCGTGTACGCCACTGGAGTGGCTAAGCTAAATTCTATGTATTATGAATGGGTTCACATGACATGGTTTAATGACTGGGTTTCTAATTCTTTCTAACCATGATATCACATTGTGATCTACATTATTAAGTAAACATAAAATAAAGAATAAAAAAGAGTATATCACCACACCTACGACTATAATATTTGCAACACTGATTTAATAAAATATAATAAGGACATAACCATGTCCATAATAAACATAAAGTGGATTAAACGTTGACAAATCATTTTTAAATGTTGTCATAAACCTAATTAATTACACAAAGCACTGAACAATATGCCCGTAATGTCCAAAATGTCCGCGCATCTACTGCGGCCGCGGACCTAACGACCCCATACGGCACACGCAAAAGGTGAATTTGTCACAGGAACGGTACACGTTTTACTGTTATTATATTAGCGAGGCTGGCCCACAGATAGGACACACGTAAAAAGGTGCAGATAAAGAAAAGGATTAAATATTTTTATTGCCAAAAAAGTGCGTGTTAAGCGCTAGAACTTTAATTAAAAAGATCGAATGATGGATGCTAACTTTACCCTATTTAAATTCAGGAGAAAAACTGGGCGAAGTTGCCAGATAAAAAAAAAAAAAATTAGGTGTTCACTTTTTGTGCGGATTACTATGTCATTAATTGCTCCATAATTCTCATAAATCACGATAGAGATCTTCTACGTTCTTGGCGGATCCAGGTGACACCAGTCCACTTAGAAAAGTACTACTAGCTACATACTGTTTCTCGTTCTGGAAATTAACTTTTATTAATACAAACTAACTAAAGTTAAAAGCGAGAAAAAAAGGAAAATAATCTAATAAAATATTATTTAAATCAGTCTTATTCAGAGTATTCGTAAGGTAAGTTAATTCCGAATAGCGGTCTCGACCTTCGTAACCGTACTCGGTGAAACACAGGTCTTCGATTCAGCTAGCAGTACGTAGATGTAATATAACACTGCCTAATCCTTTGGGAACACACGGGTGTAATGTATAGCCAATGGAACACTATACAACAAGGCGACCTCAATCCCAAGGAGTAATGATCGCCCGTCCCTTAGAAGGCTCTGAAAGTGATCGATCCTTTGAAACACAGGCCTTTGGAGTTTAACATTTCAAATATATTTTAGCTATATTTTGCCTTCGTGAACATTATTGAGAACTGAAAATTATTTAGCATTACGGCACAGAACTTAGAATACAAAAGTTAAGGAAATCGATTTTAGAAATGAAAATTTTTAAGATCCTGACAAAAAAGTTAAGGAAATATCAGATACTTGATGAAGAAATTGTACTTAAATCACGTTGAAAGTTTCATTACTATAACGCCATTCTGTAATTTTTCTGACAGCGAAACAACATTAACTTATAAGTGAAATTTAACCCAAAGCGCCCTAATAGGCGATTCAAATTAAAAACCAAACAGGATAAAACCATGAATATAAAATTAGTAAATTATTTCCCTCTAAGTTGCTTGTGCTAGAAGGTCTTATTCCCGTGCACTCCAAATCTATTAGAGGGTTCGTGTCGCCAGTACCTACCCGGAGTTCAAATTGGCAACCGCTCTTTTGATTTGTTCAATTGTTCGACTTCCTGGTCACTACGTCAAAATCAACAAAATACAAAGTGTACAATATAGTTAGTACAGTAAGTTTACAAATACTGTCAAGCGACAAGTGCCAGTTCAGGGCAGTAATGCGTTATTCGCCAAGTCGTGTATCAACAAACAAGCTTTTATCATTGGCGCGTATGAACAAACACGCCTACTCGCTAATATATCACTTATTCTACTTACGTACTTACGTGCGTTGTGTACTTCCAGAGTTTGTGTTACTTCACAAGTGGGGTGGTATCAACATACCTACGGATTTGGTGTGAACAAAACCAGTTTTACTTCTCATTTCAAGAGATCTGAAGAAGTATGCTGAAGAAGTTTTTGATCTCCTAATATAAATACAACACCCATCCTATCTCTTGCCAGACGTGTTGTGTCTTCTTCATTCGACCATTATAGCTTCTGAAAGAATGCCAATATGACGGCAATAGATATACAGTAATAACTGGAATCAATACACGTACATTATTTACTTATGTATATCACAGAGGAATAGCTATTAATGTCGACGGAATACTAGGAAATTAAAAGACGGGTATGTTGAAAGAGGACCCAAAGGAATTTGTGGAAATGTTGTAACCTCCAAAGTGAATGTTGATTCCTAATACTAGTACTTACTGGTTATTCCAGGAAAACGTAACGAAATTACTCGTAGAAATTTACAGGTTAAAATTATTAAGGT
The DNA here is from genome assembly GCA_914829495.1 of Eilema sororculum. NCBI lineage: Eukaryota > Metazoa > Arthropoda > Insecta > Lepidoptera > Erebidae > Eilema > Eilema sororculum. Next base: position 29,421,912 of record OU618533.1, read on the forward strand.
TTAGGTGGAAGAGCTATTTTTGTTTTTCCCTTTGTGAACAAACTTGACTCAACTGAGACAGTTACCTGTATCGTAAAGTTTTTTTCAATTAACAGAGGATTATCTTCCTTCCTTTCCGATTAGGTACTATCTACCCCTTCAGCAGCAATGAGGGAATGTGTAGCAAGCAAACTATCATAGTATACTACATAATTATTCTTACTTAGTTTTTTTTGCTCCCGTACTAAATCACAGCCTTCGCCTCATAAAGGACAAAGGTCACGGAACTATAAGGAAAATCTTCTTCCTTTGTTGTGGCGGGTGACTTTAGCGAAAGGATAAAGAATAACACAATAGTTACCGCGGATTGAGAAATATCGCGAGACGTGCCCTCATCAGAATCATGGGCGGTCCGGGCAAGATTACACAGTTGTTAGATGCAAAATGACATAATTTACCTATACTATACATAGATATACATAGACGTATACAGGGTGTAATCGTTAAGTGTGTCCAGGCGATTATTCCGTAATTATTACAGATATCAAAAAACTTTAAACTGATATCGAAAGTACGTTACCTAACGAGTAAAATGACATCAATAACTTTTTAAAAATAAAACGAGAGGTATCTAAAATTTTCACATTAAACACTCCCATACATTTAGTATGAGATTAGTAGAAAGGTTTTAGTGTCCTTATTTTAAAAGAATATTTAGCTTAGTACTGATATTAAAGGAAACTGTTTATTAATAAGAGTAATAAAACTATGTTTTAATTCAGTAATATTTATCTTCGAAAAACATCGGAAAAAATGAAACGCTCAAGTGAGACTTGAACTCACGACCTTTCCCTTACCCCTTTCTACCTAATCCCTTTCCAACAGTTCGTAAGAATGTTGGTAGATGGCACCACCGTCGCCCTTAAAGACGGATATAAAGAGATTTAATTCTAATATTTATCTCTTAGTAAGTACAATATCGTATTCAAAGCAGATGTTCGAAGGGGCGTGCTTATTGTGCGATACAATGACGAGCTCTACTTACAGTTTCTAAATGAACTTTCCTTAACATTTGCGGAGCAATTAAAGCAATTTTACGACCTACACGAATCTGTAACTCTTCTGGGCTGTGCATTATCTCAGCCTACACTTTCGTCTTTGATAAATCCCCATAGAAAGAAATCACAGGGCGTGAGATCCGAGGATCTGGCAGGCCAAGGGGTTGCACTGTTATTGGCAATTAAACCATCAAAATTGACGTCACTTTGAACATCTGCTTTGAATACTAAATTTGGTACTTACTAAAAATGAATATTATTCAATTAAAATATAGTTATATTACTCTGTTAGGTTAATAAACAGTTTCCTTTAATATCAGTACTAAGCTAAAATATTCTTTTAAAATAAGAACACTTAAACCTTTCTACTAATCTCATACTAAATGTATGGGAGTGTTTAATGTCAAAATTTTAGATACCTCTCGTTTGATTTTTAAAAAGTTATTGATGTCATTTTACTCATTAGGTAACGTACTTTCGATATCAGTTTAAAGTTTTTTGATATCTTTAATAGTTACGAAATAATGGCCTGGACACACTTAACGATTACACCCTGTATATCTATGTATAGTATAGGTATATTATTTATTATCTGAGCAGGGATTCACTTTAATATTTTGTTGTGTAAACCAATACAGCCAACGACAAAAGTAGTTTAAAAAATTATAATTTGAATAAGATACGAAAAAGAAATCGGTCCAGGCGGGAATCAATCCCAATCCAATTCGAACCCGTGATCCTTCTCTTACAGGAAAAAAATATTACTATGAACCCTAAAGGTCTCATAAAGAACAAAACGTTTAATGTATAAACTTTGTCCTTTGGGACTCATAAAACTAATATATCAGTGTTATTGATACCATATATCCCAAATTAAAAAGGTTTATTCATATTTTAGTGTCATTCAACTTATGTCGTTGAGTGTACTAGTAATATTAACCTCATACTAAAATAGTTAGTACCTTGTAGTTGAGCGGGTTTCTCCCGAGGGAGTGAACCACTACCGAGAAGGCACAGCCAGCGCTCGAACCCGCGCCCTCCCGGGCACTGCCAACGACGCCCTCGGGAGCCCGCGTGCGAGCCGCTTTTAGATTGTAGGTATAACTACAAAATGAAGTTTCGTTGGAACATAATTCGTTGGTCGCGAGCACTGAAAACGTTTAATTTTGCGCATAGTTTTAATGGCAATACCAATGTAATGCTAAACCTTAATTACTGGTTTAAAGTGGAATTGTAGTTTTAATATTTTGATGACCTCTCTGGTGTCGTGTAGCTGTAGTACGTTCGACTGCTGGATCAGATGTTACTAGTTTGACTCTCGCTCAGGGCAGTTGAGTATAATACCTGTGAATACGTTTACAAATAAAATCTAAGCTTTCTGAATATTATTTTCTTATTTAAGCGAACCGAAAACCGAACACTGAACCGCAAGCGAAATCCATACTAATATTATAAATGCAAAAGAAAATCTGTCTGTCTGTCCGTATATTACGCTTTCACGCTTAAACCACTGAACCGATTTTGATGAAATTTGGTATAGGGGTAGATTGGACCTTTAAAAAGGACATAGGCTATGTTCGGTCGCGGTAACCAACATCCACGCGGGCGGAGCCACGGGCAAAAGCTAGTTACAAAAATTTCCACTAACGCTGTAAGCTAAGCTAAATCGCTTGTGTTTGAAGGGGGTGAGTGTAATAGCCAGGATTCAAACCCGGAATCTCTTGAAGGTAAGGCTAACTCTTTAATCACTAGCTATTCGCACTCTAGAACACATGACATTTATGATAAGTGCCGCTAATTTTGGGTCTATGGCGCTTTGTGTTATGCTTGAAAATATTTATTTATCAGTTATACTACCGCTTGCTAACCTGATTAACCCGTGACCGGACCCTGTAATACATTTAACTTTAACTAAGTAGGTCGGACTAGTCCACAAACCGAAGTCACGCACAGGGCTATATTACAGTATGAGCTATGTTCCAGGTACAGTTTGAACTTATTCCTGACATAGTTGTAAGTCGGTCTAGGCTCAAGCAGGCTAAGCCGTCACGTGCTCCGTGAATGGCCGCACGTCCCATGCATCGTCCCGAGGAGCGAGTGTGGCGGTGGTGACTGGTGTGGCATACCTGTGGGGTGCGGGCGGGTGACGGATACTCGCAATATTTCAGACCAGTAAATAAGTTCTTGTGTCTTGTTTACAGAAAGAACCGCTGCTCGTTGGGTCGGGCTGGGGGTCGTTTCTTTCAATTTATTAATATCATTTGCTGAGCTCTGCTGTAATTATCTTAAAGGAATGTATTCTTGCAGTAAAAAGGTGCATAAAAGTGTAGGTACTAAAATGAATACAATCGTCCCTTTTAGTGTTGACTTAAAGTAGGTAGCTATGTGATGTTTCACCTGGCTTTATGTCCCACATTTAAGAACCTTTATCCTCCCTCGCCACCGAGCGTCATATCAGTTGCATATCAACACACTTCTATTGGATTTGTTTTGCGATTTCACGAGAGTGACTTTTATGTAGAGTAAAAATCTATTACCATTTACAAAAATGTTTATTTCGAATCTTCTAGAACATAATCGCCAACCTCAATGAAGTCATGAGGATATCGTTTGTTGTAGTTTGGACATGTAATGCGTAGGGGTGAAAATAATATCTTCAAGTTTATTTTCACTCCTACTCGTCTTTGTTACGTATGCCGAAGATGGCCTAAGTATGGAAATGGATAGTTACAAGGGGAGAGGAAGACCTAAAAGAAGAACGATGGACTATGTGACGTGATATGGCTAGAAAGGGAGTGAATGTTAGGATGATTGCAACCAGAGATGGACCAGAACAGCACACTTGTTGCGCTAACCCGCAGATGATGATGCAAGCTAACAATAGGCACTGAGACCGCCTGTTGAGTTCACTTGATAATCTAATGTAATCTTGTTCAACTTCCTACATTGAAGTCAAGACCTTCAATTACGCCTCTAATTACTTAACTCGACAATAGCGTAAAATAATAATTACGCGCGAAATAATACAACTGCTGTGTAATTACGCAAGTTCATCACTGTCGCGTCTGCCCACCGAACAATTCCCAGCGAGTTTAAATTTGAGCAAAGTCCTAATTCTAATTCAGTGTTTGTTTTGTATAAGCCTAGGTTTGAATATCTAGCAATGGAACAATTTTAAACAAACCATATTAATCTAAAACGCGGTTCCCTTAATACTAAAATTACTCGCTACCACAAGTCTAAAAAACTTCAGCTACTGTATTGTATTCGACCCTTTTTTCGCATTTCCTCCCTATTATGTATATTCAGTTGGTAAAATCAGGTCCATAATTTAACCTAGTAACTACTTTTTCAAAAGTGGTTAGCCCTCAATCACCTTGACGTCAAAGTACTTCAAAACATAATTTCAGTACTTAAACTACTACTAACGTGAAAACAAATGCGATGTATAATCAGTTGATAACTTATTTGTTTCACCTGCTGTATGACCACCGAACTCTTTAATTATACATTATACACCGAGCCTTCTCTGTGGACAATACCACCCACACAAAAGGATATCTTATCTAACCCCCCGTCACCGGTTTCAACACTATACAGACTCACAAATTCTTTAAGGTTATTTTATTATTAGGTACGACTGTGTACCTTCGCGTAATTTTATAACAAAAGCTTTTATATCCGAGGAACAAACGAAGTTTGGCGTTATTGGGTTTGTAACGTATTTATGAGGATGTAAAAAGGTTAGGACGGAAGTTTGATCGGATTTCTGGGACTCGGATTAAGTATCGAGAGTAGATAAACGTGTTTAATCACCGCTGGCGTCCGCTATTAGCGAAGTTATTAAATAGCCGCGTTTGTTCGTGAATTATCACCACGACTTTTAACCCGATTGTGGAGGACCAATAAGGACGATTACCCCAAATAATTTATTGGAGCTTATTATAAACTAGCGAGAATATTTTAATCAACCGAATTTAGTTGTGCGCAGTGTTGCATGCATTGTTTCACGCTATCTCTTACATCATAAACTGCCACATCAGAAATACACAGCGACGGAGGGGTTAAGTGTAGCTCTTTATAGTGGCGCCTGCAGCTGGCAGGTAATCGCAACTACGTGAAACTTTACAGCGTTATTTTATGCTCGAAATGTGTCATCTCTCTCAAGCAAGTTGCCTTCAAGAGATAATTTCGTACATTAATTTAGCTGTAACTTGTATGTAATTTTACGAGTATTACGCATTATTAGTCCTAATGTTTCATGCAGTGAATTAACCTCTATATATTCCTTGCATAATGATTATATATTCAAATTGATAATTATGCTGAAGGGTTTGTTACTTCAAACGTGAATTTCATAACTCAGTTCTCAGGTTAAGTTATAATATCTAACAGTCGGGAAAATGCCTAGTCGCGATTGAATATGGTATTGAAAGTAACCACCAAACAGTGTTAATAATTCGAGTAGGACATGAAAATGGTAGAAGTGAATTCGAAAATAGTCAAACTGGGTGACGATTTTTTCATAATTGCTACATTGCGAAAGAAATAAAACAAAACGAGTATATTTTATTAATCTGAGGTTCCGTTATACTTCAATAAAACCGTCCCAACAGCAATCCTCTTGTAGCAGGCAGGCACGCAGACAAAGGTTCCGTTATGGGTTCCGTACCGCACACATGTGACTCGAGTTTGCACATCCTCGTATATTTTACGACGCACATCCCATGCATACCCCATAAATCGCCGATATTCATAACAATAACACGATGGGCGGAAGTTGCCTTCACTGGAACCGAATTTTCCCCTCAAGAATAACAAACTACATTCTTGTTCGCTACGAAGTATTATGTGATATGGAACTAATAGAAAATACAAGCTTACAATATAATATTTTATATTGTTAAGGTTAACGGGAATCTCATGTTAAGGGGTTACCAAGACCAATTAAACTGTCGATTTACTTTGTACTGTAAATAATTGACAATGATTAAACAATAAGTAATTTTCTTTTTTTTTAATTACGATTACATCATTTACCTTACTTTCAGAAAATATTTTGCATTAAATAAAGTTGGCGTCCACTTTCAAAACAGTATCTAACTAGGCAAATGCCTACCAAGAGCTATCCTCTGAAGTTAATTCCTGACAGTGCGGCAAAAAGCGATACATGGCCGCGGCCCATAATTAAGCGATAACTAACCACTGCACCCGGCACCGCCCGCTGCCCGCGCCCATTTGTCACGAGCGAACAAAAACAGCCGCCGCCGCACGGTAATCGCTCCACTCAATCACAAGCGAAGGAATTCTTCATTAACGCTCAAATATTTAGCCCTCGTTAGACGAGCGTCCAGCGCCACTCGCCGCTCGCCGCTCGCCTTGACGTGCCGACCCTTCTATGTTTCTTTGTTACAAATGTTAACACTTTAACAACTCGCCTTTTTATGCACTTCCGCTTCCTTATATTAAACTCCGCCTCCGACCGCGCGGTCACCGCTGGCGAGGCACTCCAGTAACGATCCCATAAACGCGAGCCCCCAGATGTCACGGCAGTAATCCCCGAAAAATTCGGCCCCGACTCAGCGCGACCCCGGCCGCTTTATAACGAAAGGAAAGTCATTTTTAATGCGACCTGTCAACTGCGCAGATATTAAAACTGCAGCTAAGTTCTCGGAGGCCTGAAGAATTTAGACGAGACAACGGGAAGCTGTTTTGCAAAAATTAGCATACGTAACTACACTGCGGACGTGAGCGCGCTACAGTCGAATGTTCGCGTTATAAGCTTTGATGTATGGGGCGTACATTGTACGGACTTAAAACCGAAACATCTGGCATTCTCCCTCTCTACTGAACTTCCTCTAAATTAAACAACGTACGGAATCAGTGAAATACAGCAAAGATTTATAAATTGCTCGCGACTCGTAAAAACATGGCAATCAGCTCGAGGTCCCGAATTTATCGAGAGCGATTGGACATGAAATTGAATAGATTACGGAACGAGCGCAGACGCACTGGGGACGTGACGTAAAGAAACAATTTAACTGAGTTCGGTGCTAAAAATATTAAAATGGATTGTAAATTATTGAGTAAGTTTTGTGTAAACAAAGCGGGTGATTGCGTGGCCGGCAGCGCGCGGGCCGGAGACATAAAACAAGTTAAAAGTTTTCTTTTTCCACGACGTAAACATCATAAGCAGGCCGCGGGTTCTCATTGTCGCCGCCGAAATAAGAGAGAGCGATGTGCCCCCTCCCGCGCACCTCACCTCCCCTCCCCGCGGAGGTCTTTGTCACTTTTTCATTACGACAGCCGCAAGTAGAGGGTGGATTAAATACTTTGACGCGGGTCCTTGTGCGGCACTGGATCCTCCACAGCCGCTCCTGATATTTTTACTCTTATATCTGTGTTAATAAAGCTTAAATGTGTACACAAGACTTATTTTCAATTACTTAGCGTTAACTCCGATGTGTTACATGAAGGTATGATTATGTGAAGACATTGTACTTTCAAGAATACGCGAGTGAAGCAGTGTCCCAAGATCAGACAAAGTGGGCGCCGATCGATACCCACACCTCAGCGATTAATCCGTCGAAAAGGCCGACGCCATTACCTGCCTCCTCTCTCAACCTTACAGATCATCTCATAATTTAATCAAAATTGGCCCTTCGCGCGCCCCAGTCTAATTCCAACCCTTTCATAACAACGATAGAGATTATAGTCATCCAAAGTTGCTTCACGATTGAGTGATTGTATAATCCTTCCGAATACCTTACCTTAGACACAAACAGATACGGCGAATTAAAACGTCTCGAGCGATTATAGCCCTTACCTGCCTTTGACTTTTGGGTGATAATGCTTTGAAGGTTAGATAATATGGTAGGATTTGACCATCTATTAGTTTTAATTTATATGATTGATGATGTCGGCGAATATAAGTGAAACGTTATTTCTCAATAACTATTTACAGCGAAGCGTCTCGCCAGCCGTCAACTGAATAGAATTTCTCACAAATTCCGTTCCTCTTGGAAAGAAGTTTCATTTGAGAAATGGTTACTTACGCTTTCTTAAAGTTCACTAAGTCTGCCAAGCAAACTTACGCTCTTGGAAGACTTTAAGTTTTAATAAAAAGTGTGAGTACTTGTGCAATATGAGGCATGAGACCTTTGAGCTACGTTATATAATAACACTGTCGTAAATTGTGCGATACACTGATACGAACATACTCGCACCTGTAATGCCTTCAGCATAGGTACAATATTAGCATCCATCCATACTTTGCCATTTATTTTTTGTTTTACTAGCTGACACGGTGAACTTCGTACCGCCAACTTTTGTTCACCCGCGTGACGTCCGATCCCGTTCGGTTTATATGTTTAATACATGTGTAATATAGTAGAGGGTGCACTACTATATTTCACATGTATTAAACATATAAACCTTTTTCTTGAATTACTCTATCTATTAAAAGAAACCGCAAATCAGCGGGTGTCACACTGCTGGACAAAGTACGCAATGTCCACATCAGAGGAAGCTATAAAATTGCCCCGATTATAGACAAGGTCAAAGAATGACGCCTACGATTAGGGACATGTGCTTCGCCGCCCTGAGGACCATATGGTACGAGTAGCCCTAAACTTACCCACGACGACGCGACGCCGCGGAAGGCCCCCCGCCACTTGGTTGACGACGGTACAGAAAGACCTGAAAGAGACAGACATACGCGCCGAGACAGCAAAAGATAGGGAAAAATGGAAGAGGCAGACAAGGAGAGCCGATTCCAGATAATGGGAAGAAGGCTAAGGAGAAGAAGAAGAAGATTAAAAGAAACCGCATTTAAATCTGTAGCGTAGTTTTGAAGATATAAGCATACATAGGGACATAGGGACGCGGAAAGCGAGTTTGCTTTATACTAAGTAGTGATGTCCCTTAACTTGCAAACCCGAGAGCTGCAGACGGAACGCAGTGGACAGAACTGTAGGCAAGTAAGTTCTCATTTATAACTTTATTTTAATGGAATATTTATAATGTTTTAATTAAAACCATAAATATAATAGTGAGTGTGAAATGAACTTGTCTGTTTATTGCTCAATCTCACCAAAATGACCGCAGAGATTTAACTGAAAGTTCGCACACGGGTCAAGGGAACATGATCATTGCCGTGGAAAATGCAGATTACCGTAAAGTATAATAAATGCATACATAGACGTACATGCATACATCCCCGAAGGAGGAAAAATTAAAATTTTTAAATTATCACATCTAATATATAAAATTCTCGCGTCACAGTTTTTGTTGCCATACTCCTCCGAAACGGCTTGACCGATTTTGATGAAATTTTGTGAGCATATTGAGTAGGTCTGAGAATCGGCCAACGTCTATTTTTCATCCCCCTAAATGTTAGGGGAGTCCACCCCTAATTTTTTTTTTTTTTGAAAAAAATTTTAATTTCTATTTTTTTATGATACAACATACAAAAATACATACAATCCTCAATTTTCACCCTTCTACGATCAACCCTTATTTTTTAATAGCCATTTTAGTAATTTAATCATTTTTTCTTTCCGGTAGAAAAATGATCAATCGTCATTTAATTATTATCTATTTTTCATCCCCATAAATGGTGCAGCGGGAACGGGATCTGACGCCACGAGGGTAGGACAAAATTGGCGATACGAAGTTCGCCGGGACAGCTAGTAATTTAATATTTTTTTATCGTTTCTTTGTCTATCAATCAAACAGTCAATTAGCTTTTCGCAGTCCACTGCTGGACATCGACCTCTCCCAATGTTGGGAGGCTACTTTCTCTAGGAAATATCAAATTTTTCAATTTAAAACCCTAAGCCCCTGTGGTAGTGTTTGCTTGGGCACATTTCCGCACGCGTAACACACTTTAGCCGCAGCTGTCTGCGATTTTCCACACCGACTGCCGCGTGCGTGGAAGCGCTCAAATTGTTATACTTATGAAGATACTTAAGTAACAATATATTATATTAATACTTATGGATTTATCAGTGAAGGGAGAGGGGCGTCTGTCATCCATTATAAGAAACGGGATGTTCCATATTTGAATGATGTCGTGTAATATTCTTCATCAGAAATAGACATCAAGAATTTCTAACCCCTGGGAACCTATTCCTGAAATAAAAAACATATCATATTTATTACTCCAGTATCACTCCTAAACATAAACTGGCGAAATGTGGGTGTAGGCACCTCTGCCTACCCCTTCGGGGTATACAGGCATGAGTTTATGTGTTTGTATGTATGTATTACTCCAGGCTATAATCTGTCCCTATAAAAAAAAATCTGCCAGTTCCAGTTCAACCGTTTGACTATAATTAAGTAACAAACAAACTTATACATATGATACATGTAAAAGTATGTTAAGAAATTAGAAGGATAGACTAGGATAACATACAAGGTATTTCGGTACCGACCAAAGTGTTTACGCGTGGTCTATGTACCTTCATACGGTTTGAAGTAATGAATGTCGGTAATTTGTAAACGTTATCGTTTTGCAAGGGTCCCTAGGAAACGAGGCGAGACAGGGGACAGGGAATGAGGCCAGTAGTGTGTGTCTAAGCTTCTAGATTAGCGAAGAATAGCACCGCAATGACATGTCTTCGGTAGAATAATTAATAGATTAATAAAGGCATTATATATATAGTGAGTAAGTAGCAAGTGATGTTCATATTTAAGATCTACCGCTGAAAGAACCCACCCATGTGGGTGTTGGGCCCACAACGATGTGTACAATCAAAGCTATGTGCGCGTAGCACGCGTAGCACTCGTAGCACTCGTAGCACCCGTAGCACTTACGCATTGCGTAGACTCTAATATTCTAGCAACACATTAACCCTATCAGCGTCGTGTACTAATGAATTGCCCGTCATCAACTCATTTGATATTTTATTATTCATTTGTTCTGCCTCAACTTAAAATTAAACTAGAAGTTCAAAACGTGCAAACGCAAACGAATCGTTTTATTTACATTCGTGAGCCATTTCAAATATTCATAGCGTTTCACTCGGTTAAGTTTTACAAAACAATTTGTCGAGGCATATATCTTGCGGGGAGTTGGCGCGGTCCCCATTCACTTACCTATATCGGGCACGTGAGCGCATGACTTAGTCGGTATGATATCGCGGCCAATTAATCTTGTTGACGCACGCTCACAAAAAGGCTGTGTGACCTTCGCCGCGACGTAAACAGATAACTTATCTAAGCCGCCTTTGGCCACAAATTTGAGATAAATTACATGTAGCGGCGAGATTACCGAGCTCCGCAGCCGGGCCCGGCGCGAGCGAGCCGGGGCGACGGTATATGGGTAAAAAATATAGATATCCTTTTCACATGCGAGTAAAAAACTGACTGGCGTGATATAATACTGTACCGTAATTGATTACGACGTTTTGACAGTGCATCAACCGTCCAAAAACGCGTTTCATTGGTGTGTGTATTTTTAAATATATTCAAATACTTTTAACTAAAATTAACATTATTTATCCTAAATATTTCACAATAGCAAAATTAAGCAGACAACTGATAAAAAGGGTCTTATTATAAATTCAAATCTAGTGATACGAATGTTATTTGTTTAAAGCAAAAGCAAAGCTTTTTAGTGCTGTTACAATAGGAGCCCGCGCGCAGTCAAAGGGTTAAGTACAGTTTAAAAGAAAAAAGAATAAATGGTGAAAATGTTGCATTACGGGAATGTACAACAATGGCGCCGGCGAGGGTCGGCCGGGCCGCGTAATTTCAACGTAAATATTGTAGCCTTTTTAGGGAAATTACGGCCATTTTAAATATATAACGAGGTGTATTATACAGGTAGGGCCGCTGTTGAATGTGAATAGTACCTTTCAAATTGAATGTTCCAACTTTTGTTTTCTTGCCTTCACAATGGCTCTCGGCACCTGAAGCAGTGAAGTCGGCGAGATTTTTGTTATTCAATGATCTAGGTCAGTGCAGTAAAGCTGAAACCTCGCAAAAAGTTGAAGGTATCGCTGGAGGAACTTGGCACCGACTTGGAATGTATTCAACGATGACACTGGGATTTATGGAATTCTTGTAACACTTTACAACTTTGAAAAAACCTCACAAATTATTTAAAATGTAAGCTTAAGTGACTCAAATATAAAATTTAATTTATTTGTTCAATGTAGTTCAAACTGAATAAGAAAAGGCTTGGCAAAAATATCTAAGTAGGTTATGCGCATCTTGTTCGTGTGCATGTGTTATGGATTCCATAACACAAGCTAGTTTAACTAAGCTTACTTTGGGTCTAGATAGCGCAGTGATGAATGTCGTATAATATTCATTTATTTAGTTATATTACACAAAACATCTATTCGATTAACACTAAAAATAACCACAAAAATTAGTTGGCCCTCACATCGATGGCGATAGGTTCATAACTTCTAGACGTGACTCGGTGCGCGATACTTGCGCGCCGCGCCGCGCCGTACCCAGTCAACGAGTAGCGCGAGGCTGTTGACGATTATTTGGACGAAATGGTGCCAGTTGCTTTGTATTCAAGATACGTAGCTCATTGAATTAAATAATACAATGATTTTTCGATACGAGTACCACTGGATCATTTGATGAAATTGTTTAGCTCATTTCATTCTTGGGAGACCCCACTAAGTTCTTCAAAGTAAAGTCAACCTCATTACCTAACCAGGTACCTTCTGTCAAATGAAAGTCTGCACATCAATATTTTTATTTTAGTCTCTGTATACACTGAATTGCAGGCTAGGATCACTGGCATTTTAAAATACTATCAACCGTATCTGAAGGAAAAATACTATACATACTGGAAATAGAGAATTTCACTCATAGGAAACATTTTCTTATTTTTTTATAGCATGACAACAGCATTCATTTATTTCATTAATCGCTTGCCACACTCGCAAATCGATCTGACTAAAATCCGAAAAAATAACATCATGTATTCTTATGGTTATTCATTAGAAAATCTCTCTAAAAGCAGGGAATAGCTAATAGTACTAGCGTATAAAAGGATCAATTTTGATGTTATCACGATTACAAAAAGTATCAAACCTGGAACAGACACCGAAGCAACATTGAAAAAAATATCCGAGTCAAAGAAAGATATATGTAATGTTGTCTCGTGGTGAGGTCTCGCCTCGTCATTAATCCCCGGCGCGAGGCAGAGGCGAGGCGGGTGCGTCCGGCAGCTCTGTCCTTGACTAATGGCGCCCGCGCACCATAAATTACCGCCGTCATCGAGCGCGGAAATTACGTGTGTATGCTACACGCTATCTGCGTAACGAGCGTACAAATGCGTGCGATATTGTACGCGGACAACAGGCCTGATGTTACCATATATTTATTTTGCCAAATACATTGTTTTATTGTATATATACTCTCTATATACGCACAGACATATGATACTAAACCATACTACTTACATCAATAAATCAAATAGGTCAAGTGCGAGTGGCATATGTAGGTAGATGTCATCTCGATTGGTTTTCAATGTTTATGTGGTTTTATAACGTAGGTTCAGATTCGACACCGACTTCAACAGATAAGTCTTTTACAAATTTTTGTCTTTTGAACTGAATCTGTAAATCAGTCCAAAGTTGGTAAAAACGGACCAGTCTGTTTTTACATTTCTCTTGGTTTTTGTACTCCATCCTATCTTTTTATATGCTACTAAGGGCGAGGTAAAGCTGCGTCGTCGCAACTGATCAGGTTCATTCCCAGACATTTGTAATAAAATAAAATTATAGCAATGAGACAAATTCCTTTCAATTTAGTCATAGTCATAGTCATTTATTTTCAATTTTGAACACTAAAATTGTTTCTTATTGACGTCAATTTTAATTCTACTTAATCTAAGTTTACCACTGCTTCCAAGGCCCTGGTGGAGAAGAAACGGCGCAACAAATGACCCTGCTCCGTTGCGACAACGCAGCACAACGCTCAATTAGGGCTTCACTGTAAGTTGGCAAATAAGCACACAGCTTTACTGGTGTCTTCCATACCTGAGGTACCACGAAACAACCCCAAGGTTGTCGTAAAACTGAGTTCATTTCCCCATTCGGCACTGATATCATCTTCGCTTTGCGTTTTATGTCCTATAACGATGTTGACTTTACTCGGTGATAGTACGCCGATGCTTTATATTCATCTGACAACCCATCAGCCTATTTGTATGGTACTGTAGCGTACAACCATCCATAAGATTCTACACAAAAGTCCTTTATTTAAAAAGCAAACGACCGGTAAAATAATCACATTATGGAACACAATAAATTTTTGAGTATTGAGTATTAATCTGGCATCAGCTTGACTTCGAAATACATCGGGAAAAAGTAGAACTCAAGTTGGACTTGAACCCAATGTATTTCGAATTTAATAGTTTGCATAATAAATGCTATAAGAAATTTGTACTTGGATTTGATGGGACAACAATTTAGCGCACAGCGTTGAAAGCAACGAAGACCAACTTATTTTAAAAAGTGTAATGCTTCAAAAAAGAACCCACAAATCTCAAATATGATAATGCATAGTAAACCTGTCACCTTTGTGAACTACAAAATATCTGATACAAGAATACATTTGGGATTATCTAACGTTATTCGAGGGTTCGCGAAGAAAGGGAAATGTATCATAAGTCTAAAGCAAATCGCACCTCATCTGTAGCTCACTTCATATCTCACAAAAGGGATACGTCATATAGAGGGTGCTCCACCCTAGCCGATGACACACAGTATTGATAGCATTAGGTCACGTGCGCACTGAACAATCAAACTGCGACTCACTTTCTGCAATATGTAGAGGTAGGTGGAAGCGATGACATTTTGCCGCCTTTATGTGTTTTATTTTAAAATACTAGAAAGATGATGATGATAATCTTCAAATTAATGATGTATTGAACGTGCAAGTGTGACATCTACTAATAAATGTTTAAATAAATTGCTTTTGCGACCAGACATAAAAAACGCCTTTTGACTGCACTCTTCACATCCTCCATAGATGTAGCCATGTATAAAATACATCATCTTTGATAGATGCATTCCCTCCCAAAAGCTCTTGTTTGGTCTGTTTCCTATAAATCTTTCACCAGTCAGGCACTTCCAGCTTGAGTGAACATTAGCCACAAATAGTTTGGCAAGTTAAAACGCGCCCTAAAGATGTATAACACGGTAACAGTAAAATATTACAGACAATATGTTTCATTGAATATCGAAAACCTATTTATTTAAGTTACAGGATCTTGTAGCAGTTTGTCGGGTACGACGTTTTTGTTTACAGCTGTACCGGTTATTTGTTCGACTGCTGTAAGCCGTGAAGTATGTAAAAGGACGTAAGCGACTTTATGGTAATGGTATTTTTACGTGGGAGCAGGTAATATACAAGGAAAGGGGTACAGTTATAATAGTAAACAATGTTTTATCGACTATTTCTTATTGCGAGAAGATTTTTATGAGTACCGCCGAAGTTTATTACTAACGCACTAGTTATGCTGCTGCAGCTATATTTAAATATCTTGGAAACACTTTACGTATTTTTAGACAAAGTTTATGAAAACGAACGACCATCTTATTTTGTGACATTATAAAACTTAGTTAAGATATATTTGTTTTAAGAAACACTGTTCAATGATAGGTTTAATCTATTATTGTCTAATTTTACTGTTAGACATGTAAAGTTCCTGCTAAAACACTGCATCGGAGGGCTCAACACAATTAGGTAGTCGAGTCTGTCCGTCAGCGTGAAATTTTGTTTTCGTATACTACATAAAATCATTTCTCGGAACATTACTAAGTCTATTCGAAACTAATTCATGAAATTCCTGAAAGCTAATATGAAAGCTTTCATGAAAATCTGACTAACACGTAAAGTAAATTGTATAGTTGTTGTTCAAACTTCTATCCGATTTACAACTTCTGATTGTCAGCATAGGGAGAAACAGAAACGTATTTGATTTAATTAATATTAAACGTTACTGACAGCAACTTGCTTTGGAGAATCTTCAATAAATAGTATCACCAAATACGTCGAGAAAAAAGTGTTTGTAACTCTATTAAATTTTATTAACATACATACAATACATACAATAATAATTATAAATAAAAATATAAAACAAGATATGATCAAAACTGCAGGTCCACCAGGCGTCAAAAAATTCCTCCCCATTGACGTCAACCGGGAAGGTGGTCAGAAGGCTGGCAGCATTGCTACATTGAATGGCAATGCCGTTCAACGTGCTTATTCCATTTGGTATCACCAAATGGAACTCGAACGAACCAAATTCAGTCAAAAGCTAAATCAATGTTATAAAAATCGCGCACACTTATCACAGCTCCTAACAAAGAGGGAACAGCAGAGATTTCCATCGTTGCGAGCGAGCCGTCCGCTGCAGCCGCCAGCGCCTTCATTAGTCACGATGTTTTTGTCGTCAACAGGGCGCGCTGGTGTGCTCCGCTTGTTCGCGACGGGTGAGAGCTCGCTACTTAGCATCTAGAATAACTTATGTAACACTTCTTTGGCATCTTTAAACAAGGGTAAAATGAGATAACAGAGATGAAAAGTTTTCCTCCGGATTTTGTCATACGTACAGTCAGCATCAGAAAAATGTTGTTGAGTAGAGTACTCAAAATAATGTTAAAACCAAGATTTCAATATTATATTGATAATTAGAGTACTCAAAAAGTTGTAAGCATCCAGAGTGGTCAAACTATCTTAGCAATCGGTCTTCCAGAAACATGTAAGTAAGCAGAGTGTTTATATTCTTATACACAATCACGCTACTCAATGGTATCTAATCAAACAAAGTTTCAAAATATCTAGACAATGTCAAGATGACATCGTCTAGATATTTTGAAACTTTGATTGAAAGTGGATAATTTATGGCTTAAGCAACTGGCAACTATAAAAATACAAAAGAAATTGTCATTAATTTGACACATTTTCTATCATTTTCTAACTTATACCTACCTATCTCTCATCATCCCACCATTATGTGAAAAGGATGGCTAAATAAGTAAAAAAGGGATGCAAAGTGCGATTAAGATGACATTGTCTAGATATTTTGAAACTTTATTTGATTAGATACCATTGAGTAGCGTGATTGTGTATAAGAATATAAACACACTGCTTACTTACATGTTTCTGGAAGACCGATTGCTAAGATAGTTTGATCACTCTGGATGCTTACAACTTTTTGAGTACTCTAATTATCAATATAATATTGAAATCTTGGTTTTAACATTATTTTGAGCACTCTATTCGTCAAAAATTTTCTGATGCTGACTGTACGTAAACTAGATAGATTAGATGACAAACCTGTTCCTACAGATTTTCTTATACATGTCCAGGTACTTATGCTGTATTTCGGTGTAACAGAAGATTCATTTAAGACACTGAGAATATCCCAAATCGTACTTTATTGTTCTCATTAACAAAGGGTTTAGTCATTCTTTACACTAAAAGTTTCATCAATTTAAAAAACAAAAATATACTTACATCACTTTTTATATAAGGTTGTAGCAGATTTGGTGTGAAAATGAAACCTTGAATAACCAACAATATCTTATTTTTGGTCTTTCAATTACGCTTTTGAACAATTTGCGTCGAACGTGGGCGTCGGAGCCCGTCCCAAAATTTGTTAAGTGGTACAGAAAAAACTCGAGTTTTGAAGTAATCTGCTAAAACAGGAAATAAATTTACCATTTGTACAAGAACTGTGAAGTGAAACACTTTCGCTATATTTCACCTAACGACTGCTTCAGTTCGGCGTTCCATTTCAACTTTCCAAGTAACAAACAATAACAGAAAACTCAATTCTTTGCCGCAGTAGGGTTGCGGTAACTTATAAACGACAGAAATGAATTTCACTCATAAAAATATTCAATGTAATATAGTATTTCTCCAACAAGCATAGGTGTGCTCGTGGACCATCTGAATTTCTGAGCATGTTATAGTATTTCATGGGCTGAGCATCCAGAAATATATAATTAATAATTAATGAGAGCTGAAATTAGACAACAAGATTATAATTATACATTATAACCATTATTATTATTATAAATCTTTGTTCTTTTTTATCATAATTTAGCTCTAGCAGCTCTAGACTATTACTTGGTAGACCGACTTGTTCGGTATTAATCGCAGTGTGTACGTCAAACGCGAGTGACATTATGTCAAACGTCAAGCAATGTTTCTCTACCACAATACACATCGCGTTAACACTTGTATTTCGCGAGGACAAATAGTGGCGGGCTCGTGATATAAACCTCCGCGACCTCGCGTCACATAACTCGACTTGTTCAAATGACATTAATATTAGAAGCACACTTAACATTAGTCCCACTAAACAAATAGTAATGAAAAAGCCTCAAATAGATGGCGATATTGCAATCTAGTCAGCGTTTCATCAAGATACAAAGACTAGACTCCAGCGCCGGTTTATTTGTAAATTTTTCTTTAATAACCCCTCTGACTGCTGCTAAGCTAAATTCAAAAGATTTTAATTAAGTTTTAAGTATTATAAATAAATTTGCAACTTCATAACGTTAGAAAACTAACATGGGTATATTTTAATATACTACTCTGTCCAGAAAGTACCGGGAAAAAATCAATAATACACAAAAAAATTGTTATTCATCCAAATTTATTTTATCACCTTCAAAGTATGCTCCTTCAGAAACGATACACTTACGCCAACGAATAATCCAATCATCAAAACATTTTTTAAACGCTGTTTCCGGAATTGAGTTCAGTTCTCGCCGCGAATTCTCCTTTATGTCTTCTACTGATTGAAAACGGGTGCCACGAAGTGGTAATTTGAGTGTAGGAAAAAGAAAGAAGTCGGCTGGAGCCATATCTAGTGAATATGGTGGTTGCTCGATGGTATTTGTTGAGTTGTTGATGATGGCCTTGTGCGAAGGCGCATTATCGTGATGCAAAATCCAAGAATTTTCTTTCCACAAATCTGGCCTTTATCGCCGAATTTGTTCTCTTAAACGTCGCATAACGCTCAAATAATATTCTTTATTTACCGTTTGACCTTCCGGTAAAAATTCCGAGTGCGCAACACCGCGATAGTCAAAGAAAACAGTCAACATGACCTTGACTTTTGATCGACTTTGACGTGGTTTTTTCGGTTTTGGTTCAATTGGAAGGCGCCATTCCGAAGTTTGTTGACTAGTATGCATGTCAAACTCGTAAACCCACGTCTCATCACCAGTAACAACGCGTTTCATGAATGTTAGGTCGGTATTGACCCGTTCTAGCATTTCCTCAGCGACTCTCATGCGATTTAGTTTTTGAAGAAAATTCTGGTCTTTTGGGACTAGCCGGGCAGTAACACGTTTCATACCCAAATTATTGGTTAAAATGGTACGGATCGACTCGTGAGATACAGAAAGTTCGGCGGCCATCTCTCTCAAACTTGAATGAGCATTTTCAGTCACTATTTCCTTCACTTTTGCGATTTTAACTTCAGTTGCAGACGTTGATGGCCTACCAGAACGAGGCAAATCTTCCATCACATCTCGACCGCTTTTGAACGCTTTGTACCACTCATAAGCACGTGTTTTTGATAAAGTCGATTCACCGTAAGCCTTCTGTAACATTTTCAGTGTCTCCGAACATGATATTCCATTGGCGATGCAACATTTAAGACAAACTCTTTGTTCGATGTTTTTTTCCATTATGAAATTCGCAATACACACTAGATATTATAAAACTAAAAACAGCACTGATTTTAACATAAATGACTGATGCAACTCAAACTCCGCGCCAAAATGGAAAGCAGTGCCAATCAAACAACAACAAAAAAACAAAAATTTGAATTTGGAACCATAAACAAAACATTCATTCCCGATACTTTGTTGACTGAATATACTTCTACCAATCTTTTTTTTATTTGTTTGATTATTCATACCTTTAAGCCTGGCCGCACACGCACGGTTCTCCGAATTCAATTCGGTCCGAATTTAAGTTATTGAAAATTGAAGCATTGGGGTTTCCGAATCGGAAAACCATGCGTGTGTGGTCAGCCTTAAACATGACTAGAAAGTCATGCTTAAGGCTGGCCCCAAACGCATGGTTTTCCGCCATGGTTTTCCACTGATACAGTGAGAATTATTTTATAGTAATACAGAGAATTACTATACAAGTAATTCTCTCAATTTCAAAAGAGAAATTCAAAGTAAGAACAGAAATAAAATCGCCAGTGCGCGTTCAACAAACGTGCTCATACATCATAAAGCCTCCCTTGCGTCTTCCCCACCAGATACGTGAAAAAACACGGTTGTTTTGAACATACTTGTCAAAGTATAAGAAAGAGTCCCGTGGGGCGACAGCGACGCGTTGAGTGACGTCACAACATGGATACTTCTCAAGTAGCCCGCGCAGACGCGAACTCCCTCTATTGGGTACAAAGTTTGCGAACGCGTTTTCTTAACGGTTGTTAATACTTACTTGAGAAGTGTCTTCACATGTTTTTACGTAATGGACTTATTTATGCATGACTCCATACATTCAAATTCTTTCTTGATTCTGTTAATGGTTAGTCTATGTTCTTTTTTGTCAATTTGTTTAACTACCTAATAAAAATTTGAATAAAAATTCATTATTCTTCTTTTAAAGCATCTAAGGTCTTCAACCTACAATAATAGTTCGCGTAGTTGGTCTGTAGGCTGACACATTTCACTATGAGAAGTGATATATTCCAGCCATTTGGCTGTAATGGCTCGATGTTATCATTATGTGCCACATAAATTGACCTCGTACAAGACAGTCATTCACTTAAAAGTGTGCCTATTGTCGTCTGTAGAGCCTAGGAACAACGGAAATTTCAACAGTAAAACCACTGATTGAACTTTTTGAGTGATTGCTAATGATGAAACGTCTATAAAAATGGAAAATATTAATTGCAGAATAAGACTTACACCCGCGTAAGTCAACCATTTGAACCTATTCTACACTGTTAAGAAATTTTAGCTACAAACTTAACGTCTTAGAACATTGTAGAAGTGTATCTAGAGTAAAGAAGAAGGAAAAGTCAGTTCATCACCATATAACAATTAGATACAAAGAAAATAAATCAACGTCCATGCTACACCGAAAATGCTAGTTCAGCATAATGCCGGGCGTGAGCTATCATGTAAATGCAAATTAAACAAACTTCTAACAGGTTTAAAGTCATTTAAATAAGAAAAAATGAACACTCAGTACGGAAATAAAAGTCGCGCAGACCCTTTCTAGGAAAACAATATTAACTGAACAACTAATTAACCGTTGCTAATATATTCCTCCTAGAAAAAGAAATAGCGGTGGCAATAAATAGCATTCAGGCGCTGACCTGGCTGTTGCCTTTTCCTGTATAAACTTACAAGAACAAGTTGGCGTAATTAATGGTTAAAAAAATCAATTACCTACACTTCTTATGTTTCTGGTTCAGAGCTCTTGGCAATTACATAAAACAACCGTATAAATGTTAATGATCGAAAAAACCGAACGACTAGCTTAAATGAGCCAACACGATTGGAAAGCGCCTAGCGTTAGTTCCCGGCTTGTATTATGGCCCCAACTCACTAGAAAAACGAGTGATTTGGGCTGTATAGGCCCTGCCGCATGCGAATTGTTTGGATATTATCTATGCTAGGTGGATTTGAGTGCGTTCACCGTCGTAGCACCCCAAGCTATTCTCAAAAGGTAACCAAAAAATGCGTAATGCGCGTGTGGAACGCTCAATTATCTGTTGTGATTTTCCCAAACAACTACAATATGGGGTTCTTCAAAAACGGCGCTAGAAAGTTCTTAAAGGGTCGGCCGCATGAATGTACTGTGATTGTCTGCCACCCTAGTAGTAGTAAAAAAGGTACAAAGCCAACCAAGTACAGCATCGTGATTGTCAATAAAATTCCCCCAAAACAGCCGTTTCGCTTGTATTCGCTTGCATTCGTTGACTCCTCGCGTTAAACCAAATGTACTCGTAACAATGGAGTCGCGTTGAATACATTACGCGTAACAGTATTATTGTCGAGCTACTCAGCGCCTAAACACGCTGTTGGCCTTCTCTGTTGCATTTCAGATTTTAAAATAAAATTCAAGATATTGTTCGTAGACATGTTTAGCGGTAGTACATTAATCAATGATGTGTCATTCAGTTTCTGTGTGCAAGAAGCTAGGAGATTATTTTTCTTTTGGATGATATTTAAAAGCATTTAATTTTTAAAAACGTTTAAGATAGGAGAAAGTAACGAAAGATTTGGATTACCTCGGGTGGGGTCCGGTGGCTCAGTGGCCAGAGCATCCCTTAAAGAGATGGATTGCGGGTTCGAATCAGACCTGAACCGACCAATAAAATCCTACCTTTTTTTTATACCACTTCGGTGGCTTTCCTATGGACGTATGCAATACCTGGGGCGTTACACTCGCGTTGCCTACCCTAAACCTTAATCGATTAATTTGCTTTTTCACGTATTTATCAAGTTTCCATCGTCTTAGCGTTGTTCCCGATGGTGTACCGATGAATCTCCTACCTGTGGTTTGACTTCTATGGTTTTTATGCGAGTGACTTTCCCCTGACCTCCCAACCCCGACAGGATAGCCTATAGCAGAACCTTACCTGACAGTCAGCAGGTGTAGCTGATTTTAATGGGCCGCAATCACCTATCTTACTAAAGTTACTGATAAGCATTAATTACTTAACGTGGACCACAGAGAGGTTGTATTTATCTAACTTTACGGAAGTCATCACATAAGTCACAAGATACTGAGTAAAGTATTCCTGTAACTTAAGATACAAATGATCTCCACTTATACCCATCCTATCAACCTAATCACATTTTCTTATTGTGGAGTCAGGTACAGTCGAGAAAGGAAATACGGTACTCTTTTCCATATAAAGTTGCATGAAAAGGTATGACCGGTTTTTTTTGTCGACTGTTAATCGTAATAATTGATAACAACTGTTTGTACTGCTCTTAGATTTAAATATTTTTCATCTAACTGAATGTCACTTCAATAGAGTTTATCAACAATGTCTTTAGACATCTTAATCAAACCGGCTCAAAGTATTGCGTTGAATAATGGAACAGTATTTTCGCGAATCAAATTAAGTTTAATTTGTTAAGAGCTTACAATGGTTCCACTAAAAAATTCGAAAGTCCTTGCAGTTCACTTTCACACCATTCTGTGTTCATTTGAATAAAGTTACGTAACAGACGCTTTATTTTGTAACAGAAATGTTTTATTTAACCTTCTAACATTGGCTCAAATGAAAAAAAAACGTCAGTAAAGCTAAGTTTAGGGCTACTTACCTCAGAATGATTAAACCGAACCTTTACAGGACGACATAGTTGTTAATATTGGTAATTCTGTATATCATATTGTAATCGCTACGAAAGTTTCACGATATACAGAACAAATACGAAATAAAAAACAAACGAAATAAATATCACCCATCCGTATTAAAATAATGGGCCTGCATTTAACTCTCGCACTGGGTGACCATGTGAACAAATTCATTTATTGCAATATATAGTTCACTAGCTTTTGCCCGCGGCTCCACCCTCGTGAATGGCGGTTATCGCGACCAAACGTAGCCTATGTCCTTTCTCATGGTCTAATCTACCCCTGTACCAAATTTCATCAAAATCGGTTCAGTGGTTTAGGCGTGAAAGCGTAACATACAGACAGACAGACAGACAGAGTTACTTTCGCATTTATAATATTAGTATGGATTTGGCAAATCAACCTAGGTATTTACCACAATCTAACATTGCATAATATAATATCATACTGTTGAATGCTGTTGCAGAACTTCAGAGATTCTAAGACCATAAATTAATTTAAATTGCAAGCACTCATCGTATTTAGAAGTTAAAGCTATTTTTTGCGTCCTCCACGGGTCTTTGTTTCTAGTCTATGTGGTGTCAATATTTGCTGTGCCACCATCAGCTCTCCTACTGGCACAGTCAGTTAGTCGCTAGTGTAGAAAATATATTAACAAATATGCCTAGTTCTTTGCTTAGTGAATAAAACATTGTATATAAAATTCTCCTATTACAGTGTTTGCAACCAAACTACACCAATACGGCTTGGCCAATTTTTTTTTTAATCTGTATATATTTTGAAAGGTGTTTGAAATGTCTTTGGCTACTTTTGGACGCAATAACCAAGATCCACGCGGATTATGGTCATAAACTTAATATATGCCAATATGTACATATGATCCATGGTTCCATATAGATCAGTTGTGTGGAACTAAAAATTTTAATCAATTATGATTCATACATTCCTCGAAATCAGTACACATTTAATAAATGAAATTTTTCATTTAAATGACTTACGTGTTCCAGTGCTGCACTAAATTTCAGTATGACCTCGTATTAAAAATCTTCTCCAATACCCTATACTCTATATCTGTATGATGCTAAAACACAATCTAATCCACTACCGCACTAGTAAACAGTACGTGACCCACATCACACTAGTACCCTGTTAGTAAATAGACAAAAATTCCTATTTACTGCCACTCCGCAAGGGCTAATTCCCACTGAAAGGAAAACCTTCACCTCCAAATGACTATAAACTTTATCTCCTGTAGATAAGATAGAATATTGTTTGTACTATTTTACCTCGAAAAGCCACTGCCGCTGTTCTCCCAGTGTGAAATGACCCTAGGTCAGCCCCCACCAAACCACTTAATATTCGCAGCGTGTTCGTACAACCCCGTCGCTATTAATTGTCAACAAAACATCACTCACAATTAAAAACCCTCAGACGGGTGACAAAGGCATAGATTAATCTCCCGTTGACCACACGGTGCTGTCCCTCTCGTCACGCGTGCTGTCTCCCTCGCTCCGGTCGTTCCTCCCTAGTGAACGTCCAAGGCCACATGAGTACGGTTCTATGGAAAAAGGATGTTTTTCCTATTAAGCAAATAGTTTGTTGGCTTATTATAAAACACTCAGCTCTGATGCCACCAGGGCTCTTTTCAGTCGTTATATTGGAACCGTATTTTTATAAGACTCATCAATATAACTTGACCTCGCCTAATGGCAAGCTAAAGGTATTTATTCACTAGCTCTACTGCTAAAACTATGGTGTTACTGATGGCTCAGCATAAACTAGGAAGCATTACTATGGCCGAAAAAATAAATCAATATTCTCGATGAGACTACAGAATATTTGTTACTAGCTTTTGCCCGCGGCTCCACCCGCATGGATGTTGGTTATAGCGACCAAAAGCCTACGTCTTTTCTCATGGTCTAATCTACCCCTATACCAAATTTCATCAAAATCGGTTCAATGGCTTAGGCGTGAAAGTACGTACATACAATACAGACAGACAGGCAGACTTACTACTTTCGCAATTATAATATTAGTATGGATTGTAGTTCGTTATTAGATTGCCGACAACATCACAAACTCCTAATGTTGCAAAGGTTCTCAGTAAGGCTTTACAATCATAACTGCCTCTAACGACACAAAGTCCGCGCAGTCACACCGCGCCCTAAGGTTTGCTATTACAGTAATACATAACGAGGTTCGCTTCAGCTATTAAAAGTTGCGGCCATGTCTTGCCGTGTTACGACTTCGGGCGAGCGAAGTAATTACAATGGGATTATGTGTACCCGCCGATTGTCGAATAGTTTAATGTAATGCTGATATAGGGTGCTCGGAACAGCGAGGCGCTCGAGCCAACCGTTTTTAATCGGATTCCAAATATACAGGGGGATTACTGTTTGTTAAAAACTACTTACAAGTTAGTTAATGTATTCTGGAAATTTGATGGTGAATTATTCGAATCAGGAAATAGAGAATTGTAATTACAAGAGAATTAAATTTGTAAAACGTTGTTGAATTATTTCTGAATAGGTAGATAAGCAGTTTGACTTTTGGTAGAACCCGTAACAGACGTATTTCCTTCAAAAATTGTACAGTATTTCCATAACAATGCGCTTATTCCATTATAATATCTTATTTAACTTAACTCAATAAATAAAAACATTCATACATAGATAGGTATTATATTCTTTCTTCTCTCAATCCAATCAAATCTATCGCTATGCAGCGCAACGGACAATGCTGTATCTGTGGCCAAGTATTGGACCGATAAAATCTAAATAATTTTATGAGCCAATGACTCGATGAAAAAGAAGAAGATAATCCAATTGAATTTAAGTCACAAGGTAACATTTATGAACGTCAAGATCATTTATTGCCAGATTCACAAGGCAATAGGTAAAATCTATTGTAGAACACATTTTCGTTTTATAGTCCCTGGCTCGTCAACCTCCAACGTGAGCAGATGATAACGTTCGTCACTCCCGCCTCCTGGCTTCCGTGATATGTCATGTTGACGTTTCATCCCACCACGATGAGGCCGGAGACTGTGTTGCCAGTTACACTAACACTACACCTATGAAAAAGAAAAGAGATCACGGTCACTTTTCCAACCACCATATAATTAAGTAGTTTCCTTCCCCTTCCCACTCTTCAGAGCACACCACTGCCACTGCAGGATCACCTCACTATCCTCGGTATGGATGTTCGCTGCAAACTGAATAACAAAAACTATATCGAGAGTATCATCAAATCAGCCTCGCGTAAACTCGGAGTCCTGAACAGAGTGAGACGTTTTTTCACGCCGGAGCAGCGGTGTCTTCTATACAAGACCCAAATTCGTTCCTGCGTGGAATACTGCTTACATCTCTGGGACGGCTCCGTAAAGTACTTATTAGATGCTCTCGACAGGTTGCAGCGACGTGCGGTCCGCATTATTGGGAATCCTGAGGTCACGAACACCCTCGAGCCTTTGCAGATGCGTAGAGATGTTGCGTCTTTGGCATTTTTCTACCGTCTCTACCATGGTGAATGTTCTGACGAGCTCTTCCAATTAGTCCCACCCTCCCCTTTCCTTCACAGGATGACACGTGCAGGGCTAAGATGCCATCCATTTACGGTGCAGAGAATACCTTCTATTACCAAGCGTTTCAGTGATTCATTCCTATGCCGCACCACTAAGAGCCGGAATTCCCTGCCAGCTCACGTGTTTCCTTCTTCTTACAGTCCCGGGTCCTTTAAGCGGGGCGTGAAAAGGCATCTAATGAGGGCGTCAAGCTGAGTGCCACCACATTTAACATGGTAAATGTTTACGATGTTGACCCTCTTTCCGAGACTTTGCCTTTAGCTTAACATCAGGCGAGGTGAAGTCAAATTGACGTGTCATGTATAAAAAAAAAGTAGATATTACTACTGTACACAACACGTTTGGTAAACGCTATGGCAAATGCAGTCATCTATTCTCGTTGTGTGGATTATTATCTGATCAAAGACAAAGAAGAATTGTCTCGTTAGCGGCGCCGGTCGGTGGTGCGGTGGTGCATGGTAAGGCGCGTTAGGGCGATCGAGCGGCAAAACGTGTTATTGTCTATGATGTAAGAATGAAACACATTTTTGTTTGCGTCTGAACCTTGTTCAACTTGTGCCACTATTAGTAATGAGATAACGTCTGCTGAAGTAATGACGAATATTAGAGTAATCGAAAGGTTAAATTTTAAATGGATTAAGGTTTTTTATTAAAGAGGTGATGTCAATATTTTAATTTTAAACTAAATGCTATGGTAGTGCGTGCTGTGCTAAAATGAATATGAATAATTTGATGCGTGTTCCATTTTTAAAAGCTTGACTTGATAAAAAGCATAAGAGCATAAAACTGTACTTTAAAGAGGAAACCTGTTATGGTATGGGGAACACAAAAAACTATGGACCAGATATTTGCTCAGTAATTAAAATAATTTACCTATGTATCTAAATTAAAAGAAACTTCAGTATAATTAAAACTTATAAATTCAAGTAAAAAGTACGCAGTTTATACTGCCTTAATTATTTCTGAACCCATATAACAACTGAACAAACAAAGTTAACTAACTTATTTGTTTACAGTTTGAGTGCCGGGGGGAGATAAAACTAACCGTAATGACGTCATACGCTCACGTCACTCTCGGGACTACGGTGACACCTCCAAGTTTATAACTTTTTGAAACGTAGAACTTAAAGTAAAGCACAAGGTATTTTGTAAGTCATTTGTCTTATGTCAAACTATTTTGAATAAAGTAGGAATGACTTAGAAAAGCATACTCTATGACCTACGATTTAAAGTGCAAAATAGATCGCATAATTTTTGTGTGCAGTTTGCCGCACATGGTCTGTTAAATTGTGAGACTTTTTGAGTTTAACCGCGGTCGGTGCGCAGGAGTTTAAGTTGTCATGTTAGTTTATTCCAACTTATAGTTGTGCACGTAGTCCGATGATCTAATTATGATTGTTCGTAGTATATTATCCGAAATTAAATAAATAACCACGGCAAGCGCAAGCACTCGACCGGCGAGAGCACCGCCAACTGGGTGCGAGCCAACCGCCCCGCACTACTGACCCGACCTAACTAACCTTTAGAATTTCGATGATATTAGAATATTCGATGTTTTCATTAAAACCTTAAAATGCACGTTGTCTTTATTATGATAAAAAAATATGACAATAAAATGCATGCAACAAAATCTCTTTTCAATTTATGTACTAGGTTACGTTCTATATGATGTGTTTTTGATTAGAGCACCTAAATTTGTGTACATGGTTATAATAATAATCTGCAGTAGCCTAGTGGTATGGGTAATGGACTGCTGTGACGAGGTCTCGGGTTCGACCCCAGGTTTACCATGGCACACACCAATGACTTTTCGATGCTTTTCAAAGTTATGTGTGTATTTATCGCAGGTTTAGAAGTGCCCGGTTAATGGCAATAGGCTCGCCACCTATTACATTGGGACCCAAACATAAACTGGTGAAATGTGGGTGCTAGCACCTCTGCCTACCCCTTCGGGGAATATAGGCGTGAGTTTATGTTAATGTTATGTTATGTTATGTTTATATTGTTCATACATGCTCGCTGGTTTGGCAGAGCCCCTAACTTAGCCACTCCTTAAAATGTCATCCATGTAATTGACTTACACATTGGTGGATCCTTACCGTTTTGGCCAATTCATCTTCTTATATCCTACCTTAGTTCTGGATCTGAAATATTGAACCGCTTGTCACCATAACAGAAGCAGGCCGAGACGGCGGCACGATCCACGCCTTTACCTCCCTTTTCTGGGAGCAGATGGGGACGCCGTAGTCCCACACCCGGACTGGGGCCTTCTATAACCCTGGGTCAGCTGGGGTGCGCGAGAGATATGCCAGACGGCCGTGCGGTTTTGGTCGATTCAAGTCCGACATTACTTCCCCCGTTGGCTCCGACAACTATCCGAGTGGATTTCTGCACGTTGAAAAATAGGACCTGGAATATTAAATTACCCAGACTACAAACTTTAACGTCAATACAGGCCAACGGGAGGAGTCAACTATTAATTTCAGTTTTGCTAAATGTACATGCACAACAATGTATGAAATTAAAGTGAAAATTTAAAAAACCCCCGTCACAAAAAACTCCTCCAAAAAGTTGAAAATAAATGGAGTTTGCCTTTTAACTTTTCATATACCTAGTAATATTTTGATTCAACGGTTGCCATGACGGGGGACCCTAACTGGTTAAGCACTCCGTTATATTACAAGGTCCAACAATTCAAGATCAAGCTCTTTCATTTGAGACCCATATTGAGGGAGTTAGGAAGAAATATGTATTCCGACATGTTGTGGCGGCGGCCATCTTGGACCGATTTTTTCCAAACTTAGCTAAGAACACTCCCGACTAATAAACCGACAAAATAAAAAAACTACATCCAAATCGGTTAATCCGTTTGGGTACTGCAATGCCACAGACAGACACACACACACACACACACACACACACACACACACACACAGACACGTCAAACTTATAACACCCCGTCGTTTTTGCGTCGGGGGTTAAAAATTAATTATGCCTTCAGATAGATAAAACTTGCAGGCATCCTGTGTCCCAAGGATATGATGTAGAAATATTTATCACATTAAGTTGGACCATTGGTCTTGGCCCGGATAAAAAGGCTTTCAACAAGATTGCGCGCTCGTCACGCCGGGTCAACGACCTCTGCGCCCAATCTGACCTCACCGAGTTAGTTTAGTAATAAGGAACTTTGTATGGCCGCACGCACTGGCGTCGTACAGGTCTGCAGCTCAGACGGATCTCTTTTTCAAGTATGTATTTTAGCACATTTTTATACAAGAAAGATGTTTGAGGCTAGAAGTTAACGGTAACTAACGGTTAGACTAACGTTTCTTGCCTCAAATATCTATCGTTAGGCCAAGTTCTTAATTATTGTTAGCCTACACAAGAAACATGTTCTTTCTGTGGCATATCAACTTTACTATTTTAAATTAACTTAGACCTAAACTACGATTGTGCTAAACCTTATAAATTAATAATTAGATTCCTTGACTAGCAACCAAACTGTGCTCGAAAAATAATAGTCTCGCGACGTTGGGAACATGTCTATAAGCGGCTTTCATACACTTTTTTACACTGCTGTTATATGGAACTCTATACTTTAACCTAACTTTACTCGAACCAATAACCGACACGCAAAATTAAGCACAAACTTATGACACGCGCTCGGCGAGGCGTGAGACGAGGCGAGGCAGGCATTCTATAATTAACATCGTGTACACAATCTATCTCCGCCTGTCCATGTTGGTACAGTCAGCGTCAGGATGACTGCAAAGTCTCAAAATGATCTTAATACCAAGGTAATGAAAGCAAATCAAACTATTTTATTCACTTAAATGTATTATTTTGCGAACTAGAGGTGTATATCAAATATCAGAACAAACAGTGCACAGGAATGGGGAAACCTTTGAGTACTTTGTTCGTCAAGATGAGTCTGATGCTGAATGTACATGTATCATGCACGTTGGCACTGCACTGTCGCTAGAGCGGGGAGGCGCGCCGGCAGTGTTGCGGTCGGTGCGCTCGGCAGCGAGTGACTCGGGTCTCGAGGCTCCTGCCCCGTCCGCCGTGCGCCCGTCTGCCCGTCCCGCACAGACACAATAGTTCCGAGCAGATTACTGTGTACCAATTAAATTAATCTTGTTGCGATAGTGCTCAGCTTGAGGTAACTTATGTTCCCAATTTGGTGATATAGAATGTCTTGTTAGCAGTTCTACCTATTGTTTATGTTTACTAATGAATTGATGGCTTTGAACGAATAATAAGGGAATACCTACATCATCAAACCTACACATTGAAACCAAGAGAATCACTGGCACTTGTATCACATAACATAGTTCCGTAAGGAGGCGCATTCGGGCCGAGAGATCCCGGCTCCACAGGATCATGGTGGCGGAGTGGGAGCGACGACTTGAGCAACCACGCGCAGGGCACGCCGTCAGAGAGGCCACATGGCAGCCTCTCGTATCGACTGACGCTGATTATCACCGGGCACGGGTGCTTCGGACGGTATCTGCGTCAGATAGAAAAGGAGCCAACATCCGAATACCATCATTGCGACGCGAGCAAGGACCGAGGCGGGAGCTAGTGGCGGCCCTGGGATGAGAGTTCTCACCCTCGCCATTCTGCTCACGGTAATGGATCGCGCCACTCGTGCCAATAAAGAAGACCATTTTACACCTACTACGAGTTAAAGATTCAGTTCTTCATTTACTCAAACCTGATAAAAATCAAAACACAGCAAGATTTTAAGGCATTATAAGCTCCTTGAGTTCAATAGTTGAACAAATTTCAAAAGATAGTAAACATCGGAAATATATTTTGGAATCGGGAATGAATAAAACAAAAAAATATTACCCTCCTTCCTTCGGCAGTCGGGTAATATATCGCAATTGAATAGATTTGAATTAGTATCATAGTAACGATATTCTAAGTCTGAAACATTCTAAATGTAAGCTGGTTTCATCACTCGAGTGGTTTCATTACCGAGGCAGGTCCACAGAGCGAGGACGGCGCTCGGCAAGAAGCTCGTCAATACAAACTGTACGCCCGTACATCTGTACGTCTGCGCGCACTTATTTACATTTCACTGACGGCCTTTCAAATTAAATGAAATAAATAAAAGCACTGCCAAGATCCTATTTAGTCGGTAGTATTTAATGAATTCATCAAAGAGACACTTAACGTGATGTACGGTAAGTATCTCCCTCCTAAGCGCTAGTACGATACATTGGATTTGTAAGTGACACGAGAGAGGAACACGTATAATCAGGATTCTTAGCTAGAAAACCTTTTCGTGGTATATAGAAAACATATTAGTCACTCTTCTCTTCTTTTCTCTTTCCTTAAGATGTGACGATGTGTGCTTGTGTGTTGTCTAGTGTTGTACAAACTTCTTCAAGAATCTCTCTGATAGTCAACTATAGTAGTGTTTATTCAGAAGCACAGGCTACAGCTATGCTACTCAAGCAAAGCACTGTATCTAGACCATAAGTACTAGACTAAGTAAATGTTTGTAAATAGACCGAAAAAAGATGCCCGCTGAGTTTCTTGCCGAAGTCTTCTCAGGTCTGGGGCGCGTTTCAAACCGGTGGTCCATTTGCTAAACTAGTATTGAATATTTATTTTATATTGACGTTTTGTAACCTCCGATTTAATAATCTATGCAGAATAAATGATTTTTGACTTTGATTCTGGGTCTAACGCACATTTTTTTGTATTGGATAAAGTGTAGGATTTTTATCGAAGCGAGGACTAATTATTCCCAGACGGTTAACCTGATATATCGATATTGTAACTATCTATTTTTTGTCGAGATACAAACACGCTATATTCAAAGTACCTAATAGAGCAAATCCGACCCTTCAGTTAAAATTGCAATTCATTGCAACAGATTTAGTATTTCAAAGAGCAACATCTCTTGAGAGCGATGATGACAGTCATCCCCGTAATTGTTATGTATCCGCCCGGGTAGAGACAGCATAGAGCAGGGTAGAGCCTTAGAGCCGAGGGTAGAGCCATGTAATTTGCATTACAATTGCACTATTCGCGTTAAATTTATCGCAGAAGGCAGGCTGGCCTCAAAGTTCAAGCCACAGGATTTTATACAACGATTTAAAAAGATATACTGCCTCGGTGGTGCAGTAGTCGTGCATAGTATTACTGTACTAGTATAATATATTTGATTATCGGGATATTCTGCTTTAAGTACGAAATAGTGCCCAGTGAACTACAATAGCTTCATCCTCATTACATAGTTGACCAAATTTGAGTGTTAATACACTACCATGGTGAATGTTTTGATAAGCTCTTCCAATTAGGTCCCACCCTCTCCTTTTCTTCACAGTACGACACATGCAGAGCTAAGATGCCATCCGTATACGGTGCAGAGTATACCTGCTAGAACCAAGCGTTTCAGTGACTCATTCCTATGCCGCACCACTAAGACCTGGAACTCCCTGCCAGCTCACGTGTTTACTTCTTCCTACAGTCCCGGGTCCTTAAAGCGGTTTCCGATGGTGACCCTCTTTCCGAGACTTTGCCTTTAGCTTAACATCAGGCGAGGTGAAGACAAATTGACGTGTCCCTTATAAAAAAAATGTGATTGCTCCTTTCTAGTACATACACGAGTAAGATTGTAGTCAAGCAGTTTAATGCTAACATTAATCAATGTGACTCAACGTTTGAAACCGGTTTCATTAATTGACTTTGTAATACCGTAGCACGTCTACGGCGTAGCACCTCGTAGCCGACCCGTAGCACAGTTACCGAGGGTCGTCGACATGCAAACGAGCGTAGACACTATTCCCTAATGTGTTAACACGCCATTTTGCTAGCGTAATAGGTTCTCTTCATCACCGTGCCGATCTCATCTCATTTTCTTGTTATTTAATGTTTACCTCAACCTTGGTATCCTATCCTCATAATATACATTCGAATTCAGATTTTAGGATGCTATAAAATATTCAAAAACTAAACTACTGTAATTTCTGTACACTTGACACATACACACCTAAGAACAAAAATCGTGAAGTATGCCAGGATAGAAGCAAATGGGCTGTTCGCCACCTACCCTCAAGGGAAATTTGCAACATGTATGTAGGATGTCGATGAAAGAATAATAATTGTATGTAATGTAAAGTATCATGTCTTGCCAATAGAAGCAAACAATGACGTCATGAGAATAGCTTGTATGTGCGCGTCACGTCGCTCGGGCATCTCGCTATTATCGACGACGCCTCGCGCGCCGCTCGAGCCATCGTTCACGCTCACAGCTGAAATTTTTGCGATAAATATTGGAGTTTACAGGGATTTTGACAAGAATCGGCCTTAGGAACGAGAGCTCCCGGGTTCGAATTCTGACCATCACACTACCGACGTTAACAGTATCTCACTTCTAATACGAGTATAAGGATTATTGCTTAGGTGGTGGGACAAGGAGGAATACCTGCATGTACTCCGTGAATATCCATACTAATATTATAAGTACGAAAGTAACTCTGTATTTCTGTCTGTCTGTGTGTCTGTATGTCTGTCGCTTTCACGCCTAAGCCACTGAACTGGTTTTGATGAAATTTGGTATAAGGGTAGATTAGACCTTGAGAAAGGACATAGGCTATGTTTGGCGTTTGGAGCCGCGGGCAAAGGCTAGTCATAAAATAAAATGTGAGACTTAATTCCTTTAAAGGTTGTTTGTAACTATCACAGATTCAAGTAAAATGTATAATTTCCGCTAGCAATACTATACCATGTACAATCAGTGATATCTCCACACAGTTCTGCCATGAAATTGGAAGTGTAACCCCAGATCGCGATCTGTGAGGCCCATTACGGAGGGTCCCGTCGAACGAGGGCCTATCGGAGCCTCGGCTCCTTTATCGGCAGCTGCCACCCGCGACACCACCCGGCGTCGAATCCGCGACTATCGCTACTAAATTTTAATCTATTAAGGGTTACACTCTTTTTGTGCTGGACAATTTCTTTTACTATTATCACCACTTACATGCGTCAGAATAAAGTTTCGTCCCCCACAAACCTAAGAATTTTCGTTCGTCAATTCATGATCAGATAATTCCATACTTGACTACTTTTCGTTGATAAAAAAGTATGAATGATCATGAATGAATTTACATACATACATACATACATAAAATCACGCCTGTTTCCCATAGGGGTAGGCAGAGATCACGGATCTCCATTTGCTACGATCCTGACATACTACTCTCGCTTCATTCACTTGAATGAATTTAGTACTGTCATTATTAAAATAAAATATTTTCATTGCTGCTGTACTTCCTTCTCTTATTGGTATAAGTGCAAAAGTAACGTACTTACTAAATACCTCCAAAATTGTCTATAAAAAGCCTAAAACTAGAGATGCTTAATATATTTAGAATGTATAGATGATTTTAGATCACCAATTAATAGTTATAAAAGTCATGATCAATGGCAATCTTGTGGCCAGATGTAAAAAGGAAGCTGGCAACAAAAACAGTCACTGAAGAGCATCAGTGGTCAGCACTACAAAAACGTGTCGGTGCTTGAACAATCGCAGCAAGTTAATTTAAACGCAGATGGCGGTGGCGGCCCTAACTCTGTTATCTTTTGTACGCTACACTTTAAAACGGCTGACTGACGTCTGCGGTCGCTTTACATAAAGGCGAGCTACACTGGCCCTGTACTATGTTTGTTGAGAGGTCGAGCGGCCGGGTGCGGTGCGGCTGCGGGACGGGCGCGGGCCGGGCGCGGGGCGCCGGCGTGCGTGAGAATATAAATACAGCACTTACCGCCGCCCGATACAACATTATCCGCGCTTTTGTTATCTTACATTTTAAAATAGAATTTGTAATGCGAGGGGTCGGCGTGAGGCTCGCGTCGGACCGTTGGCTACACCCTGTGTATAGTGTAAACTGACGTTATTATTTCGGCTTGTAAATTATTCAAATATCGCTGAGTTTAATAAACAGGATACAAAATTGTTATAGCAACCTTTTTTACTCGGTTCGATGACAGAAGCACTATCCTTTCATCCATCCATCATTCTGTACTTTCCACTCGATGACACAACTTTCAAACTTTCTCGTACTAACTAACTTAAATATTTATCGGCTATCGGTAACGCAGCATAAAAACTTAAAGCAACCGTGTAATGAGGTGTCCGGAATCCAGGCAAGGTCGTACATCGTCCACAACAATAGCCCGCACTTAACTTTAGTGACGTCACGGATACTTCGTGGACCTTTGTTGTCATTCCCCCCCTTAACGGGAGGGACGGGGAGGCGTAATCACTGTCAGGAATGTCATGTAAATAGTTGGAGAGGGTCCCGTTATGAAACCAAGAATTAAAGGCATGTAAACTAAATGAAAGCGGTGGTCGGGCGGGTATTGCCGGCTCAGGCAGAGGGCGCCACTCACTTTGTCGCTCGCAAGTGGCCGTCACCTCGTCACGACTAACTATTAACTATTTAGGTGCTACTTAACAAGATGGATGCGAGCGCTCGCCCCCAGAACGCCATGTTTCATTGAATATACTGAGGCGCTTTTATTACACAAACATATTTAGAACACATTATTTTATTTCAATGATTCACTAGGATTGTTCAATAAAAATGTGGTTACTGTGTACAAGTTTTTAGATATGATTCTCGGGTTGCGATAAACGTTATTATAGTCTGACAAAAGTAATTGATGTGTATAACTTTAATGATTTTGTGTCCAAGTTCAACGTAGTATAATAAAACTGTCGGGACGCGCAACGTGGCGTATTGCAACGTGGGGATAACGCCCCGTCTGATGTCTTGAGGGCAGTTATTATCTGAGTTATTAGCTGTTGAGTTGGCTCGTTACTTGGCCGCAGTTCATAAATCTAACTCTGATATTAGTTCGGTAACTTTTACATAGAAAGTGAGAGTCTTTTACGAAAACTATTTTGCGCGAAGTCCCGGGTTCTAGTCCCTAGTCATAACCCCAGTGTAATTTTTCCATAGATATAAGCTAGTGTTTCTAACGTGGAACCAAAAATATTGTTGGCAATATTTTGAATATGGTATTCTATATAGTATTTTTCATATACACTAATGACACTATATCGGGGTGAACTCTATAAACAAATATCTAGAAAAAAAAACAGTTTCTATATCTGTACCATTAATAGTAATTTATGAAACTGTTGCATAATAAGGGTTCTTAAAATAGGAGTTTGAGATAAATACAGTGTAACCCCCGCCACTGTGCCTCACAGGCGCGGGCGGCGGCACGCGCGTCACGTCCGCAGCACAACACTACGAACGGCTTCATTCCGCGCCTTTACATACAATGCACGTTTTTATCGGCTCGCTCGTAAAGGTGGCAATCGCTGCGCATCCCGTACATACTCATACAGTTTATATTATCGCCAAACATTTTTGATGTTAATTCATTTTTTCTGTTTTTTTATTAACATGATTGCTTTCTGTGTGAATGAGCACAGTTGTATATTTGAGCTGGATTCACGGTTTGAATAATCTACTAGATGATATTTTTGGATTCACTCGCGTTATTGTACGATTTTTTAAAGTTATTTTTCTATAGCTATGGAATGTTGCTTATTTTCTGAATGAAAGGTGACCTGTAGCGGAATAAACGCTGTACTACCAGACCTCAATGGTCAGAGTGTTCTCCCTGTCAGAGAAGTATCGCGGGCTCGAATCCGGCCTGGACCGATCTTTTTTTTCCTATCTTAATCAATTTAAATACTAACATTATATAAATAATGCTGCAAACCTATTCAGAAGCCATTATTGAATAAAATATTTTCGAATTTAGCGTTTATTCTGGAACCTGACAAGGCGTAAAATCGTAACAAACAAACACTTTGATATATATCATATCAGTATGCAAATGTGCCGTACCACACACCAGGATATCCTTATTACATAGGCCAGTCTCTTCACTTCGTAGTGTAGTAACCCGACAACAGTGCAAAAGAAATAGCATAAAAAACAAAAAATACAATAAAACGCTAAAAGTAAGGCGTAACGCGCGCTCGTAAACTTCGACTGCCAAGGAATTGTGTTTGTTTTGTTTTTAACAGTGTGTTTCTGTGTCTGAGTACGTACGAGTATGTATGAGTTTGTGGGCAATATTACGTATTGAAAAAATATAATACATACCTACTAATGTTGTTGGAGCTCTTTGTACTATCATTTAAGTAATCACATTTAGTCTGCTCATAATAAAAGTCAACCCTATTGTCATCTAGGGCCCATTCTAACTGCAAATGCCAATAATCTCCGAGTTAATAACATATATACAATGTCGCAGTACATTGAAGGTTTCTCGAAAGAATATTGGTTATCGCTCAGCATCGTGAGCGTATGAATGGCTGGAACTTCCTAATAAGATAACGTTCATTGATAGACTGTCTAAAAAATCAAAAAATACAAAATACAAAATCAAACGTTAGATATCAAAGAAACCAACTATACTAGCCTCTTGCAATGGTTGGCTCTCGACTGCCCAAGTCACATTGCTGTTGTCATACGTAACTACCCCATTCGGGGGGTGGCACCCATTCTAAAATAAAAGTACCCTCAATATAAAATCAGAATCAAATAAAGCTAGACTATGATCTTGATTCACGAAACAAACCCTCTTAACTAACTAAATTACGAACGTATTAATGGCGTAGTTAAAAAAAAACTTCAAACAGGCCACGCAACGACGCTTTTTACTGCGTTCATTCTTGGGAAATAGGCGGCAATTTGTAAAATTACAACATTATTATTTGATCTGCATCTGCATCATCCTGATTTGCTTTTTGATCTCGTACCAGTTTCAGCCTCCATGTTACAAAAACTATTATTAAGTTTTCTAGGAGCTTGAACTCAAAACCTCATGAAAAACCGCTCACTAGTTTCCACTGCGCTAAAGCGAGGTAGCTATGAAATCAATTCAGCACGTGAACACGCATGTAAACAACGCAGACGTAATGTATGTACGTGTCGTTAATGAGGTTCTTTAGCACCCCGCGTCGAAACACTTTTGTATAAAACTGTACCTTTCTTGGTAAAAATATGAGTATTACTAGTAAACTTCATAGGCGCACCGTCCGTGCGGCGGATGTTATCAGTGGCGGAGTACCACGACGTGAATAACAAACGGAATACGTGGAACAAACAGTTATTACGCGAACGTACGTGTACTGTGCGAGTACAGTAACAGGTACCGAGCAGCGAAGTAGAGAATTTGTTAAAATAAATAGCGAAGCACCAGCAAAACTGGGCACATGGAATGTGTTGTTTAACATAAAACTGATTTAAAATTTTTCCTTACTAGGTTATATACTAGCCCCTATATAACGCCACACACCTGATGAATGCTGAAACTCACGTATTTCTGTATGTAGCGTCCTCGCTAGAGTAAGAGAAGAAGAAGAGTAAGAAATGTAGTAAGAACTTGAGACACAAGACTTCCAAGTACATTTCCGAATTAATCAGTTACAAAACTCTCTCACACACAAATTATACATTTGCAAAAAAAAAATTCTAATTTGTGTTTAAGTTCATGGCATATTCATCAACACCATGGAAAATAATAATGTAGTTGAAAGATATTCTAATCTTACTGCTTAAAATATAAGGGGAGTTGAAATGAATCCTTAAAACCAAGTTGATAACCTTTTTATTGGAGAATCACGTTACGTAAACAACCGGACTGGATTATTAACATCGCCGCTGGCTTCTAACCGCTAACTGGTAGATTCACTCCGCGTCGAGGTGGAATGATACACTTAGCCTTTGGTTTTTAAGCCGCCAGCCGGTGTTTAGTGGGTCCAGAGTGCCTTGAAGTCATTAACCGTCGACTTGAAAACCTAATGTAAGAAGCAGAGGTGAGGAACTCTAAGGTTATTACTTAAATATAGCCACTCTGACGAAGGATCGAATTATTATTTAGAAGCTGCTTCAGGAGCACGAAACTGGGTTGTTTAATACCTCTCTATAATCATTCCATATTTCAGAAGTTATCATATTAACAGTACGTTATTATGTAGTTATTAATTCTGATTGAGTTCTAAATACATCCGGAAAAAGAAGAACTCAAGTGGGACTTGAATTGAGTTCCTAAAAGAGTGTATTTAATTATAGCCACGTTTACAAATATAGCATATATCAAACAAAAATCAACCTTAGGAACAGGGTTCGCAAAAAAATACAGTGTATGCAGTTTCAGCTTTGACTCTTAAGATTCTTGGTAAACTGGCAAAGTATGTAGGCTAATGTAAATAAGGTGCGCCAGCTACAGGCGGGTATCTACCGCCTCATCGAGTGGCTGTGCGCACTGATATTCAGTGTGTGGTGTGTGGTGTGCACTCGCAGCATTGTGTGAGCATGCTGCTGACAGTCGCGACGCCATCTTGCGTCGGGCCCCTCAGGGACACTTTGTCAAATCTCTTAGTTATGTCCTACACTTGCAGCGGTGTACTACACTGCCCTGTTCATATTGCCGCTTTGCATACTAGAGGAGGCAGAGAGCATTTTTGTGTTTTTAATATTCCCTTCTGAAAATATAGTTGTGTAGTGTGACGAAAATGGACAGAATAATGAATACGTTTATAATATTAAAGGGAAGAAAACTGCACCATTGAATACAAAGTTAATAAGCAAAAAATAAAAGAACGAACTGAAAACTCATTATTATTGAGAAATATCTAAAGATTCTTCAAATAGGTATGTCATACATTCAATTCTGTTCAGGCATTTAAAACTAATAGCGCTTAACATAGCATACAGCATACAAATAGCGAAAAACAAACAATGGAAAAATTTACAAAGATAAGTTAGCGTTTACTACAGAATAGACCTACAGTAGGATAGAATACAACACGACTCCTCACAATTCCTTCTGCTGAATAATCTGTCCGCAAATTCTAGTTGTTGGTTTGGAGCTAATTGGTAGTATTCCACAAACGCAGCACTCAGACCGAATAGCTTAACTAAACGTTCCGCACAATCAAGTTATTTACTCTGCAATTTGTATGATAACCTTTAAATCCCTGATGCAGTTAGCAGTGGGGATTTAACGCCCACATGATATAAATAGACCAGACAATAGAGTCTCATGACGTAGAAAACAAGTCTATTACTTTCAATGCGACACTTATAGACTTTGTAGTCTGTATGTACTACTACAAAGAAATTCCTAACAATATAAAACTGTTTGCCCAATCTTGACAACGAAACATTATTCAATTTAGTATCTTCCAGTGGAAGCTGTCAATATATTTATGATGCGCACACATTACCCTATCGCAATATTCTTTCCCGCAAAGTTGGCGAAACTACTGGCAACTATCCGGGGACGTGGGGTAAATCTCTTAAGTCTGATACGTGGCTCAACGGCGAGGGACGCCAGCCCACGTCGGAAGACACACGTGCGGTAACAGCCTTTGAATAAAATTGCCCTTTTAGCTGCGGAGTGAAGTTCTAGGATATAAAGGTTATCTAACGTCTAATACTAAAAATAAATGTAGGAATCACATATCTATTATGGATAGATTCACGTGGATGATCTATTGCAATCACAACCTCTTAATGGTTAGTTAGATAAAACACCATACTGGCGCCTCTTAATACAATCAGATTAGATTTTTGTAATGATACTATTTGTGCCGATTACATAGATTAAGAGCAAAATTCATCAAGAAAAGCCTATTTGCTGGAGAATAATCATATTTAATTTAAAAAATTATTTAATCAGGACACAAAAGACGCTCGCTATTTTCGCGGGCCGCTGTCGCATTGTTCGCTCGGCTCGTCTCCGGCACTCGACTTAGCGGAAACTTCGCACGCTTGCTTACACACAGACTGCTGTTCGCGGCGTGGCCCAGTGCGCCGGCCGCCGCCGGACTCGTGGCCCCACACCCGCGTCCACTCGTTACAGCCACGTCGTGGGAGAAATTCTGTCACTATAAAACTTAATTATAAACTCTTGTACTTGTTAGAATCGCAAGCATCGTTCAGTGAGTCTGAGAGATTTAATAATTCATTATATATTCAAATAAATCTTTGGTAAGATTTAAGTCAAAGAAAAAGGGTCTTGAGAACAAATCCCGAAAGCTTTTCCGTACGCGAGAGGGACGCCTCGACCGGCAGTACCACCGTATCACTTAACGTCGACTTTAAGTGGCTGTATGTTGTATTTGCAGTGCACCCTTTCGTATTGCGTCATTATGTATTTAGAATTTCACTTATCAATTTTTACTGACCTTTCACAATTTCCTACAGTCCCGAATCCTTTACGCAGGGCATGAAAAACCATCTGATGAGGCTGTCAAGCTAAAAACCGCCATTGTAACTTTGTTGATGTCTGTAATGGTATCTATTCTATGGTATTGGTGATCTTCTTTCATGAGACTTTGCCTTCAGCTTACCATCAGGTGAGGTGAAGTCATATTGGCGTATCCTAAATAAGAAAACACTTAACTCTATTGGCTAAAAAACATAACTTCAAACTCATGTGATAAATGTTTCACACGGGTTACGTTTCTGTAAGTAATCAGTATCTCGTTGAATATCCTGAAGCAATTCCGGACGTACAAATTTCGGCACGTCCTGATCACGTCGAGGGCTAACGTAATTAACTCCTGAGAAGGAGCCTCCCGGGGGACGGCGCGATATTCCCGACGTCTCCACCTTTACATCCTCCAGTAAACCAGCCAAATAGGCTGAAGCTTAAGTTGCGTAATTCAATTAAAAAGATTGGGCCACTAATATTAATTACACAAAGAGCCCATATTATTTAAAATTCCGTCGAAGAAAATTTCACAGCTTAAAAGTTTTGAAGGAATTTTCAATAAAAGCATTAAAATTATCTTTAGGTGATAGTTTGTGAGCACAAAGGACTGGCCAGACCGCGGAGGGACTTAATTTCATTTTATTCTACTAATATTCTTATTTTCTTGCTTTCAATCATTTAAGTTTCTGGTGATTGATATTTTTTATCACTGAACCGCTTTTTTATATAACTTAGGTGGCAGACAAACACACTGCCCACCTGATGGAAAGTGGTTACCGTGGCCTATGTGTATCATCAAGGGAGTCACACTCGCGCTGCCGTCGTTCAACATGATGTGGGCTGTTTACGTGATTACTAATTTATAAGATCTCTTATAACTTAGCAATCACGCAAATAGCCCCGAAGGGTTAGGCAGAGGTGACTTAACACCCACATTTCACCAGTCATTTTATTCGGTTCCACGTAATAGGGGGTGCGCCTATTACCGTATTCCGGGTACTCAAGCCATGCATTTGAGGCTGACTCTGGGCTGTATTATATCTGTCCTTAGTCGCCTACTACGACACCGCTTGGGAAGAGATGGGGTGACCCAAATTCTATTCTGCCGGGAATAGTCTTAAATTACACATACATATATTCAATACATGATCACCTTCAAGAAAAGAGCGCACTCTCTTTTAAAAGGAAGGCAACGCACTTGTGTCTCCTCTGGTGTTGCGGGTGTCGTTTGCTTCCATAATCCATAAAAAAAATATTAGTTAAGCTTACATGCCTAGTGGCTGTGGCTTGACTCAAGTGATTAAGTCGGAGGATTGAGTGCGGGTGATTTAAGTCCAACGACATGCAGACTTCAATTACGTGGGTGATTTACAGACTTGCTAAGCGTTGCTTGCTAACAAACCATAATTATAGTGATTTAATTATTATTGTATTAATGAAACAATAACCGCAAAGCAAGTTAAGTAATTAATGAAGTCTCCATTTCACGAGTCCTAGGCAAACACACTATTAATTAATACAATACATAGAACACACAATTTCAGGACTCCTGACTCGACGAAGGTTCAAGACTTCTGAACACGCGAGAATTCGCGGAACTCGCTAAATAACTTGCGAATTGGTGGACCTACGATAAAATACACTGTATACGTTTATTTTATTTATTAATATGTATGGCAGTGAGTACTGGTATTTTTATGTACTTAAAAAAATAATTTATTATCATTAGTATTTCAAATGCCTGTAAATTTATATTGTAGGACACAGCCCTAACTATACCTACCTACTGCGCGGGAATCAAGCCTGTAATCTCCAATACCACGTCGTATACTTATACATATAAGTTATAGTTACTCATGGTTATAGAAAAGATAAGTATATTTTTATGAGATCTAGTAACCGAAATTACTAGGTAATAATCTAATCAACATGCCAGGATTCGAATCCGAGACGACTCAATTGAAAGGCCGACTTCCTAACCACTAAGCTACCGACGCTTCCTCTTTAATAAACCAATTTCAGTACACAGAGATTTTCTTTTTATGATTGAAGGCCACAGATCTCACAGACCTATTCAGAAGGTGGCCTATATACCCCGTGGCAAGCGCCCAAATCATCGCCCACGTCCACCAACATCAATAAACTCCATTGACCCTTCCACGTTATTATGTGCGCGCCGTTCGCGCCTCACACCATCAGTTTTATCTTCAAGATTTTTATTTGAGGCACAACTACTTGA
Source organism: Eilema sororculum (assembly GCA_914829495.1). Classification (NCBI taxonomy): domain Eukaryota; kingdom Metazoa; phylum Arthropoda; class Insecta; order Lepidoptera; family Erebidae; genus Eilema; species Eilema sororculum. The sequence goes on from OU618533.1 coordinate 29,466,379, forward strand.
ATTTTCGTCCAAGCTCCAACCTGTATTACCAACAATGCCACAATAGTGCTCCTCAGCTTGACGGTTTAGCCTAAATATTTTTTAGATCCTGCTTAAAACACCCATAGTTTTAGAAAATGAGAAGAAAACATATACTTATTGTAGGAGTAAATCCGTGTATTATGTTAAGAATTCCAAGTCTCTATGGCGCGGGCAAAGAAAAGATTTGGAGGATACCGTTACATTCGTATGGGGGTGTAACTTTAACCCTGCACGTGTTTTACTGGATAAAGAGAGTTATAATTTGATTGTTAACAAGCCTTAAAGTTATAGAACAGTATAAATATAAACAGGAGGGTCACGGGCGCCACGTGAATGGCCACGAACCTAACAACCACGCTCACGAGTCACAACCGTCCACGAATGCCTTAAACAAAGTTTGTGCCCTCTCCGCGTTATTGTTCAAAATAAAGTAATGAATTTCGTTAAAGCTTGTTACTGCAGATCTATTGTTTATTCATTAAAGTTGACAAATTAATTACCGGCGGATATTCTTAAGGTATTTGCGCGCACCGAGCTTGGGATAATTCACTAAATGAATGGAATTTTATCTGTGAAATTGTGTAGACAGCCGGCGGGGCTTACGGCGCTTGTCTTCGTGGGCTCGCGGGGCTGAGGGATGTGGGGAGGACTTAGGAAGCGGCATTTTGTGAGCAAACAATCTCAAGAGGTGTTTTAGTTGGTTTGTTAATCGTGTGACAAATATTTTGAGCTATATTATGGCTTAAAAGATTTAAATTGCTAAAGTAGAAGACGGCAGTAGTGGTTTACCCCGCTTGATGGCTGTAAATAAAGTCTAAATAATATAACTCTTAATGGCGATTTTCACTTTTCCTAAAGCAATGACGTCAGTCCTGTCTTATATTCAGTGAAATGAATTAACATATCAAATGCAATTGCAATTCTTATGACACTTTTATCTGCACGCCTGATTCACAACTGATTCTTAAAGCAATTACCGCTCAATACTCTAGACATTAGAGTTCATTTCAGTCCCAGCACAGTCAATTCTTCGGGCTGAATTAGATTGAAGCACGTGACCTATTTGCTTCGTTAATATTCTTCTAGGATACCGATTTCTCACACATCCTTTTATATTCGCTAGAAAAATAAATTCATTGTTTGAGACGTTTTTGATATATGCATACTTCGGTCTATTTAACATTCAAATCCATAGGTAGATAAATTCCAGTAAATTTATGGAACATTATAATGCCTCCCTGTGTTAACCTATAAACACCAGTTATTATAGACTAGGGTATTCACACAGATAGCATTAGTGTTGTCATAACAAAAATGTTTTAAGTTTCTCACTTCTTTCATGTTTTCCTCAAATTATTATGATTATACTAGCGATGGATGAACACAAGTACAAATAAAAATATGACGCGATGATATTCAGCCTAAAAACAAAAATAGCAGCCACACAAAAAAGTCAAAGTCACAAAAATATGCATGAAATAATTATATGTCCTCCCTCTAATAGAGGGGTTTAAATGCCACTTCCTGAAGGTGCTGAGGACCTTATCGTGACATTATATACCCGCCAACCAACAAATGTCGCAAATCACTGCGCACCCATCGACCAGACCTGGACATTTTCACAACCAAGATTGTCTTCTGTAACAGATCAATTGGACAATTTTCATGAGCTGTATGTTCACTTTTGGGAGGAAATTTACTTAATTTCTAAGTCACCTTTTACAATACTTCTTATGGATTACGTGATGAATGGTGAAGATATATCAACCATGTCAACCACACGACCTATAGTGCCATCTGCGTTCTACCAACTTTATACATAGTTCCTAGTAACACAACATGACGTGGAATGAGTCGCATTAAGTGAACTATAAAATAAGTCATTTCGTGAAAGTGATGACGTCACGATGCCAGTACATTTTCCTTCTCAGTAAGAGGTACGTGGCTACGGGTTCACGAGTGAGCTATTCCGCTTAGAGTGAAACATTACGAGGAGTATTCGAAATACCCTTAAATTCGCTCAGACAGACAAATAATGAAAATTCCCTTAAACAGGTCAAGTTCACAACTCTGTAGACATTTCGACGTAAATTAAGTAAAAAACGCGTCGTTTGTGCGCCACAGATAATGAAAGGGCCGCGGCGGTAAATATAAGGAATGAGTAATATAGAGCCGTTCGCAATGTTCATAGAGGCGGCTGATTTGCATGCCAATGGCCGCCGCGCCTAAAACAACCGCCGACGAATATTAATGCCAAAAATACTTCAAACGATTCTGCGTAGCGTGCCGTAGCGCCCCGTAGCCGCCGTAGAGCCCGCGTAGCGCTACGCATCGCCCTTTGAGCTCACATTCAATAAAAGCGCCCTCCGCGTGATCGCGCTCAGACGCTCGTGAAATGACGTCACGCCGCGCGATTAGTTTCTGATGAATTTTTATTAACGTTCAAAGAGATCCGCTCCGGTACACCACTTATGAAATAATTCTATTACAGATAGCTCCATGTGACGTTACAAATTCTTATTTATTTTTATTGGAGCCTCTCAAAGAAATTTGGGGAAAATATCGTCGCTTTATAAAAATGAGGAAGTATTTGGACAACCTGTGTAAGGATGCGTATCGACTGCCTCGTTGGGCCCGAAGTACATACAAGTACATGTCAGCCTTCGTTTATATTTGTCTACCATCGCGAGGTCTATATTGTCTGATACCTTTTTTTTTATAGTGCGGAAATCCCCTCGGATACCCCCCTGCCGGAGCCGGAAGGGGAGGTTATGTCGGACTCGAACCGACTAAAACCGCACGACGACTTTTTGATACCCGGGTCGGTTAAATTGCTTCTGAATTGCTTCTGCTTCAAAAAACAATCATCTCCACCCATGATCGAGTCATACTAGCAAAACTCCCGATAACCATACCTCTCTCCTCCCTCCCGCAGGTGTCATGGATCCGGCACCGCGACCTGCACATCCTGACGGTGGGCGGCTACACGTACACGTCGGACCAGCGCTTCCAGGCGTCGCACGCCGCGCCCACGGACGACTGGACGCTGCACATCAAGTGGGCGCAGCAGCGCGACGCCGGCGTCTACGAGTGCCAGGTGTCCACGCAGCCCGTGCGCTCCTTCTTCGTCACGCTGCATGTCGTGGGTGAGTACACTGTTGACTGTACATCTCTGGACTGTACACTTGTAGACTGTACATCTCTCGACTGTACACTTGTGGACCGTACACCGGATATTATTTGCAATCAGTGGATGAGCAATTTTCTGTCAATATTGATTGATTGATCCAGGTAAAATGGTAGTGGCGACTTTTTATCGACAGAGTTCATTCATATACTAACCAACTATATAGCTACTAAGAATTGTTGTTTGTAGAACAAATTAAATGAAGTAACGACAGAAAATAATAACAATCAACTCTATTGAGAAAGTCTCCCGCGCCCCGCCACTAGTTCTGACGAACTACTAAACAATTCGCAGTTAGTAGGTCCCTAACTTATTGTTCTATAAAATATGCCATCACAGTTTGTGCATACTCAGCCGTTTGTTTTACAATTGACTTTTAAAGAACCTCTGATGATCCTCTGAGGCTAAGTTGAACGTGATTCATTTGTTTTGATTTTGACTTATGAGATGATAAATAAGATCACCTTCAAGATTTATTGGGAGAGTGAATAGTACAATAAAATACCTCAAAGCTCGAATGTTGACAACGTGTTGTCAAGTTGTTGTGCGACACTCACTGTGCTCTTGTCTCGGACGAATCTGTGAAGTTGAATCAAAGTAAACCTTGAACTAGTGTCAATGGGCGGCCGGCTGCAATAAACTTTATATCTTAACTGAAATCGCAGTCGAGATAAAATGATAAGCGTATAATTTTACAGAATTTGAATACATTATACCGTGCTCTTCGTTTGAGTACACTGTCTAGGATTTACATAAAATTATTGTTAACGTGATCTGTGGTGCGGGGCGTGTGCACCCGTGGTGCGAGGGGCGGGAGGGGGGTGCGAGCCGCGAGTGTTTTATCGGCGCCATCGTGACGTCGCAGCCTCGGCCCTGTCAGATTAGTCGCGTGGACACTGTTTGCAATGCATTCCGAGCGAGCCTCACCGCGAGCCGCGACGCCGAGAGGGGAGAGGAGCGCCCGAGGGGGGAGGGGGGTGCCGGGAGAGCGAGCCGTTCCAACAAACGGCCACTCGAAAATGTGAAATCGGCACCGAGCCATTGTCACGGAACATTTTAACATATTTATTGGAGCGAGTGGGCGTGCTTTGAATTAATCGCGCGCCCGAAACACCAATTTGTTGTAAATCCAAGGAAAAGCTGATACAGTTCGTATCAACCTCGCGCCGCCCGTGGACCCACCGCCTTCGGCAAGTTGCTCATTACACACCCAATCACACGAATTCAATCCTAAATGCAATGAAGGATCTCAGATAAAGTGGGGCACCTACCACGTATAGGTTGACTCGACTAAAGAGATACCTTGTTCTCCCTTCAAAGGGAAAATGCTGCATTACTTACGGTTCCTAAATACAGCGGGAATGGGAAATGGGAAAAGGAAAGGATGTATGCTTACCACCCATCTACACTTAATGCCATTCTCTTCCCGTATCTTTTCAGTTACCATCTCTCGAATTCTATTGAAAGCTGTCTAACTTCAACCAAATTTCAACGTTGAAAAGTAATAAATATATGTGCTAACTCACCCACAGACACACTTGCAGGCGCATCTAGTAATTGTAGGAAGGCCGTGTATCTCGTGATCCCTGCGCAGAGCTGAGCGCTCGCTTCTTCGCAGTGCCCGCCTCGTTCGAGCGATCCATTGCGGCTCGAGTCGCGTGCTCATGTGTGATATTACGTAATGCTCACGGCTCGCTCGTTCAATATTCGCGCCGATGTTAGATTTTATTGTAATATCCTCCCGATATGGGGCTGTTCGCTTTTTCTGCCAATGATATTTTTATGCGTTGTTTTGTTCTTATATATTACAATAACGCGAGGCTTTACGTTTATGGTCTCTAGACTCACAACAGCTACGTATATAAGTAGGTACTGAAAAAGGTGAGGGTGCACGGACCCCGTAAAAGTCATTGTAAACCCAATCGTAAGAAAAGGAAGAAAGAAAGGATAAGAGAGTACTTCATGGACTCCAAACTACAAGCTTTAGATGCAACCGAGATGATCGCTCGGGTGGTGATGACACAATATCCATTCGATAGCAGACATTATAATCGTATAGGCATAATATACCCGTACAGTATTTTTGAAGTTATTAATAATAATTTTATCCCGGAACTGTTAAAAGTAGTTTATAGTTTCACTTATAGTTTTCTACGACAATTCCATTCACAATGGCGCATCATATGATTCACTTTGAAAGTAACATTCTAAAACTGTCGCCTTAGATTAGTTGGACACGATAGGTAAGTTGGGAGCATGCACCTCATCCGCACAAAATAAAACAATATAGTGGTTAAGAGAATTGTACGCGGCCGTCTATTGAAGGCACTAGAAGGTACTTCACGGTTACTAATAGCTTTGGCTAAACAATTTGTAGTGAAACAACAGTTAGAAATCACTGCGTAGTGTTCACTGTCGGCGGCCGGCCCGGTACGCCGGCACGCCCCGACGCACTTGGCGCGCCGCCAGCCACCGCCCGCCGCTTGTGCTACTCTATTAGTTCTCAACTCCAACTGTTTACTGGACTTCGACAAACAGACTACAGCAATGCTATAGAAAAATGTAAATAAAACTAACAACTGAAGAACTCTCGTACTCTTAATGGTATTAGAGGCGAATTGCCAATCAGTTTCAAAGAAAGGCTTCTTTAGTAAGTTGCAATTCCGGCTTTAAATAGAGTACTTCTGTCATCTTTGGCTCGAGTTACCTGTTTACAAACTACAGCCGGTTACGGTGGAAAGAGCTTAGAGGATTTTCGATGATACCATACCCGTAAACGGTGTCGTACCTTGGGCACAGAATAGATAATAGTACTTCTTGGGAGAGATTTTGTGTGTAGTATACTGATTTGCATTCTGAGATGAATAAATTTTATCACACTGCTCACCTCAAACAAGTTCAGTCTTATACTTTAAAATCTGCTATATGATATTATGGAATATTATAGCATTCCCAAGTGATGACACTCGTCATATTGGCATTATTTTGGTGGCACCCGAAAAGTCTAAAGCCACTAAAACTAAAAATACACCTATGTATGTTTGTTAAACGCAGTCATGCTATCCCATTCTTTTTGAAGAAGTCCTCTTATCGCAAATCCTTTGCTTTAATCATTTAGAAAGTATAGACCCTGGCTAGTATAAAAGATTTTGTGCCGGTATAGTGATACTTTATTTGTCTCACCACAATAAATATAGAGTGAAGGCAAGTGCATCTAATATGCATTAGGAAATACTACTAGTTGTATATTAGAAGCAATTATACCAGTATGTAGTACAAACAATCAATTGGCTATTTCAAAATCCTTTCAACGTGCTCACCTCCGTCAGCAAAGGAACTCGGATGCAAATCTTCATGCATATTATAAACCTATCGGGTTAGGCAGAGTGTAATCTGTCAGTGTCAGGGTCTTATTAAATTTTATTTTTTTATATTGAACGTCCAGGCCTCGTATCGAAGTATTACGTTACAGAAGATGATTTTATACTGGGTTTAAGCTACATAGCTCCTAATCTATAAGTAATGAAACATTATAACTAAAATACTTGTTTGTGTGACAGATTTTGCCGAGATCTACCAGCGGATGTATTCCGATGAAGGTTCGTGAATGTCCATTGCGTGTTTTGTTTAACGAGTGCCGTGTGATGCCTACTAACTAAATGCAATGTATATCTCTGAAGCGATTGCTATCTGACCTTCACAACCAATAGGTGACGAAGTTCTGTAGTTAGACTAGTCGGACTTTCGAGGGCTCCAACTACCCGTAACGACTGCCATAGATGTTCGTATGGCAATCAGGACTCTGAGCCATGGAAACCGGACCAATGCAAATAGACATATTCATGCATACATTGCATACATAATTTGCACTAAGTAGAAATCGAACCCGCGCCTCATGCAGAACTTGCGTAGTACGTAATGAAACAACATAACTAAAATATTTGTCTGTATGCCAGATTGGGGCGAGATCTATCAGCAGATGTTTTCTGACGGAGGTTCGTGGGCATCCATTGCGTGGTTTGTTTAATGATTGCCGTGTGATTCCCACTAACTGAATGCGATGTATACCTCCGTTTGCGGCAACATCGTATCGACCCCTTGTTTGTTTTAAAGGTTTTGTGCAATCGACTAACAATGGAATATTCCATACTTTAAAGTGATTTATTTGTGTACTTTAAATTTTAGTTTTTGAATGTGCATACATATATACCTTTCACCTAAGGGGTAAGCAGAGACAGAGCAAAGTGCACTCTGGTATAATATTAAAATCTTTAATAACTTCCTTGTGTTGTTGGATTCTTGAAATAACTTTACATTTTATCTCTCCTTGGGTGTGATGCCAAGGTTGGACGAATTTTTGATAGATTTTTTACTAGTGAAGATTCAGTAGCATGTAAATAATATACAGATAATGCTCCCAATTCTGTTGTTACATCTCTAAACTTAAATTTCTCTAAAAAAATCTAATTGCATCTCTTTCTTTCATGATCAGATAAAAAAGGACAGATGATTTTATTTAAGTTAAGACCTGTCAAATTAAGACAGCATGAAAAGGCATCTAATGAGGCCGTCAAGCTGAGTGCCACCATGTTAACATGGTAAATGTTTACGATGGTGACCCTCTTTCCGAGACTTTGCCTTTAGCTTAACATCAGGCGAGGTGAAGTCAAATTGACGTGTCCTGTGTAAAAAAAAAAAAAAAGCGTCTTGTTGGTGCGTAGCAAGTTAAGTCGCATGTTCGTAGATTTCGACTAAAATTGAAGGGTACCGTCAAGGCGCCGACTTAATTTGACAGGTGTTCACTAAAATAAATCATCTGTCCTTTTCTATCTGATAATGCAAGAAACAGATGCAATTAGAAAATTTTAGAGAATTTTAAGTTTAGAGATGTAACAACAGAATTAGCAGCAATGACAGAGAATAAAGAGGCTTGCACTCTATTACGTTCGCCCGAAATATAATTTATAGTAGAAATTAGAAGAAATTAGAAAATTAGAAATAGTCATAAAACATATAAAGTACTCCTGCCTACCCCTTTCGATATAAGCAAGCGAAGATGTATAAAAAGGCCGTGTTATTTTAAACAACTTGGCAACCGAACCTGCAATCAATCAAGTCACTAACATGTGTTTAATAAAATATTATAACTCAATTTGTTAAAGTCGAAACATTTATTATAAAATAAAGCTATTACTAAAATACTTAGCTCCAAATGTAGTACAAATCCAGGTCACAGGCTGACCGAGGGCGCACTTGGCAGCACTGGGTATGAGGCGCAATATTTGTACCATTACGTACCAAAGTTCATTAAATAGTAGTGTGCCAGAAACCAGTTACAATCTCATTGCACCCTTGACCCTTGTACTGGCAAGGTGGCCCTGATGGTAACTGGATTAAGTGGTGTAACTCTTTCAAAGCATTGACTTCACTACCTCTGTTCCCTACGATCGTCCTCGTTCACTTCACGTTTGAATTCAGACGCTATTACCAGAATCAAAAACATCTTTAAGCTTTGAAAACACTTAAAAAGGTGACAGACAAAAACTATAGGTCATAGTTTTAGTTTAAATAAAATCTGTACAAACATTTTCACGTTATCGAATGACAAACAAATTCACACATTTATTTTATTAGTAATTTTCTGCTACTTCACCGTATAGATTACGGGTCTTTAATTTATAGTCTGCAATGAAGAGTATTCTAGAACGTTCTTCAACTACATTTGTTAGTAAATGCACTATAGGTACAGTTCTTTAAACAATGTAAGGTTTGTACGACTGACCGAGGCTCCAATATATTTCACTCGAGTGCCCTCTTGGCAATTACAAAATCAATTGGATGCACAATAATATATTTAAATGTATTAAACGGTCTACTGAACCATGAGGAGCTCACTCCGTGTGATTGCCTTTCAATTTGATTGATCTATATTTTTTGTGGATTTTTTCTTTAAGCGCTTTTTGTAACATTATGTGGTGGGGTGAAGCACTCACCGATTAATTGTATTCCAGACATCGTTAGCGATGTATAAACAAGGGACTGAGACCAGACGCCACCGAGCGCTCTCGATGCTAATCACAACAATCTGCTCATATTGATTTTTAATAGCAATTTCAGTAATGTTTCTTATACATCACAGTAATCGAAATTTTTGATTTTGATTACTGTAAACTTTTGTTATCAAAAATATCTACCCTAAGGAGTAGTTATATGTGTATTGGACACTTTTAGCAAGATTTTAGTAGCATGGAATTCGCGTAACTGATGGGTACCTATTTCAGGGACAAAAAGTAGCCTCTGTGCTTTTAGACTATAATCTTGAACTATACCAATGTACAATCGATTGATCGATCCAAATCCACCTTAACAAACGTTTTAACATCGAAATATCTCCACGTTCACATTACTAATATCATAAGTAGGATATTCCATTAAGTGCCAACCGCGTTGTTCGCTACAGGAGCATAATAGTAAACTAGCAGTACAACAACATTATTCGCCACACTAAATATTCATCAGGAACACGTTCTCTATATTATTAAAGCGAAAATCTTACTCGCTTCTCCGCAATTTCCACTCACTTGAAAGCCCCGCCGCCGCACAATACAATGTAAGTGCAACATTTTAGCGCAGAATTAGGTGCAGCGAACAAATATGTGCTCGGCGATGTGGCGGAGTGCTCGGTGCTCGCGCCTCGCGCCTGACGCTGACGTGTGACGTAGCGAGCAGCTGTATCGTAGCTTGCATTCTACACTAGGCTTCCTACGATACAAGCTCAGGTGACATCATCCCTTTCACCTCTCCAATTCACCTCCCCAAGTCAGGTAGCTTCAAATAAGAACGTAAAATGCCCAATCTTTTACCTCCAATAAAAATATATCGATTCTGCAGAGTTAATGTATGTCCGTGTCGTCAGCTAACACCCTGGGTAACCCCATTTGATTTATGGAGTGGTACCGATTCATTTCCTGTAGGTACTTTCGATTTAGCATTTGTAATAAGGACACGTAGAGGTTCGATATTCGTTATGGAACATACTAATAGGGGCTCAAATGGAAGCCACACCAAAACTTTAACTAGCATAAATTATCAAGCCGAGATGAATCAGAATTTGAATTTAAAAAACTCACCTATATTTTCTGAGTAATATCACTAGTTTTCATTTTTAAAATAGTATAGTTTCTGAGTGAAATTATTGTAGATTGTTGTGGGAATCCCCGGGGGAGGCCTGCAGCCCCGGCGCGGGAGACTACGCTCAACCCTGGCGGTATAAGCCCATTTAAGTTCACAAGACCAATAACAAGTTCCACCGTCGCTCAGATTCGTACAAATACATAAATCTCCTCTGAATGAATCACCCACCATATTCTTTTTCATCAAACTTTACACTCAGGTGCCGTTGAAGCAAACAGTTTGAATCTATAAGTCACAGTTAGTAGGTGTTCATTCATGAATAAAAAAATATATAGTATGGAGTTATTTAAACTATGCAATTAATGAAGGTATTGATAAAGTATTATTGAAAATAACTAGACCTTATATATTTTAGATTTTTCAACTCACTCCCCATTGAGATTCATTGGCACTTGCGTAACCCTTCGTTATAGCTCTTTCAAAGTCGAAGTAATTTAACTTCGAGTTATTTTATTTCTTGCAGTACACGGCTTGTTTAATAGTTTTTATTTTAAAAGTTAACGGAGATCTTCACATTACAAGAGCAGAATTGTCTTTAAAAAAACTGAAGAAGTCTCTGTCGCGCTGCTTCTTATGGTTCTTATTAATTACAAATATTTTGTACTTCTTTCACAAAATAGTTGAGTGTACGAGTCCCACCAAGATCATTGAGGCGCTAGATAATGTCAGCTGCCAAGTCTTTAGATCTCCTGACTGCGACGAGGATGCGGCGTAGGCTGCTCTCTCAGAGCTGATCGTCAGATAGCAGTCACTCCCAGCATATGAAAAGGAAGAGTAGGAAAAATAACCCGGGGCTTTGCATGCGACTGGTATCAACGCTCGGAGGAAGGAGATAGAGACAACAGAAATAACGTAAAGTACCTATAAAGTGAACCTAAAAATCGGTCAAATAAGTCATTGAATATTTCATGGCAAAACAGTGTTTAGTTCATAGACACCATCACAGATTATAGACTCCCTTTCTCCGTATCGAGTAATATCAATTACAATTCATTAATGAGACCTCACAGAACATGCCATTACAACTGCAAGTCTGACTTTTGTTCATAAGTGCACCGTCGCCGGTGTGCCTCGCGCTCGCGCAAACTTCCCCGGGATTAATCAATTCAAAGTCATAATAAACTTGAAAGGTTGATGTGCTGCTCTACTTCTTATTTCTTTAACTTTCAATAGCCTCCTATAATGACGCCGGATTGGAAGGTGCAGCTATTTTACATCGTTTATGGTTTACTATGTATTGAGCTTTCGTAGAATTTTATTACGCCGAGTCGTAGTCAATAGAGACTGGAAGGTGGTTTAGTCACAAATCTAATTTCACGTCTCGTAAAGAAAGACCTTGGGCGCACAACAGAGCGGTGGCCCTGCTAATGAAATCTTGCTATTTGCGTAACTTTTATGGGTTCAGGCACACTGTATTGGTTCGTTTCTGCTTTCCAGATGTCACGAACAGTTTTTGGGATTCGCCTTAGAAAAGATACCATTGCTTGCTCTCGTGGTATCAGATTGTTACCAGTGAAATATTCCAAGCCTTTCAAATTAGAGTATTATGCGAATGCTTTCGCTATGTAATAGTACAACAGTGTTCAGTCAGTATATTATACAAGTGTTTCGCGAACCTTCTCGACAAGTGTCGCGTCGCGCTGCATGCGCCGACTACTTGCAACTGTCGCAGTGAAACAATGAGAATGGCTATAAATTATACAAATTAACATCGTGCAGCGCCGGGCTCGGGCATTCACACCAGTCGGGACGACACGACGTTCGCACTAACCGTTTATACAATAGCCGTGGAACATTGTGCTGAAGATGATGAAAACATAACTATGAAGGGCATAAGGAAACTATATTTATCTAACGGGCCAGACCGTGCAGACCGGAGTAATACCATGCTCACTATTAATATTGACTTTGAGTAGCAGTGTGCTCTACTCCGAAACATTTGAGAAAGCTTTAAGCGGGTTTAAGCTCTAATATCTCTTACTTTCCATTTTAGAAATGTATCCTTCAATAGCTAAAAATTAAAAAACAAAAAATTTTTTGAAACAGAATTCGTAACGTTTTAATTAGTTTAGCGTGTAATAAAGGTACTGCCACTAAATGTGGTTAGGTATATTATGTGTAATTGTTGGCCTCCGTACAATTTTTTCCTCAGGGGGTCAAAGATTGGCGAGCGGCCCGTGTAATCGGCATTAGAGCAGTAATCTCATTAGGGCGGTTCGAGGCCGGGGAGGACAATGAATACTATATTACATTACGTTTGTAAAATAATCAGGCAAATGTGTTTCTTTCATTTATTTACAAATGTTACTGTAATAATGAGATCATACGTGAGTAATTAATGTCTGGTTAACAACAACCCAGTCCTATAAAAATGTACAATGTACCTACCTATTAAAACCTATTTAGTAAGCACGCTTAGTTTGAGACCCCTACTCACCACAGTACTGTAACATTAACACATTCCCAGGCCTGGCCATGGTAATCGATTGCCATCAGGCGGAACTTGCGTTCACCTATTTGATAGTTAGGGGTATAAAAAATGTATATATAAGTCTATTTTATGTATGTACTCCTTGTGTAATCACCAAGGTCGGAATTAGGTGGTTATTTATGTATGTACTTGCATCGAAATGTTGATATTAATGTGGATCTTCCCGGGTTTGCTGATGGACAAACTCGTGTGGCCAACTATATTACAATAGTACATTATGATATAAGTGCGGTAAGTTGAAAATTACAGCCGAGGCGATATTACTAGCCCGAGCCATCGGCGAGGGCTATAAGGAAGCAGAGGCTGTAATTTTCAAAGCGCACGTATGTCATACGACGTTTTATAACATATTTACGAGGAAATTAATAATTAATACAGCGAAAAGAAAAAGCGCGCGGAATTATTTTTACTTGTCCACAAATAAGCGATGCGCGCGCATCAACGTTTTTTTTTAGGCAAAGGTACAAAAACAGCCAGTATTACTAATAAAGTAAATTATTAATATTTTTGTGTTTTTGTTACAGATAAATGGCTGTAATTTATTGTTAAAATTAATTAAATTAAAGAATTAAATGTTTATTTGTTATATTTTATTTCCCAAAGTTAATTTTATTCATAAAATATTGACCACTTTCTTGAAATAAAACCTCTTTGCTAAGATTTTTAAAAGTATCGTTCACGGAGTATCTTAAAACTTTATTTAAAAAAAAAACACGTGCCTTTTACATTACATTATCGCACAAGTACGTAATGAGATACATTACGATATTGAAATTGGTGTAATTACAACCACTTTACGAGCAAATATGTTATAAATAAATATTACAATCTTTTTCCTTGCAATTTGTTTACATGTTGTATTTTATTATACTATACTGGTTATACTATACATTATACTGGTTCGTAAAGATCGTAATAAGAATTAGGTGTAGTGCCATTTCGGATCTTATTAACTTTTCGAAAAAGCATGTTTTAAATGCATTTCTGCTCAGTTGGAACCATGGTATGTTACAAAGAATCATAATAATTTTATCAGTTAATAAATCATTGTCTGCTCTTTAACTTATTAATTTTGAGATACGAGGCATATCCACATTGCCTGAAATCAGTGTAAGTACATAAATAACTCTACCTAATTCCGAGTTATGGTAATACATACATACATACAATCACGCCTTTGTCCCTGGAGGGTTAGACAGAGGTGGGTGTTAAATCACCTCTGTCTAACCCTCCATGGTAACCACTGTGATCAGTAATAAGCGGAAAATCAGTCTCCATATTATCTTTATAATTTATATAAACAATACCCTGAATCCTAATACGACATAATTTCGCCGAATTTATCCGATTAATCCTCACCTTTGAGTCAACGAGGTCACCGCTGTTTCTACAGCAAGTACGTCCTAATAAGATGATATACGAACATACGCCGTACAACATTACACATAAAATAATATTGTCGGGTAGGCGTGCTCGCATAGACTGGTATTACATCGTCTTATAGGCTTAAGTATTGGGCGCGCGGTCGAGAGGTCGCGCAAGTCCCGGGGCGCCCTCTGCGCTGTAGTCTCGAGTAAACACGGCTCGAGCCACACTCGCCGCAAGCTACACGACATTTGGGTACTTCGGCGGCACTAACCTTGTAAGTGTTGTATCAAAACCTCTCGAGATACTTCGGGCAGATAAGGAACTTAGTCGGTGTCCCGAGAAAGGTATTTGGACAAAGTTGGCGATGGGTATTAAGTCAGTGGTGTCTGTAATCTAGCCCAAACTACAACTTAGTACATCAAACAGTGCGCACGGCTAACTCAAATAACTTGTTTACTAACTTTTGTGCGGTCTACGGTGTACTTTTCAATTGACCTTTAATGGGTTAAGAAGTCGATGAAGGTGGCTTTAAAAATGTATTCCATTTTACCGCTGACTTCACCTAGCGAATAATTTAAAGATATAAAAATTGAAAAGAACCCCGATACAAAAAAAAATTGAACTTAATCTCCATATTTTTCAACTGTGAAAATATGAAAAGCTCGTCGCTAATGGTCATTCAAATCCGAGCGAGCAAACCGCACTGTTAGCAATCCGTTTTCATATTATTATTAGAGCAATACACTCACGGGCTCGCCGCGCAATATTCACGCTGGGACTTTCCACGATTCAATTACGAAAAATCTGTTCAAATTCAGCTTAAACACACACAAATATATACTCACGGATTCATTCGTCCGGGGCAACTAGAAGCGACAGCTGTCGTATATTACTTTTGTACCTGTACTACATATACAGTGTATAACACTTCAGGCTCACGACCACAGAATTCACGACTTTTATTTATTTTTTCATAATGGCCGCCGATTTCAAGCGCGAGTGTCACATCCTTTGTTTCAACATGTTATTATTATTATCTCCTTTATTCATTTAACAAAACTTATAAATTATATTTTTAAATACATATATAAAAAAACATCTATTTAAAAATATAAAAAATAGTAGGTACCCCACCGGCATCGGGTACAGGGACCAAGCTACCGGTGGTTAGGGCTCCAAGGAGAGGAACCTCCTCACAATGCGTGCCGTGTCGAGGAGTACCGCCTTCTGCATCAGGCCCTTGACCCAACTGTCTAACGCGAGCCTCTTGAGGTGTTGGTCGAGGCGAATTATTAATAATTATTATTCTCTTTATTCAATCATAAAACTTATCAATTACATTTTTAAATATATCGTAAAAAAAAATACAAAATATATTTAAAAATATAAAAAATAGTATCCCACCGGCATCGAGTACAGGGACCAAGCTACCGGTGGTTAGGGTTATTAATTATTATTATTATTATTAATTATTAATTATTATCATCGAAACGTTCAGTGTGCTTTTATTTATTCAATCTACTGGCAATAAATCTAACAGTCGAATCGTGCTATGACAGCCCAGTGGATTAGCCCAGTGGTTGTAGTTCGACTTCGATACCCGGTCACGTACCTGTCTCTTTAAACGTGCTTTTAATGTGCTTATAAATAAATTGTCACTTTGGACGTATAGAAGTGTACACGATTATTTTAATACTTAGTAATTAGTAAGATTCCGCTTTTAAATAACTAGCCGTATTCTCTCAAATTATTTTTTTCGTGTACGAAACGTGTCGTTGGCCAAGGAAACTTGTAACCCCATGAACTCAGCATAAAAGTTGTAATCTGAACTCATGAAGTCATCGACTTATTTACAATAGAGTCGTTGTTCATCAACTGAGCAATGCGGGTAGCTGAACAATGTTCGGGCGCGGCGAGTGGCGGCGCACTCCGCACTCCGCACTCCGCACTCCGCACTCGGTGTGCTCCAGTTAGTCAATTTAATTTTAATTCCAGCTTTTAATAACAATTCGTAGGTGGCGAGGAGACTGGAGCGAGCGGCGGCGCTGAACAAACGCGCGCTGTGAAATCTCTGCCTTTTATTTGATATTTCGTACATTTATAGTCTCTAAATGAGTTTTGAGTACATCGCCAGTGCAACTTAATGTGCTTGCTATTCGCGATGAAGTTTGCGTTTAATTAATGTTAGGTTTTATTCTACTCCGGACGGCAATAGGCGTGAGCATATGGATGGATGGATGGATAGGTTTTATTCTCCGTTTTTAGTTTTGTGTTTTTGCTGCAGTTTGCCAACTCGAATAATATCTTATGGACAAATCTTTGGAACTGGATTTCCTTGTATTTGTTAAGTTTACTACTCTGGCTAAGCTAAATTGCTTTTATTAGGATGTGAGTTGTGTTATACAAGTCCAGGGAGCGGATCCTGTCTCGATCTAAAGTCAAATGTCTTAATGACTAGGTGACTGACGCAGTCTAGCTCTCGCCGATTCAATTTCTGAATAATAAATAACAGGGTTATGTTTATTCCCTCCCTCGTCATCGGTGTATAAACAACCACATTTCAATATCGGATTACAACGCTTTAGCCAACTCGGGCAACACGTCCAAGACGTCTTGTATATCAGTCGCACTATCTCTGAAGCAGTGTACAATCTGCAATGTATATGCGCAATCAGCTGTCCGTGTATTTAACGTGGGAATAGAGTAGTTACCTTTCCAGATCACATTCGATTGGATTATTTTCATTGAACATCAAAATACATCAATCGTATTCAAAAGTAGCTCCTTTCTACGATGGAGTTATTATCTACATAACATGTCTCCGTTATAACATTCGTAGCGAACTCTTCGCAGGCACATTACTTTTAAGGCTGATATTAAATGGCTGTTTAACGTTTATTCGCTTCGTGAGGAGCGAGCATAACATTTGGTGCCATTATACGAACGAAAGTAGCATACATTATCTCCTAGCTATTATATAATCTGCCATAACTGAGACGATTCTTAACTTGTATCATATAGGGTAGACTCATAAATTCAAGGACATCATTGTCTGGGTATATTAGCTCTGCCCTGCAGTTTCATCCACCGTGCTCGACTATTCGAATACTCAGTGACCACCCGTCTTCCCAATGTCATTGATCGGCTCCTAAGGGTTATAGCTTAATTATAAGTAACCTTTAATCTTCCCTAATAACTAGGCTATCAAATGCAAAAAGATATATTCAAATCGCACTGATAGTTCCAGAGACGTGCAGAGATTTCTTTATTAGTGTCTAAATTACTCTTTACATGAACCAGAAGCAGCCACACTCATTAGGTATTATAAGTTGATGTATTAAAACCACACAATTGATTGATATAGGTAGTTCTAAAACTATCTTCAATACAAAAAAAAGGTTAACAAACAGAGGAGTGAAACGAACTGTATAATTTCATCTTTCCATATTTAGATATCCTTAGAGCGGTAGGCGTGTGACCACGGCTAAGCCAGCGAACTGAACAAGTAATATAATCATTTAATCACGATGGCAGAATCCTTATCGGCAACAAACTTTCCCAACAAGTAGGTATTAGTCGTGCGAACTTCAGTGGAGAAGCCTGACCTCTTGCCGCCAATACGGCCGTAACCTAGCACCTCAGCCCGAGCGACCGTCGCAAGCTGCCTTCTAGATTAGGTCAATCTGGTTTACATAAAAGTGATTTACGTTTAACTGTAAAATTCTGTGCTATGGTACTATTGTAAAATGAAAAATCCGTGTCTAATAGCCGGGTAAAGAGAAAGGATTAAAGTTTCAACATTTTAGTTTAATTTAACAAAAATATTTCTACGCTAGCACCTATTATCCGGGTAGAGGAATATACTATCAGATAAACCCGCGCCAAGTTTAAATCGTCATTCTGATCAAATCTGTAATCAATAGTTATCAATCCGTGGCCAAACGTATGGGTGTAATTCTCATGATCATGTTCAGTGCCGAGCCCACTATCAGTAGATAAAGGCCAAAAAATGTAGGTGATAAATCAAGTGGTAGGCTTAAGCTGCAGACATCAATAAAGGGCCGGCGGCGAGACGCACCCGCCGCGGTTATTTTTCTATATTTGACTAGATGACTCAATACGGAGGTCTCCTATTGTTTTGAAGCTAAAATTGAGTATTTTTGTTTATGGTTACAAGTTACAGAAAACATCGTTACTATTGAGGTTGTACTGAAACAAACATTCAGGGTAACGTGCAGCCGTAAATGTGAAGTACCCGTACAATGTCTTGATACAAACACGACGCTAAATTGTTGTAGCGATGTGCTGGGATTCCGATAGTGATAATAATATAATTTATGTCGAATATCAATGAATGAGAGACTGTTCTTAAGATGAATATCATCTGTTATTTCTCATAAACTTTATAGTATAGACGTGGCAGTTTTATGAGTACTACTATCTTATAAATTTGGCGGCTTATAAAGAGGATATTTCATCGACAGAGGCACATTCAGAGAGCATTATAAGTTAAATGCCCATGGAGAGTAATTTTGGGCTTCAAACGAACAATACTCGGATCACTACCCAACTTAACCACGTAGAGTAAAAACCTGCCAGACTGAAATGGGGTTGGGCGGGACATTCTTTCTCATTTAGGAGAAAGTAGATGGTACACCTTGGTGGGGTTTCAATTAACATTGAAGTTCAGTGTGCCAATAGTACTACTACAAAAGCAAGTTTAGGGAACAGTGAAAACGTATTGTAATGGACCCGACGACATCGAGACGTAAATCAGCTCCAAGCGACATAAATGTCGTGCGCAGCGATCGCCCGCGCCCTGAACACGCTCTGAGAGCTCGTTCAGTGCGTGGTTCGACAGCGAGAGAGAACTCATTGTTGCCACTTGCTACTGCCACAGTTGCTCTCTACACCTTATTAAAATTGTGCAATGTGCGCCGAGCCGAATGTTCGCACATTTTAATATGATCATCGCCAGTCGCGGACAGTAGTTACACATGCGGCTAATTGTCGCTTCAGCGCTGCCAAGTGCCAACTGCTCGCCTCCCATTGCACTTGATAATTGTGTTTGAAACATTTTATGTCGGGAGCACAGTGCGCACTTCGCCAGTCCACCCCGCTACTAATGACGGGATATTTGGAAACCGTAATATAATCAAATATAACATTTCAGTAGATATAGGTATATACGTCATACAGTATTCTTGCTAGAGCTCGCAGAAGTAAATGCCTTATATTTCATAGGAGTAGTTTTGTGGGCATACTCATCAAATGACTGGAAATAATAAGAGCGCAAGCGGCGACACTAAGCACAGAAGTTTGCCCCGTGCGCCGTGCGCCAATATAAGCCGGGAGAAACTTTTTTGTATGGCTTTTAGATGACTTATGTCGTCGTTATCCGGTTTTTGCGGCGTTCTTTCCTCCAACTTAGATGTAGGTCACGCAGCGCCCGGGTGAGGGAACTTATAACATAAAGATTAGCTTTATTGCAGACTCGGCACAAATCACTCCGAATGCTTCGTGAACATGTAGGTGGGTGTTCAATCAAATACAAATGACTGGGAAACTTGAATGATTCAGTTTAATTGAAAGATTATTATTAGTTTGCAATTGTTGGAGTGAATAATCTCGGTAGGTAAATAGATAAGCGTACCTGTGAATGCCGACTAATTTGGGTCTTTGATTTTCCACGTGCAAACTTTGAAAGTAACTGGGAAATCGCTATGAGGATGATAACTTGAAAATAACTTAATTTTGATTCGCGCTAAAATGAGATGGAGTTGGCGGCATAATTACCATGGCGCTCAAACTCATCACAGTTATAATTAAATTGTGATGAGAACTGATCCAGTGATTCGTATGTTCACAAGACTACAATTTCAAAACCCGTGCGGGTCGATTCAGTGAGTGTTGTATGTCGAAATCGCGATCGAGTACAGTGCGAGAACGCGGACAGTGGTAGGGGCGGCGCGCGTAATAAACGAGTGCATGAGAGGGTAGGCAGATACGGTCTGCCCAATAATAACTAGCTCGGCGGTCGTCAGTGCACCGTGATCAAAGCACTTGAAACAGCGCGGAAATATCGGTTACTCAATCAAAATAATAAACATGGTAAATATCCCGGTGAGTGTTATACTATTAATGAAACCACTCAACTGAAATGAAGCTAAGCCAGCACGTGGGCTACGACGACGGGGTGCCCATTACTCTTCAAATGATAATCAGATTCACTCAGAACAGCCGAGATCTGTAGTCACTGTAGAGAACTGCTTATAATACCTGCTAGTGCTGATATACCCGGCAGTCGTTCTTAATGTGTGTGCTTAGAGGTGCGGTACGGAGCCGGCGCGCGAGAATTTCTCTAATCTATGGCCGCGACGGCGAGATGAATGCTCACTCGGCTTGGCGCCCTAATGCACCCTCGCTAACGGTTTTAAAGCAAAACAAACATAATTATGGTAGATGGGATGAAACTACTCAGTACATACATTACTTCTGTCCTAAGCCCGTGCAGATGCGGAGTGGCTGTGGCACCGAGATGCACGCGTATTTTAGAAGATAATACGTCACTATTTTTGGATGTTAGTATTTTAAGCTCATGGTTTCCGTAAGAAAATTACTGAAAAACTTATTTTAAGCATATAAGCAATGTAATCCATTCTACGGAAACTCAAGTATAGCAATTCTCCAATCGTGCCATAATGAATAGAGTATAAAGAGGTATAAAACAATAAAATAATACCTATAAACCAAATAATATGTGAGCATGACAGACATCACTCTTGCCTCCATACACACCAGAGGTGTTTGATAGCCCTGTAGCGCTTGTAAATGAGATTATGCGACTCGGAGACGAGCTCCGCGCAGCAGGCGGCGCCGGCGAACAAGTCATAAAGCGAATTCGCGCCGAACTGCATCAAGTATTAAAGGTTATTATCGTACGAGAGTTCTACACGAGCTGAGGAGCTGCACGCCTCGCAATTGTTTCACCGGCGCGGCGCGGACTAAATCAACGTCACTACGTTAAAGAATGCCCGAAGTGTGCAGTAAATAGAGTAATAAATCACGGAGTATGCACTTATTTTGTTCCTCTTTGTACAAGGTACTTGCTGACCCTGTCCTAGTTTCACTCGGCTACAATTTTGTATAGAACCGATTGCAGCGCTACCTAACATTTTGGCAGAATCGAGATAGTACCTATCGTCACGACGGTGTACAGTACATGCTCCACCAGCACTCTTACCTAAGGCCTCTGTTTAAAGTACCGGTCATTCAGTTGATTATTGTACATAATATGTCAAATATTGACTGTTATTGATTTTTTATCTAATTTGGAACTATGGTAAAAACAGTTAGAATTTAAATTGCCTGCCAGTGGATTTGAATTTAAAACCACCTCGCTCGTCGTTGCATTACATACAATGTTAATTATTTCATTATTTGTCTTTGGAGGTAATGAGTGCGGCGCGTAGCAGTTACAATTGCCATTTTAATGTACGAAATAATGAAATTCAGAATAATAAAATTCCCTTACAGCAATACTCACGACGTTTCGTTCCTCTCTGTTGGGGTTCAACTAAAAATGAAAAGTAGGTATAATAAACGTCCAACTGTACTAGTTAATTATAGCTCACGGCCATTTAGTTTAGACGAAAATTCTGCAACATTTATGATATCGTAGAACTAGCGTTACTGCGACTTGCGACTCGCATTGCTTCAAACATTTATATATTCCATAAAGCGCAATTTTGGCGCTGCAACTAACTCTTTTTTATAATTTTTTATGACTTTGTATTCTAGAAATTGATAGCTGCATGTCTGCAAACGTATAGACAAATCACGCTCAAGGCACGATATCGGCCAAATATCTATAACTTATGGTATAAGTGGCGTTCCAAGTGAAAATTGCTGGGTGCTAAATAATAGCATGTGGGGTGCTGCGGGGCGGCGCCTCAGTCTAACGAATGACGCGCATAACTCAGTCTCAGGCAGACGTGTGGGCAAGTGCTACTTTTACCGACGGTTTTTCGTCCAATAGTAGCCAAAATTGCACTAAAATTTGGATGGGTTTCTGGATGATTAGAAAGCATACTTAAGTTAATATTATCATGATTCACAAGTGCGTTGATATATAAAATAATCGTTACTCGCGCAAACAGGTTAATTATCCAGGTGAACCTACATACAAGTATATTTAGGTAGTATATACATAATGCTCTCCTTTAGTAGGCAGAGATGATAATTCTCGAGCTTAGTTGTATGCGGTTCATGCACGCCTGCTAGTTTCAAGTGCTTCTGACTAGGTTTTTTTTTAGTTGTCAGTACATTTTTTCTGAACTCATTATGATGTTTATTTTGTATCTGACGCATTTGGTATTCTAACAACAGCTTGGTTTCATCGCTCTTAGAGAGAGCCCAGCAAACATGTGGTCATATTTGTTGGTAGTCTTAAAAATTTCTCTGTATTTTCATCATTTTTATTTTGCGGGCGACGACACGGCAATGTTTACGTGACATCTGGCTGGAGCTTGTCTCGTGTACCTTGCCATAACAACCGCTGCACAATCTCGTTCAGTTTACGTGTGGTTAAGTGATCTGGTTTATTCAACTTTATGAGCGAATTTTTCTTCGAGCACATCCCAGGGAGCATTGCGAGTGCTGCGGCGCGCTGCGGCATACGGGTGGTCAACGAGCGCTCTGCTTTATTGAACCACTTCACTTGGGGAATGAACACTAAAACTTGATGCATGACAAACTTAGTAAAAAGACATACCTACATATATTCACGCTTACTATGATTTTCGGTCCTTTACGTTAATAGGGGGCAAGCCTATTGTCGTCAAGTGGGCACTTAGTAATGGGCCGTATCAGTGGGCGTAATCAGTCGCCTATTACGACACCTACAAGAAGAGATGGAGTGGCCCTAATCTACTCTACCAGGAACTACACGAACAAAGAATTAAGCAATATTACTGGGGTCATTTATTGTGAAGATACTATATTTTTTAGAGCAAGACTCAAACACTCCGAAGTTTTTTAACTCTAAAATATACATTGGAACATTGCATTCACTAGTGCTCAAATTGAATCATGCCCTTCTTTTGAAAAGTACCAATCTATGATTTAGATATTGGTCTACTTGATGTTCGTAAAATTAATTTCACTCCTCCAAATATTTCACTTAAATAAATTGATACTTGACATAAATGTCCTTATGTGACACGTTCTTGACTTACGATTGCCGATAGTCTGAGCTTGATATTAGCCTCTTTTAAAAACTGCTTGAAATCTGAGGAGACAATTTTGTTCTCAAATAGAATTTCCAATTATTTATACTGAATTATTTTTAAATTTATATATTTTTTTTTCAATTAGATAATGGATGTGCAAATACTATTATTACTGGCATATAAACAGCCAGTCAAATAGGATTTATATATTTATTTTACAAATTCATAACCAATTTATTTCGAAATAGACTGATGTACATTATTCTGTAAGTTGATTAATAACTATACATAAATATGTGCTCCCATTCAGTTGTAAAATTAATATTTGCTTAAGTACCTACCTAAACTTCAAATTACAACCACGGTTCATGGCGCTTACATTAAAAAAAAAAGTACCTAACTCTTAAAAACGAAAAGTTTAAGATCAATTTCGTTAAATCTGCAGTAAAGCTCTAGTTTTCTTTTATTTGGCACTGTACCTATTAGTTTGGAGGGGCAAACCGGCACTGAGTTCGTTTAAAAGTAGGTAGATGTATAACGGTGGCTACAAAACATGTGCACGACTGAGTTCCTATGGCAAGGAGCTCTAAAACCACTACATCCCGGAACAAGAACGACTCTATGCGAGTAGGCATGTGCGTAATGCGGTCCATAGGGTGATAAGGTTGGTGTACGTTATCAACCGGTAGGGTAACTTCAAAGTGAAACAGAAATCAATAAATCAGTTTACGAGTTTCTTGTTAGTTTTAAAGTGAAGCCTTGAGAGAAAGCTTAGTCTTGAACCTCAGCGTGCTTGGTACTGTGGACGTTTCATCAGGATCTGTGACCTCTTAGACGATATTAGTGCAAACGTATCATAAAATGTTATCTACCATTACCTCAACCATAGCTCAAACATGTCTATAACCTTCGAGCAAGTGTAATAATTTGACATACCGCAGTGCATGTATATAATGAAGATACACAATGGAAAACACACATATTTTTCATTATTATACTACCAATTATCGAAACAGGGATTTCACCAATTCAAGAAACTTCGCATAAGTATTATTCGCAAGTTCAGCTGAAGGTTAACCAGCTATACGTCACCCAGTGGGTACCAGCCAGCTATCTAACACACTTTGTCACTGTCTGCTGCGCTGAACCCTGGGAACATAAATTGTCACAGATTGTGACTTCATATCATCGCTGCATCTATGCGCTCCTCCACTCAGACAGACTTAGCAGTCTTTGAAATCTTCCACTCGTTCCCTCTCAGTTTGTCGCTCGTGTGAGGTTCCTTTGATGTCTGAGGGTCTCCTATCGGGGCTTCGATGATAAATGAAGTTAGTGCGGCCGCTCAACGCCTCATGTTCGCACATATGAACGATGGCGGAAACTATTCTAACGTCATTGGAGTATTTAGACTAGGCTAGTTTGTTTGCTTAAAAATGAGCTCAGCCAAGCCAATGTAAATGATAACGACATTTGAACAGAATTGGGGATTCATTTCTTTGGACTGTTTATACCGGAGATTGATGGCACTTGATGTAATCTACTACACATATTGAATACACACTTGTATTTTCCACAGAGTTTAATAAAAACCACCTTTGAAAATGCCGTAAGGCGAAACCGGTCAGGTTCAAAAATAAAATTAAATTCTGTGGAAAAATATGTACTCGTACAAGTGTATTCTTCAATATGATTAATGTAAACGATTATATTTTATGGTGGTCTATTTTAGCTAATTGGCTATGACTATTCAGTTTAGTAGCTCGACCATAAATGGACAGATTGAACCGATCCAGTTCTGGTACCTTAAGTGGACTAAACTCCACATAGTTAGGTATTACAGATGAAGCAAAAACCTTGCTGCAAAAAGGCCATATTTCATAGTTTTCCTAGCTCAAGTAACAGTCAACAGAGTGCCGCGGTCACGAGCTACATTATCCATGGACAATATATAAATAACAAATAGTTTGCGGATCACCCACTAAGTGATATTGGTAATCTTTTAAAAATGCTGTCACAACACAACACAGGGTCGCGGGCCGGCGGCAGGAGGAGCTCGCAATAAATAATGTAACGAGCTGTGAAACTGTCGCTACTCCATTGAGTACATTGTACGGCGTACTGATTTCTAATACATATCTGTTTGATACTGAGATTGAGACGTGACAATTTAGAAAATAAGATAATAAATGATGGATGAAAATCTACTTGATTGTAATGGTCCTCTGAATCATGAGTCAAGTGGTCTATTTTACGTAAGTTTTCTAGCGCTCGTCCGTTAGTCGAATTCGATCCCAATATGTTCACATGCGAAATACGCACATTGGGACAGGGTTATGCCTAGCAGTGAACTTTATATTAGGTAGCACGAAATGTAGAAGCTTATCTGGTAGACGGCAATAAGATCTACAATAATAAGATTGCAATAAGCTGGCAAATATATGCGTCATAGTAGCACTCTCCCATCCCCGTTATATCAGTATACTCTGCTTACTGTTTTTTTTTAAATATAATACTTACCTCGATATAAGTTTTATGCTTGAAATGGTAAAAAAATTATATGATCTTCTCGAAATTTGAAATTCTCCTTACTGTAAAATTAGATCATTTAGGAAAAGTCGTGAGACCCGGGCGACTATTGGAGTCGCAAAGTGAATTACGAGCGGAATGCAGCGGAACGAACCAATCGCAGGCACTCTGACTCGTCGGATTCTATTACTTCAAATTGCGTTACTGTATCTTATGAGCATGTAGAAAACGTGTCGGGGCTCCATTCCAGCTGCGAGATTGGAACAGGACGGCAACCGTGTCGTGTCATTAACTTTAGACATGTAAACCATTTCAACTGAGACAATATTTAAGATGTTGTGGCGTATCAATCAAATCTACTCTAGTACGGACGGCTTTTACCTGCCTCTTGTCTCAGTGCAAAAAATGTGTGCTGAAGAAATGTGACCATTTTCCAAAAAGTATAGGTTCGCAAACAAAGTACAACCTTTTGAACACATTTTTATGTAAATATTTCAGGTTAGCATAGTAGTGAGGAGGAGAGCGTTATCAAATCCCGTGTTTATCCTACGGGATCAACGGCGATGCTCAACTTAATGTGAGGGCTGGATTACCGCGACCCGCGCCGAACCGACCCGCGCGGGGCTCGGGGCGCGGGGCGCGGGGCTCGCGTCCTGCGATCCTCAACAATGTCGCGGAATATCGCCTCATCACTAACATGTTCAATTAATCGCCCTTCGCGGACGAGTCGGCTCAGAAGTTTCGTCGAATCGAATAGCTTAATAATGTCGCGAACATACGATTCGCTCATTGTTACTGTTGAATGATACCAATATTTACTATGACTAAATCCATCCACATTTTCCACTGTTACATATGCTAGATACAAAAGCGCTGAAAGTGACCGAAGCAGTCCCACCTTCTTAATAGTTTGAATAATTCGAATCCACATTTGTCGAAGAGCAAAACCAGTGTTGAGTTATGCCCAGTCACGCCACTGGCCACTTAAGGTTGGTTCCCCATTCCCATAATCATTTCGCATGTATTGCCGGCGAGTGTGCGAGGTGGCGCAGGCCTAGGTCGGGAAGGGGGGGGGCGTGGGGGGCGCCGGCCGATTTCAATTACTCGTCTACTTTATCCCATTCATTTTTTACTAAGCCTCTCGGCTAGCGGGCCGCAGGTTCCGGCACGCCGGCATGTCGTCCGCCCATAAAGGGACGACTCTGGAATGTAGGCCGAATTCCGGATGGAAATAAATACGTAATTCGAGTCCGTTATTGGTGTGTCGCTACGACGAGCCGCGCCGGCCTAAGTGAGCCGGCTAGTGGCCGGAATAAAATCGTGAGGATGACCGATATTTTCTGATAGCGACTTCGACTAGGGAGAACTGCCAAACGCTTGAGCGTTTCTGGCGTACATATTGGTATCAAATATAACTCACATGGCGCTTTGCATCCTCAATACTTCTGGCTTACTCTCTTTTTATAGTTTACCTATTTTGTAGCTCGGATAGAACTGGATTCTATTCTACTATTCGAATTAACTTTCTGTGGAGCTCCCCGAGTGCCACCGTCTGTTTTTAGTGGGCCGATGCCATTGATCCAATTGAAGATACAATGTGAGTAAGGTGTCTAGTAAGAGTCATTTCTGTCATGGAATTCAATAGTAATTCAAAAAGGCGATTTCGGGCACATGAATACTGTAAAACACTTGCCTTTTGCGTTACAGTAATCCTCGCCTTTGTTGACTAGCTGTTGTGACTTACGTTCATCGTTACCCACATCGCGCGACGTGAGCGTAATCACATAACAAATAATAAACCAAATCATAATAACTTCTCGCATTCGTTTACACGAGGAGATACTAAATGTAGTCATTCAAAGCGAAGTACTCGCCGCACGGAATATAGAATTAACCGCGTGCAGGGGGAGGGGCGGAGCGGCGTGAATAAGTAATAGAGGAGCATTATCTGAGTTTGTGTCGCGCCTTCAGCCGCCAGCGCAACACCTCGCTCAATGTTAACTAGACTTGCTAAGGTGGTTTAATTTAATTTAACCAATTACGAAATAAATCCACAGTAAATACTGTATGTATATTAGCGTTAAACTGTGATCATTCCACAAATTACAAAGGAAACCTTCTTTAAAGACATAATACCATAAAGATGACTCCCGCACTCGAGATGGAGCGGACAGATCGTCAATCGTATCCTCTGCAGTGTTATTACCACTCGTTGTTCGTATTCAAAAATGACTGTCCTTACAATTCTGCTGCCAAAAACTTATGCATTCTAGTATCAATATGCGTACACTAATCCTGCCAACACTTGTCCCGTACAGTTCTTAAATAGGCAAGCCACAAACGACATGTCCTGCATCGTGCATTAGCTGGCTCCATCGCCGCAGTTGGCTCCAATCTCTAATAACTTCGACGGCATCAAGTCGGAGGATATTGCAAGTGTCTGAGACATAATACATTCTGTTCACTGATTAATGACTCCCACTGCCGCCGACGGCGTCACTCATAATGGCGGATATTTGATTAAAAGCGTATTCCAGGATAACGAGCGGCTTAATAGCTTCAACATACGGTCGTCGACGACGATGGGGAACTCACGTTATGTTGTGCTTGTGCATTAAGCGCTGACGCTCAATGGAGAATTAACTTTCTGCCGCAAATGTCACACATTTGGGGAGTAAGCACTTAATAGGTATAAAGCGGGGCTTTATGTAAATATTTTCAATACCTATTGACATGAATGAGTTTATGGTTTCTTGCTATTAGTAATAATTTAAAGAATATTTTCAAAGCAGTGCGGTTTCCTGTGAGGTAGAATACACGTGCATCCCATTTTTATTGTGGGTATCGTTTTAATGCGACTGAAGTCAGGGTTTTTCTGTTTTAGAAAATATGCCCGGCTGCAAGCGATAGGTTTGGTTTATCACGTAAAACCACAACGTCAGTAATCACGTTTTACTGCTGCTTATTATACCTATAGACTGATTCAGTAGTATACAAGTATGAGCGTGTGTTTAAAAAACGTTGTCTTTTTACGCTTACTCCATTTCATCGTTTTGAAAAAATAGCTTTTATTTCATGCAACGTTACTGTTTTGTCACAACTATAAAAAATACTGAAAGGATGCCGCTTGCGGATACTAATAGCTATGTTGCAATCACAGCTCTGTTCTATTTCCGAATAGTGCTGTCCATAATGAATCCTATATCAAGTGGACCCGCACTAAGCAGTCAGTAGTCCAGTAATGCCGGCTCCGCGCTCCGCGCCGTCCCGCGAGTCAACTGCGCGCTCACACACCGCAGATCACTTTGACAAGTGAGCCGCGAAATGGGCTCGGCGGAAACACGCGCCGCTAACGATACAAATGATTGGCGAGAGTTCGTTACTCGATCCGACTTCGAGCGCCACTGCTCATTCATTACGGTAACGATACCCTTTAGGACTGGAACGAAACGCCATCAATCGCACAGAGCGATCACATTGACTGGCAAGGATCAGTTCCCGAGAAGTATTCCTGAAATACTTTTTGAATAATCGTTACATGGATTGTAATAACGGTACCGAAATTTCTTCAATGGATTTGTTGGTCAACCTGCCTACTTTCTGGAAAAACAAACAAACCTTGCAGTATAACTTTTGGGGCCTTTTGATATACGATCCAAGTATTGTTAACTTTATTATGTGTAAAGTTGTCAACGTCGAGCAGTGCGATGACACTCCTTGCAAGTTTTTACGAGCTACCTGCCACACAACTACGCAAGCGACACACGCGTGAGATCTCAGGCGTCATCAGGCTTACCGCGTGTGCTCTAGTTACCTAAGTTGCCTAAGTCTTCATGCCGCGTTCGCTGTTATTAAGACAAAGCTTGGATCTTAGGTGTGGGGATAATAGTTACGAGGAGTTTTGAGCTGTGAATTCTGAACGCCGAGTTCCTCGATCATTATCTGATTCCTGGCTACATTAAGTTGACGGAAACTTTCAAATTGATTAAGTAAACTGTGAAGTGCAATTTGGAAGATATTTTCTATAATTTACGTGAATGTCAATAAAACCGCGAACAACATGGCTGCTGAAAAGTGGCCGAAACGTCGTAGGTTTAAAAGTAAAGAATAACAAATACATCAATGCAATTTCCATGCAACTTCAAATTTAAACCATTTCTAGGTACTTGTATGTTGAAAATAATATTACAATTTACGAGGATAATTTCTTAAAAATTATATATCTAAAAAAAAGTCTATATCTAAAGTAAATGAATGAGTATCTAAAAAAAATTAAAGTAAAAGTCTAAAGTAGACTTCTAAACATATTTCTTGACATTTCATGCAATAAAAGAAACACTTTTATTGTACAGACACCCCCTGCGCGTCAACAGTCGTGTCGTGTCAGTAGTCGACGAGAAAGGTATTTAATCTCCCAGTGTGTACGTACCGCATGTCTGCACTGAATTCAGCAATATAGTGAAGATACGCGCCATTACACACTACTTTGGACACATTCTGGAAAACAAGTGTAAAAGCGTGTGACAAACAGGAACGAAATGTCGTTTAAAACGCCATGTGCTGTGCACACAACATTGTCAGCGGTGAACGCATTTAACAGAAACAGATTCGGCATAAAACTAAATGGACGTTTAAATTTATTGTATGTTTGTACAATAGTCTACTTTATTGCTACGGTAATACGGCTTGTTGTACATAGTATCGACGCCAGGGCATCCATGTGCATTGTGATCGACGCATTGTCCGCGTCTGGCCACCCCTCTTCGCTAGCCTGTACTCACTCATACAAATATAACATATATTTTCTCATTCCTAACTAGGGTGGTCATTGATGATTGTGATTAAATAATAAGCATTCAAACATCTTTAGAAACTATCACATTCGTTATTAATAGTCTTAGCAGGATCTTATTTTAAAAGTAAACGAAAAATATGAATCTGCCTCAAGCTAAGACGCCCCATGTAACTTTGTGAAGGAGGGCTACCAAGCTAAGGAATCCTCTTCACTTCGCCCTGACAATCAAAAGTGGTTTTATTTAGCTTCTTTCGCGAGTTTTCTTTTACGTGGTAACCATATCCAATTGCACAATCACAATTTCCAAATGCCCACATACAGACACAATGGTGACGCCAACGGAATGTGGTTGAAAATAACAATTTTTAATGCCAACAGCTCGACTTCCAAATATGTGCAAGTGTTACATTATACTGGATGAATCGCGCAAATAAATGGTCAGGATAGCTTATGAAAATATATCGTAAATAGTCATAGTCATAGAAATCAGCTAGATCCTTGCATAAACTCTATGAAGATACACTAAGAAAAAAACTTCATGGCCTAACTGAAGATCTCACTAAATTACCTACTATCGTTTAGAGCTTGCGAATGTTTAAATATTAGAAATTCAAATGAAGGTAATTATTTAATCAGTGTACGTTTAGATGAGCGATATCAGAATAATACCACGTAATACATGGGTACAAAAACTATAAGTAGCAGACCTTCGACTCGACCTTAACCTTCACATAATAGTTTTTATAGAAGGCCTGGAGCACTGCGGCACTACGCTCTCCCCGATGTACTCCACCCCTGGCCCTCGGTGGCCCTCGGTGGCCTGCACAAATTGAACGATTCATGACCGAAGCATCATATTTCCACGCACAACATTCAGCTCATGCAATTTGCTTAGCTCCACTCTCCCGGGCGCTGAGAGCATCGTAAATATATCTTATCTACTTTATAAATTCCCTTTCATAATAATCCTTTTGTGGGTAACGCGAGATAGCTGAACGGATGTAGAATTTATGACGAACCAAACTTGTGAAGGATTTGCTATGCTCTATTTTGTACTTTCACAGCCTGCCACAACGATAGTGAATATGTATGTATAAGCCAAATGCATGTTTAAGCCAAATAGAAAATAAAATAAATATTTTCTTTCTTTTTTTTAATCAGCCAATGCTGCTACTGGCTTTAAGTTCTGCCGAGGCACTACTTCGCCTTACAAGTAATTATACACCGGTTTCGCCCTCAGATTAGTAGACCGTGCCGTTTCGTATGTGAACCCCCTGATTTTAATCTACAAACAAACTTGATATTTCAAGGTATCTTTGGTTCAACCAGCTCTAAATGGATAAGTTTGAAACGAAAATACAAATAAATTTTATAGAAAAATTTCTCTCGAACGCAGATTTTCTTAAAAGTTCAGCCGGAATATTCTGAAAGTGATGTTAGCGGTGTGTACCAACAACCGGCAGTCAAAGGAGGCAATTTGTGTGCGGAGCGGAGCGGAGCTGAGCGAGGCGGCCGGTGACGCGCGAGAGCCTGCCGCCTTGCCACGTAGATGTGTTACTTGCAGCGAAAACGTGTTGGTCGCGAGGTGAGAGCGGCGCGCAGAGCAAATGCGTTGAGTGTACGTGTTGCAAGCGCTTTATTGGATTTCCGCCGCCACGTTGTCGTCCCACCAGTGTTGCGAGCCCTAATGTAGGTCCCTCTTGCGTTCACGATGCATTTTAGGGAAATTGAAACGAAATTGTAAAGTATTCAATAATGGGCGTCTACTGCATAAAGTACTATGTATCTCAACACTACAGACCTGAATATAAGATTCAGTCAGCACAAATTCGACCCAAAACAATTAAAATATAGCATAAAGCTACTTGCTGTCGAAAGTATTTGAGGCATTGATATTCCTACTGTTGAGTCAGACTATTTATGCTAATGAAAATGACTTCCTCCTACATAATTTCCTCCTTCTCTGCCAGGCGCCTGAAGATGCGTCGATGATTTAAATAAAATACATTTTCAATTCACCATTGAAAATAATACTTTAACTAAGTAATGAGCACCACCGGAGGTTCCGTCCGCCTGCATTACTTCCCTTGGACAACTGAGCGCTGTCCCATATTTTAGCGTAAAGTGCAGTTGTTATGTCACCCGAACGATACTTTAGCGATTGTACTATTAGAAGCCCGGAACGGCCCGATTAGACTTGTTCCACTCACTATCAGTATAACATTTATATTGTCTGGGATAGTATAATAATCTTTCTTAGCTTAAAAACCGGGAAGAAAATATGCTTATCGTCACAGCATAGCTTATGAACTTAAACTCAATGTAAACAAGTAGGCAGGTAAAAGTCCCACTTATCGCCTTCACCACCAGATCAACCTCGAGACTAGTCGAGACACCAAACTTGATTACATTACTTATTTGTTAGTCTCAAGTGAAGCTAATACAAGCGTATTAATAACATGTACCCGGTTCAGTTGGAACGTAACCATATCAGACCGCCGCCGCACCAAAGAAAACTAACGGAATTAGATTGTAAGAAGAACGGAGTGAAGTTTTACGTTCCTCCTGCACTAAGACAGTTTCTAACAAGATAGATTTTTCAATAGGTACCCTTATATTGTAACTCTCCCGGTACTGTGGAGGTCGTGAGTGCGATTATTGTATTTGTCTCTGGTGCAAATTGCAGATTTTTCCAGACACTTAGTAGAACAGAGTCTGAAAAAGTGGAGGGCTGAACTTGGCTTAGCGCCTAAGGCCCGAAAGCCCAAAGTGGGTGAAAAGTGGATAATTACACCATAATAATAGCCACCTTAAATAGTTCTACGCTACTAAAACAACCGGCTTTAAGGGCTATTCCCTAATACTCCCATTAAGTACATCTATAAAACAAAGGGCTACTGTTTATCGCATACCCAAAGCATTTAAACTAAACCAGAGCAAAGTTACATCAGTGTTATGCGTCACGCGACAATTTATGCGCGTGCAAACTATACGCGCGCTCGACAAGCGCGCACGGTCGCGACACTTAGCAAACATCGCGCAGATGCGCTGTCGCTTGAGCGTTTGTACTAAGCGTTACTAATCGCTTGCTTAGTTCTGCACTGAATGCACACCGGCGGACACTAATTACAGGATTAAGAAGCGACACGTACGTCGTACTTGTCTGTGTGCTAACTGTTGCGCAGCGCGGGCTGCAATTAGTGACATCGCCTTCTGCACCTTATTCCAGAAACGAAACAAACACAGCACCGTCCTCATCATAAATACTTTCGCTAGCAATCACTGCAATACATAGAGAGAGGGAACAATGAAACAGGACCATAAATAAAGGATGCCATGCTTTTCTGAGTAAGAATAAGCTAATTCTACAAAAGAATTATCACCTACTTCCTGCAAATATTAACTTTATTTCTTACTTCTCTGCAGGCGTAACGTGATTAGTATATAAATGGTAATGAAATCAGGGACGTGAAGACGTTGCTCAATGGTGCTAGAGTAACCCTTGATTCAAGTAGTACAAAAAAGCGTACGATGTACATATTAGGCGCATTAGTAACAGGCACGATAGGTATGCAACCGGGGACGTGACAGCTACGCGACGACGACGACACGTTGTTAATGTCGTCGCACGTGACCATACCCAGGTATCACGAGTCACACTGTCTTTTAAAATGAATACGAATTATTCAGGCGAAGATTCGAACGGATTTTTTTAAGTTGACTGCAAAATTATAAAGACAATTTGGACCCAGAGATGGAGGATTCTACATTTCGCGACTGTTTTGAGATCAGCTCACACTTTCTCATTTGCTGAATGATCTGACTGACGTGACGCTAAAAGATTGAGATGATAGTGACCAAGAAATATATCAAGCTGGAGATATGCAAGCGTACTGTGTACACGCCTGCCTATTCCTCCAGGAATATAGACGGGAGTACGTGTCGGGCATGTTCAATGTGCCGGTGAGAGCAAACCAAGCATCTCCGTATATTCTGCAACCGCAATCGCCGGTGATTCACTGGCCACCGACAACACGCCGCTCGCTGCACACGACGAGCGCGCACCAAATGTGTGTCGGCAGACTAGCCACCACAATTTAGCTGCTCGCAATGTCCCTGTAATCGACCACTAATGCCATGACAATTCCAAAATAGCTAAACTTAGATGTTCTTGAAACTCGCAGTGAAGTCAATCAGAAGTCAATTGAAGGAGTTCCAAGAATTCATTTTGCTTCTTTGAAATAACATAACATAACATAAACTCACGCCCGTATTCCCCGAAAAATAGAAAACTTACCATAAAAAATGGCTAAATGCGAGAAGGAAAAAGGTGAATCCAAACTAACATAATAAAAGTGAAAGTTCGCAACTTTGTTAGTTGCCTAATCACGCAGGAACGGCTGGCCGAGTTTGGTTTTCAGGTAAACTATGACCTTGACTACAACATGAAATACTTTTTATTCGACAAGAAGTTCCTGTGTATTTACTTCAACGTGAAGTAAGAATAGCTGCGGCTAAGTACCCCGGAGACCGCGCTACATGGACTATAGTTCGCGCAAGCAGTTTGCTGCCAAATCGCAACTTATCCCACATGGGAGCGAAGAACAAAACAACCATAATCGCCGAAAGTTTCGGGCCGATAACCCGAAACATTTTCAGACACTCCATTACTGTTAAAAGCAGAGCACTTAATATTTACGTAGAGATTAGATTTTAACTTAGTGGCGGATATTAGAACGGTTAGAGTAAAAGCACTGAGGGTTAAACACCCGCGCACAACGTAGGGGAAGAACGGACAGGAGGAGGTGAGCGGTACTCGCAGCGGGGCCGGGGAGGGGTGCAAAGAAAACCAGCTTCACCTTGTTTTTACAGTTACTAGATTGAATAACGAGAATTTGCAGAACTTTCCGCCCAAACACCAGTGAGGAAAAACATTAAGGTTTAAAATGCACCGGATGAACGTTTTCTTGTATATAGTAACGAGCATATATTGACGCTAGGCAACGCTTATCGAATACAAACGTGTGTATTTGGGACTCGATAATCAGAAACCACTTTGCCTTTTTCGTAAAACGTGTCCCATTGTAATAAGCGAGGAATTTTGAACCAAAAAGTATGACGAAACATGAATGCTCTAAATATTAGATTCATTAAAAGGAATGTTTTTAAATAGCTTAGGTTATCGATTTTTGTGGTCATCGGCTCGCGTGGCGTTCATTCCCTGCTGAAAGTGCGTTCTAATCAGCTCCGCGGTCCTAACTTCAAAAACAGAAAAACGCGCCTCGTGAATAAAGTATAATGTCACTCCGGGTGTAGGCGTGTGATCTGCGCCGGCTCTGGCGTTAGACGTGGCATGGAATTGCCTTCAGTGAAGTATTGACCCAGATGTGTGACGTGACCGGCGGACGCGTGCCGAACACGGGCACATAGACCGAGGACGCTGCGCATAATATTACGGCACGCGTGATCCACACGCGCTCTATTTTCAACTTGGAAGTTTCATGTAAAAGCATGGATGTGGTAAAGAAAATATCATTTATAAAAAGTGCATTA
Organism: Eilema sororculum; assembly: GCA_914829495.1. Lineage (NCBI taxonomy): Eukaryota > Metazoa > Arthropoda > Insecta > Lepidoptera > Erebidae > Eilema > Eilema sororculum. The sequence goes on from OU618533.1 coordinate 29,502,744, forward strand.
TTTTCCCCCCTAAACTGCCTCGCGCACCTGTGTCAAAAATATATTTTGCGATTTTCAAAACGTTTGTCCTAAATTTTAGTTCTTTTCTTCGTAAATGATTGCATTTAGTATTTAAGATATAGATCTATGTACTTGATTCATATTAATAATAAAGGTGAATTTATGTTCATAGGTGCTTTTACGTAAAACCACCTAAGATAAAGAAAGATACGAAAGACGGACGTAGGTAGTTTTGTATCTAACTACGGAACTCTAAGACGATGCATGTCATTTCATATTTATGCATTTAAAAGTGTTTATACTAGAGATTGATGGCGCTTGGTGGAATCTGCAACACATATTGAATAACACACTTGTACTTTTTCACTGAGTTTATTTTATTTCTAAACCTGACCGGTTTCGCCTTACGGCATTCTCAAAGGTTTCTTTAATGCATTTAAAAGTGAAAACCATCACTTTGTTACCCAAAAACAACGTCATATATGTGCATTAACTTTGAATATAGAATCTAAATAATAAATAAAATATTTTCCTCTTTATATATAATACAAATACCGATCGTATTTTACGTCGCTTCAATTCCGGAAGTCGTACATATAACAATTTTACATGTCATAAGCAAGTGTACGCGGACAAAAAGGAAAATATAAAAAATGTTTATTGTAACACACACGCGCTACAACAACATCCGCGGTACACTATGTATGTATGTGTGGGGCCATAGATAGAAAATCACTTTTATTGCAAAGAGCGCCAAAGGGCCTCTTCTCACCGATTTTAAATTGCAGGCCCGCACACTAAGGAAAACGTAAAAACGTAAGTATTATAGTTCTGACTGTATGTAAAGGAATAAAACAACCGACATTTTCATCTTGACACAAGTACTTTCTACTGTATTCCATTGAATATAAACTAATTACCCTATAGTGTCAGTTTACTTAAGCAATATAATCAAATTCATAAAAAAATCCTTTCACCGAGCATGATCCGCGTCAATCATAAATACCTAAGTCTTTTAATAAAATAATTAAGTACTAATTGCTTCACAAGTTCTAACTTTATTTTAATATTTACTTACTTACTTAAAGAAACACAACCAGCCTCCATCTCATTATTAAAACAAATTGAACTCTATAATAAGTTTCAAAATAAATGAAAACAATCGAAGTAGCAACACGACGACTTGTACTGAAACTAAACAGCTGTAACATTCGTGGCACAAAATATATTTGAATTAGCATTATATTAATATTTGTGATTGTTCATCTTTTGTGTTGGCATTAGCCTCAGTTTATGAAAGAAGAAAGCCTTGACAATATTGGTAAAGAATTCCAAGAGTTTACGTTGCGGGATAGATAATGTAGTACACAGCTAATTAAAGTCGATTATGTATATTTCTGAGGGCTACCACCCTTTTCAAAGTGCGTTCATATTCGTACATCTCGATCTGTTCAACATCAAGAGACACCTTGCGCTATCGGCGAGGATCACTCAACAACAGACACCAAGATGATTTAGTAACTTTGTTCTGTGAAAATTTCCGATTGCGATACAAGTCATTGTACGACTTCTGTTTGAGACGTGGCGGAGTTGTCGACCTGCCTGACAACGGCACAAAGACGAGCTCCGACTTCGAGTTTCAACAGATTGACACATCCAACAGTTTATATACGAAAATAACATTGTGAATCAACTGGATCAGAGTAATCCTATGTAAAATACTCCGTTTATTAAATATGTTAACAATTTAAAACTTGGAGGACTAAATAAATCTTGAGACACGACAGGGCGACCAGCAATATCCTTCGGCGAGGCGCGCGGCACGCGACACGTCCCGGCGCCATCACACTACAGTAAATCTAATAACGGTGCAATGTACACACTGTGCAGCACCAACACTGTCCTGCTGTCTACGCCCCGGGCTGCGGACGCGACACACGGATTTCTTTAATATCATATTACAAGTCTGCAGAGAGCAATTTAAGTCACTTGAATTCGGGTATTTCTGGGAAATTCCACTTCAAATTTCGTGCACTGTATAAACACGTCTGATAAAACTGCTGAGCTTTCTTTGTGTAGGTAGGTACATAATCCGAAAGAAAATCTAAAGTGTGTTCACTGCAACAGGAACCTTGGTGTGCCCCTCGTCTTATCCTTATCAGTACAGCGATCCAATAATTGCCTCACGTGCGTTCATACTCGCCAGTGTTTTTCAATACGCGGAGTATATTGAATTTTACGAATTTTTCAATTGTTTCATCCGTAGAGAAATGATTCCAATGAACTTTTGTGTAAACCGAACATTTCAATTAAATCCAAGACAAAGTTTTTGTCTGTTCGGTGATCGATTCTGTTTTTATTTACCGGCAACACACAGCTTGTTAACACACCGGTGCCACCATGGGATACGGCGAGGAAGGGGGCGCCGGGCCGGGTCTGCAAATAAAATAAAGTCACGCGTTGAAAAATTGGAAATTCAATAAGTTCGGCGGCGAGCAGCGAGCTCCCCTCGACGGCGACTGCGAGGTTAAAAACATGATAGATGATACATCGCTGCAGTTTTTAGCGCACCGACAAGACGCTCGCACTGGGGCGGAGCGGCGTGGTGGCGCCGCTGATTTATGGCGGAGCGATCACATCCGCCACTCTTGTTCCACTCGCTCGGCAAAGTGCTGCCATACATATAAATTTGTAACAGCAAACATACCTTTGTAGTCTCAAAGTTTTCTTCTAGGAACTTTCTTATAAATATATTGCCTCTCATGTTAATTGAATAATGGATGCAAAAATGTTCATCTGAATACATTTTATTATTTTCGACTACAATCGCTATAACTCAGAAACTTCAAGAAATTGTGTTCACAATTTTAATGTGAGAAAATTCCCTTCAGTTTAAACTTTATTATGTACGCGGTAGTTCCTTTGTCGAATTGAACTCTCTCAGCTAACTGTCTTAACTTGAAGCCTCATTGAACTCAGCTCGCACCGGGCACGCTCGCATCGACGCCGCAATGTACGTCGACAAACACGTCGCGGTGTCATCAACAAAGTTAGGCAGTTCGAGCTGTCGTTTCCTGAGGCGCCCCCGCCTCGCCCCCGACGGTGCACGTCGCTATACGACTCGCGTCGGTTTGTTTGAACGAGAAGCATGTTTAAATTCATCACCATGCACTAGTTTCAGCTATCATATATATTCAAACTCAAGTATGTTTTAACCATTGAGAGTCTCAGACAGAGAATATTTTGATATTTATAATATTCGTCTACTTTAGAGCTGTTGCAAACTACCTAGTTCATTAAGATTCAAACCGATGCAATATTAGTAGCTAGCTGCCTGCAGTGACAAGCGCGCGCTGTTTACTGCGACCTCGACAGCGCCGCGCTGATGTCTGCTCGGGACGCGCCCGCGGTGCGAGCACCACCCAGTACCAACTGTATTGCATTGAGCTCTAGTCTGTACCTAAAGTTTGCGTTATATTATGATCTGCCTGATCATAATACATTCCCTACACCGTGGGCTGATTCACCTGGGAAAGATTCACCTTTTCTATGTGAGTCACCTCGTGAGACACTTCGGGTACGCTAGTACTGTTATCTATTCTGTGCTTCGGGGATAAATTCATAAAACATTCGAGAAAGATGTAACTCTTGTGGCAATGTCTCCTAATCTTACATCTACGATACCTAAACATACAAACCATGAACTAAATTTTCTGTAATGGATCCCTCACTGTGTCGGACCAACAATACCTATGGTAGGTGAAATCTCGCTGTTAATGCTATACTCCTCTACCTATAGTTACCTCTACCTTCAAGAATAGTATATATAAATAGTATATGTGCTGTACTTAATATGTTTATGTAGAAAATAACGTGAAATAAAACCATTTGTTAATTCTGATCGTCGTTCTGGAACCCAAAGCTATCGTCTTGAGGAGTAGGTAAGCGATTTCCCGACTAAGCTGTCACCGGTTAATCCAATTATGTATTATTCGAAGTACGTTAGTGGGGACAGTGACGAGGGTCAGGGCGTCAGGCAGCCTCCAGGTGCAGGTGGCCGGCTCCTAATCACTCTCCATTATATATCATTTTGCCGAGCGTTCTCTGAGATTTCATCAAGCCCTACTTGCTTAGATCACATCATATAATATTGCTGACACTTTATATTATTTCTGGTCAGCCCTTTGCTTGTTTCTGCATTTTAAGTATCGATGCTATGCCGCGTCATACACCACTGCTTAGTTAAGAATAATACCATCAACAGATCACTCTGAACTGTCGATGTATGTTTCGGTCTCAGATAGTTCACCTTTATTTGAGTTATAGCGTGCTGTTATGTGAATATGCGCGGTGTGCGAGTACACATCTACGTCGAGGTGATGTTGTGCAATAAACGCGTACGTTATTAGGTACGTGAGCGGTAGACTCGTTGTAAAACTCGTATAGGTACAGATAGGACTGCGCAGTGGGTTAATCAGAATCGTGGTGGCTTGACTCTCTGTCTCCGTTTAGTTCCCGTATAATATATGTTTGATAAGTAGATAGAAGCTTCAGTAGGTACTTGTAGGTGCAGACACCGGTAAGGATATAACAGAGGCCACTAATTGCATGTACCCTTTCCCTTATTCAACAAAATGAGAAGAGTTTTGTGGAAATCAATACCCTCAAATTAAATATAGTTGCTTACTATCTGAGGAGTTCCAGAAGTTCATCACTTAGAATCCATACTTAATATTATAAATGCGAAAGTAACTTTGTCTGTCTGTCTGTCTGTCTGTCTGTCTGTATGTTACGCTTTCACGCCTAAACCACTGAACCGATTTTGATGAAATTTGGTAGGTATAGGGATAGGTTAGACCTTGAGAAAGGACATAGGCTATGTTTGGTCGCGATAACCGACTTCCACGCGGGTGGAGCCGCGGGCAAAAGCTAGTATTACATAAAGCTCAAACGGGAAACCTGTGCCTATTTATTGTATTTTGAAACCTTTAAAACTTCAAAAGTAAAAACTATTTAAAGGTAAATATATTTTAACTTATCGGATTATATTGCGATTACGAGCTACTACTTTTTACATCTATGCTTTTAACGATATTTCAGTTGCTTTTCAGTGTAAATACAAATAATAAATCGAGAAGTAATCCGATAAAAGCAGTTTCACTGGAACGTGCATTGTTTTACGTTATATATATGCGTATGAACTTTAGCAAGAATAATAATGGAATGTACGAGTTTGTGTAATTGAAATTATGCAAGTGCATACTTTTGGTTCATAGCAACCGCTGGGTAATCCCCAGCCACAATAATAGTAGGTACAGTGACCATTTGTTTCATTACTAGGCGATGTCACAGGTCACGCTCGACGCCTTCGAATCGTTTTAACAGCATTATGGTCACAACATCTTTTTTTCTCGAGGAACCTTTTGATGTGATCGCTACAAGTGCTACAATACTGTCTTATCGCTTAAGATAGCAAACTGTACCATTCACCACACTCCAATCATACAACTAGAGACATCATCGCGAATTTTACGTGACACATCCTACACATCCTGTAAACGTAAACAAACGGGACGATGTGCGGAGTGCGCGCCTCCAGCTTTGTTTATAACAATCGCGGCAGCGGGCGGTTAAAGGGTGAAAATGGCCGCAGTCAAAAATTTGTTCAACTGTGAGTGTCGCACTTGACACTGCGTTGTGAAGTTTACGAGTACTTTGTAATAACGCTCACGGTAGAGCCTCCTCACGTAAAGTTATTTTATGTGCAGTGATTAGGCGCAGCGGTAGGTAATACTCGCTTAAGTGCGCGCTGAGCAGTGAGTGGTGAGTGTCGCCTGCTCTCCCATCTCTGGCAATTAGAAACGTGTAACACTTGTGTGACTTCAATAGAACTAAATTAAATCGTTGATGTTACCGCTTTCGACAAATGTAGTTAAAGACCTGAAAAATAATAGTAAATTTTCTAGAATTCAACTTTCGCTATTTTCTTAAGCTATTGATTGCGCAAGTGGCGGCCCCTCGCTGGTCCGTTTCCGCATTTTCCGACATTCGCATTTGTGATTTCATTATTTATCCACGCGGAAACGTAGTGGTACGGTCATTCATGTGTGACTCGTTGAGTCTTCGCGCCACACCAACGACAAACTACTAAACGACTGGCATAATCTTGAAAATGAGTATGTGATATAGTACATACATAAACGATGACACATCACTTACTTTTAGATGAGAACTTTAACAGTGTAATTCTCATCTAAATCATAACAACATTTTAATAAGATCAGACATTCACTGGTACCGTAAAATAGTGCTTAGTTGCGGGCTGAGGCAAGCGCTGCAACAAAGAGCGAGCGATTAAAGCAATTAGCGCTCGTGGCGAGCGTGCGAGCTGCGAGCCGGCGCGCGGCGGACACAACGGACAAACAAAGCACTCGCTCTCAATTAATCTTGGAATACCGCGGACCTACTGCTTTGAGATAGGCACTCGCCCTATCTGCGGTTGCTATGAAACAATTGGACTTTCAGATATGAAGCAATAACTTCATACGTCTAATGAGTATAGGTACACTCTAATGTAACTTAATCTCATTTACAACATTGCTGATCACAACATCTCATTTGAAGATCTCGTTTATCCCGAAAGCAAACTTCAGGTCTATCGTGTGATTATCTATATGTACCTACTACACGTGTTTCACTCAGCTCCACCGATCATTTAGTGTAAAGAACACATTGGGTATCGCAACAAGCTTTCGTTAAACCGATTCACGTACGACATTCACTTTAAATAGCTAACTATTCTTTGTTGCCGCGTGAGTGCCTCCCTTCCTTACATCCTCATAGTACTGCCGCCCCACCGCCGCCGCGAAATATGATGTCATAAAGTACCGAATTAACTGAAATGGCCCGTGCTTGCCGTACATGAGATCCAATTCAATTATTATTATACGTTTTATTTCAGGAGGCTCCGCGTCCCACGCACCCACGTACGCGGGACAGTAAACTTGATATAATTGCGTATTCATAAGCCACATACTTCTCTTGTAATGTATGTACGTTTGTGTTAATGCCCATATACTTCACTCCGGGTCGTTTGCTCTGTGAGAGGGTGGCGCCCGCTTGACACTGGAATGGCTAAATAAACGTCAACAACATAATTCTTCGATCGATTTGTTAGTGATATAAGATGCTATACACCTTCAGAAATGGTAGGCAGTCTCACTTTTTAATTAATATGTAAGGCAACTGAATTACGCTATTCCGTATAGGTACGTCATTACTTTACATAAACTGAACAAACTGACTTGGCAAACATTCCTATGAGATATGTATTCATGCAACTTTGAATACAGGTAGCGATTTTTTTGAGAGAAATTTTATAGCTATGCTAATACAATTCGATTACATCAGGAAATACGAATACTTGGGGTTCGACCTTGCCTTTAGAGGGGAATGCTCTTCCAAATGAACTACAGAGCCACACCCACAAAATCAATGTTTAAAAATCGGTGAAGAATCATTCATTAGTTCCAACAGTTCGCTCACGCACCAGCAACAGTCCACAGTTACGAGCTGTGTGTTACGAACGGTGGAGGCCCACCGGTGCCTTAAATACGGATATATAGAGAAAGTAAATTTGAATTGATTCAGGGGTGACTCAGTAGCTGAGTTGGAAGAACATTCCCCCTGTAAGGGAAGGGGTCGTGGGTTCAAATCGGACAAACAGCAATATTGGCCATTCGCTAAATATCTAATCTACACCCAAGTAATAGTATTCTCCGAAAGATTGCAACGACAGCTGCATACAATTGTAGAGTACAAGTAGCCAGCCGAATAACCAGTTGGACCGTATACTAGTTATACTTATATACAACATGCGCCGGGCGCGGAGGCATGTAGTAGTAGTACAAGTCCAATAATAAAGAACATAACATACATAAACTCACGCCTGTATTCCCCGAAGGGGTAGGCAAAGGTGCTAGCACCCACATTTCGCCATCGCAATAATAAAGAAACTATAAGATAATATACATCAGATTAAAGAATATCGCCATCAGGAAAGGCTCTTTATTTTTTTTGGACTAATTAGCTCCAAAGCCTCTCCGTAGGTACTAGCTGACATTAATCAAGAAATTTACCGGCTTCTTCATTAAACACCTTTCGATGGCTAGAACTTTCTAGACGCCCCCTTTCGACGTGACGCAAAGCTAATTTTGTTGAATATAACACAATTTGAAACTTGTCCCGAACTAATTCAAATGATAAACTGAGATTGCATTCCTTTCCAATAATGCTGGCGTCGTGGTTTGCTTACAATGTACTTAAATACAAAACAGACGAGTCCCATTTGAAACTCAGACACGTTTCGAAACACGTCAAAATATTCATTCTAATCATAAACTATTTTGAAGAAGAGTTGAGAGGGAGTGTCTACTCATAAAAATAATCAATTTCTTAAACAGAAACCTTTCAAAAATAGATACGAGTAAGTCAGCCACCTAACATTGAATTCTCTAGAGATTAAAAGCTTACAAAGGAAGATGTAAATGTTAAAATTTGTACGAGTTGCTTGTGCTCAGTTACGTTGTAGTGTTTTTCTTTGAAGATATGCTGTAGGGACATTTTTTATTTTAATTTATCACTATGAAAACAATTACGAACATACTGACAGCCTCCGTGGCGTGGTGGTAGTGAACGCGACTGCCACGCAGGGGGCGCGGGTTCGATTCCCGCTCAGTGCCAATATTTGTATGCATGAATATGGCTATTTGCATTGGTCTGGGTGTTTCTATGTATAATATGTATGTATTTACAAAAAAAAATGTATTTTAGTATATTTATCAGCATTCTAGATTCCAGAACACAAGCTAGTTAAGCTATGCTTACTATGGGTCTAGATAGCGTTGTGTAGAATGTTGAAAAATATTTATTTATTTAACATAAAGAACTTTTCTTTCTTTCTCTTTTCTTTATGTACGTTTCTATATGACTTGAACATTTTTATTTTCACTTAAGTGGGATCTATAGATTCGACTATTACTACTAGTGAATATTCAACAGTTTTATTGATTATTAGCTCCCTGCAGCCGAGCACTGAGCACTGAGCACGGAGCACTGATCAGTGAGCACTAACTAACGCCATTAGGATTAGCTGACGGTGTGAAGATTAAAGTTAGTTGATTGTGAGTCGGAGTGGTTCCCAACTCGGCGGTTGGGATCATTTGCAAACACTATCTCAAGATTGCTGATCGCGAGAAATATGTAGTAGTATTAGTTATAGGAATGGAGTATTTTCGAAGATAAGCGCTATAGTTAGTATGCCATAGAAACCAATTTTTACCAATATACCACCATTATATATAACCAATATTATACTTTTTTCTATAAAGTTTAAGGTACATTACCTACATACAGTTTCTATATCATCTTAATTAAAATGAAAGGAATACTTCTCTCTTCTTTTCTATATGTCGGTTGTGATAAACTATAAATATTTACTACTATTTCATGCTTAGGTGTTAAGATATAAATGTGAGCTGACCTAAACGTTTACGTGTATGTAACAAGTCCATGTTGAGTGTGTTGGACGAGGTTCACGATGTACCACCTCCCTCCGGCCCCTGACTATATCCTACATCGAGTGTTGAGGTTGTTTTACATAACTTTACAATGAACTGCTGGAGCTAGTTCACTAATGTTATTCCGCGAAAGTTTCATCCGATACGTGTAAATAAGTCCTCTAATATCGCTATAATTATCGCGACAAGTCACACACAGGCTTCACCACAAATTTATGTGTAACAATTGTCAAAACTTTACAAAACGATTATGCTACGCCGTAGCACTCATTGCTACGCAGCGTCTACACGCAGTGACGTAAGCCACGTCAAACGACTGGAAAATTATACGTCATTCTCGTAGCACAAATCTAGTGGCGCCCAAATCGAGCAAGCGGCACGGCCGTATCATCCTTTTCTCGAATCAGTTAAAACCATTTTCGACCCCCTATAACCTGGTCGTTCGTATACTTATTTAAAATGTTAAAGATTTTTAATATTGATATGGTGACTGTAAGATATTGTTAGGTTAGATAATTACGTAACAACATAAGACAGAAGGTCCCGTAGGGTCTGAATAAATCAATAACCGACTTGGTATTTCATGGATCTCACTACTTTTTACCTGACTGCCTAAGGAATGAGGGTAATGTTTTTACAGTATAACAACTTGGTTTTTTGACAAGTATTGTTGTTTTTATGGGACAACAATATCACAGCTACACTCTCGATTACACAACACGCGTAAATGGACATTTATCGCGTCCCTCCGAGTCGTGGCATGTCCTTCACTCCCACAGCGGCATCGTGGAAGTGTCCGCAGCGAGAGTAAACAAGTGACGTCATTCAATTCCAGCTTTATGGTTTTAACAAACGCTTGGTCGGGACGGAGACCGTTTCGTGCGTTTAATCCAAGAACTGTAGTGAAATATCCGCCGCGCACCAAACTAACACATATTTGACGTGGTGCGCGCAGCTCGTAAAACACAATAACGGCGTAGTTGAGCAACTTTCTCTACTTGGTCCAAGTGAGGAGCGGTGCGGGCGCATCGTCTGCCGCATCGTTTTCTATACCAGTTAAATGATATAAAACCTGATGAAAACGATCATCATATAAGCCTGTAAACATTTTCAACACCAACCTTTTAAGAATCTTCATAATTAAGAATTTTTATAAGACAAAAAGGGATAAAATAGAAATAGGTATAAAAATTTGCTTTGAAGACACAACATTCATAACGGTGCTAACATAATTCTACACTCAAGGCTTAGTCAAAGCCAAGGTCACGGAAGCATTGTTTGTGCCTATTGTCACACATCTATTTCGAGCACATACTGTGTTCGCTTGTGAAACGGTGTCAGGAAGGTCAGGTCGGGGACTTAGTGACCTTATTAGCACTTAGTATCGGGTGACGGGCGCCTGCGAGCGCTAAACGCCGCCATTTGCATTCAGCGACGTAATTAAGTAGATCCACGCGTTACCCACTACCAGGGTTAGGAGCGGGCGGGCGTGCACTTGAAACTAAGTGCAGTCAGCGGCTATAATGAGGACAGCGAACTGCAAATGTGTCACTCTGGAAACTCTCCCCTCACCCCGCTCCCCTCGCCCCGCGCCCTCTCCCACGCCGTCGCTGCATAATATATACCGCTCATGAATTAAGCCGGCGACGGCAGTCCCGACGCCCGGTGCGTTCATCATATGCATGGAACTGCACCACACCTATTAGAACCAAATCGTTGTGGAACCGTTTGTTTAAAATTACCCTAGTAGCGTCACAATGGCATTTGTATCAAATAGCAATAGTTCTCCGGCTATTGTATAAACATTCTAACATCAACCGCTGGACCGTGACCAGCGCGTTGTGATTTTACCCACTCGGGAGATCTTCGCTTTTCACTGAAGAACATTTCACCTGGTTCTTCCACAATAAGCCAACAGTACAAAAATTCATTTTGTATGTATTTTGAATGTAAAAAATAACGTAAAAATCTCACGTCTGAATACGTCCATATATCGGATCCAATCACTTCGGTGCGAGTTTACAGAACGTTTTCATACTTGGCTGAGCGCGCGACCCGCGCCACCCTGTGCGATCACAAGCGGCGGAGCGAGATAACAATGGCGACCATTGATATTCAGCTTTCGCAGAGGAGATAGCACAACGAGCTGGATTGACAGGGCGTTGGCGCCGCGCCGGAGTGTGGAGGTCGCGCGAACACGTGCGTTGTTGAGGTTGTCACAAAAGAATATCATCTCTACAAATATGTATACATCCTTGGTGGACCTACGGTATCGATTGCGGGTGTAAAATAGCTAACTAGACGGCAACAGGCTCGGTCCTCGTTACGTGTCTCCTGAAAATATAGGTGGTGAAGTGAGGGTGTACATACTTTTAATTTAATCCTCTGCCAAATAAATCGTAATTGTTTTGGTACTAGATTGAACGTTTTTTAGTCAAGTTATTCTGAAATAATGTATGTACTCGTATGTACCTTTAGTAATCAATGTCAAATATTTCTACCCACCCACTTTGATCTTTGATACGAAAAGAAGTTATTATAAGCGGACTGTCACTAGGAGCCCTGACGTAGATGTATCAACAGTATAGTGAATGTATATGTACAAGTATGTCGCTATAGTGTACAGTACATATAAGAGCACAAACATACGTATATAGAAGGAGTAATGTGGAGCCGCGTCTAGCGCGTGACCTAGAAGCCAAAACTTGGATATGGCTGTTTTAATACCGCAGTTGCGTGGGCTTAACTCGTCTCTTATGTGTCACTTGTGTCAGGAGCACAGGGCGCTTGGAGTACATCAGGTTTTACGATATCGTTTATTTGTTTACATCATAACGCAAAAGTTATGGAGCAGCTACACTTCGGGCGAACTTTACACGACATAAATTTGTGTATACGACATGCTTCATGATATTACAATACACTATGTACAAAACACGTTTTATGAGTGAGCGACGAATCTTGCATGTCGAGTTTGAGTACCTATTTGACTAACTTCTATTGTTTACCCACTCGATGTTAAGAGGACACTCCATGTTTTACTCGTGGTCCTATCAATTTTACCCAGCAGAGTCGTGCTCCCACTACTAATTCCCTCTACCATTGATACTCTGTAAGTAAAGTTGTCCCGTTGTCCGTGCGTGACGGTGTGGTTGCGGTGTTGCAGTGCCGTCGGCGCGCATCCTGGGCGGGCCCGACCTGCACGTGGACATGGGCTCCACCATCAACCTGACGTGCCTCATCCAGTTCAGCCCCGAGCCGCCCGCCTACATCTTCTGGTACCACGAGGACGAGGTGAGCGGACGCAAAGTAATTATACACAACCACTTACTATTTTGTCCTATACTTAGACCGGTTAACGCGAGGTCTCGAGTTCGAGTCCCTCAGTAATCATGTCAGTAATACGAATTGACCCCAAAGCGACGGTGGGCTTCTAAATATTAACAATTCTTAACATTTTCAAATCAATTCAAGTTCTTGTTGCTGTACCTCGCCGAGGGGTGCCATGGCGGAGGTGGTGTATTATTATTACATATTAACACCCACAAGCCGATGAGAGTTTCAATTCCAACGCATTTGCTATATAATACTGAGAATTAAAAGAATACCTAACCCATTGCGCGATGTAAGAATCGAACACAAGACCTCGTGAACAGCAGCAGCACTCGTTACCACTGCACCGACGCTGTCTAGTTTTAACGTAGGTATATTACAATATAATATAAGATAATTAACACTTAGTTTATTTTGTGATATTAGGTACGATTAGGTAAAAAAGGCATCTTTACTACGAAAATTGTACTTTTCTGAACATTTACACAAACTGGGCTTAGTTGTGAAACTTCATTCGAGTCCGCGCTTGTCGGATTTAAAACGCAATGATTTGTAAAGTTCAATATGTGCCGTTGGTTTCTACTTACGGTCTGCGATATGAAGCCATGGTTCACCTCCGCGCCGCCCGCCGCCGATGCAGTCGCGGCTGTGGCCTCTCACGGCGCTCTCTGGCCCCGCGCCAAACAAATGACCACATTTTCACCATTCTCGAATCTAAACGAATAACTACTTCAAGTACTGTTATGCTATCAGAACATATGTAAAATATATCATTCCATCTTTGTCCCACTGTCCCTCAAAATACGATCACTTATAGCCCGTCATGGTAGCCCCACTGATTGTGATTCGATTACACTGCTGTAGTGGCCAGTAGCGTGCCGGTCCCAGCTGACTCAGGCGTAGTGCAGACGCGAGTGCGGCATTTCATGCATTAGTGAGTGGTCAGCGGCCACCATCGATCCGCCATCTGCCGGCGTGCCACGTTACAGCTCCCGATCATACTGCTCGGTAGAAAAAAACCTAATTAGTGCCAAGCGTCCCTGGCCGACACAACATCAAACAGATCATAGCTCGCTCGCATTTTAAGAATTACTCACCGCCAACCGCACAGCGACCTTACTATTCACAATATAATCATCGCCTGATGTCACAGTATCCTTGTCATCGAATACTTTTTATATACTCACAATATGAGTGAACCCGCAACAGACATCTAATGGGTATTATTCAGATTTCCAGACTAACTTCTGAGAAATTTCCTTACATCTAACCATGTACTTAACAGAAGCCGCACTCGCTACCGCAACAGTTGCACACAATCTTTATGTGTAACCTGATAACATTATCATATTGATACATTTTCCGAGTTCCAAATGGTTCGTTCACTGATTTGTTACACTTATGTACAGTAGGACATCACCCGGGAGTTGTCGGCCCACACACTCCCCACGCCGCGCTCGCTACACGTCCGCTAAATAGGCCAATATTTTGATTCCTCGCGAAGCCCCCTGGGACGGAGACATATCGAGTTACCGGCATTGCTGGCTCCTACTGAGTACTTTTATGTTTAAATAAACAAGGTCAGCCGGGTCGGCCACGTGGCGCGTGGGTGCGTGTACAAAGTGCGCGTACAGGCTCATGGAAACTAGTTAAACAGTTATTACTTATGAACGCTGAGCGGCTAGTAATCTAAACAGTGCGAGTTTCAATCGTACCGCCGCAGGCCTTAAGATAATTGAACGGAGTCCACATCAGCGGCATATTCATGTAGTCAGACAGTTTTAACAGTTTGACGCATATCACTACTTTGCAGAATTTGATCCTTAATAGTAACAATGTCGTATGATATAATTAATTGTAATATAGAGTGTCTTTCCAAAATAAATGGGTTCGATTCCCAGCTAGAATTATTGGTTTTTCAAAAATCTAATGATGAGGTTTTAAGTTTCATCAAAATCGGGTCGTGACTTTTCTGAGCATTTTATAGTTTCGGATTTGGCCATCCAATCCCTTTTGAAAAATTCACCCTGTATATTACAAGAACATGTGTAGGTGCATTAGCGTTTATTATTTTATAGTTTATTCCCGTCCGATCCACGATTTTGCTGAAATTCGCAAATAATCATCTGCCTACCTGATGCAGTACCTTACTGACAAGTTGGTAACGCGTTGCGTATCTTGCTCGCTATCTTAGGAATTCGGGCACCGTCCATTGTAGGTAAATGCGTGCCGTACGACTCACATGATAACGTCCGTACACTTCGTTCTATGCTTTCCTACTATAAAACTTCTAAATAATCTGTGAATATAATGTGCCCTGAATAGGCTATTTGACAATTTTTTTTTACTTTCGAAAAATGACCACTTTCTAATAATATAATGGACTGTGAAAGTAGAATTTTCTTACGACAAATAGTTTACAAGATATTTGATTTTGAAAAATTCAATTTGTCGCGCCGCCCGAAAACGCTCCATACAAAATCGTACGAAATTGTGACGTCACGCTTCTATAGCGCGTAGTGCAAATGTATGGAGCGCAAGAGAACATCGCATTTATCTCGGTCCACGTTTCGTTTATACGTATATAGTCCATAATAAAAGTTATTTAAAATTTTAATGAGCAATCTAAAAAGTTATATATTTGAATTGAATTTGATTGTTTATATTTTGACTTTTTTTTGGAAAAGTCATAGTTTCAGTTTAGATATGCAATATTTTATTTTGCAAGGCATATTTTTTCAGAACAAGCTATCATATTAAGGAGTATTGGGAAGAACCGACGACTTAGTCAAATAGCCTATTGAACACTGTATCGCTCTTAACCAGTATGGTTTATGAGGCTTATTGTGTACTGTCACTGTGGAATCTCTGTATGAATAATCAGTAAAACTTATTGGCAGTAGACTAGCCAGCAGATATGTGAATGTATGTGCGCCTGTGGTGTGAAGCAGGTGATATCGTACGACTCGTCGCGCGGCGGCGTGTCGGTGGTGACGGAGAAGGGCGCGGCCACCACGTCGTACCTGCTGGTGCAGGACGCGGCGCCCGCCGACTCCGGCCGCTACTCGTGCTCGCCCTCCAACGCCGAGGTGGCCTCCGTGCGCGTGCACGTGCTCAACGGTACGTACTGCTGTGCTCCCTCACACGCTTGCGTCTCGTGTAGCCCCATCCCTGGAAACACCGTTGGAAACTGTTGACGTATCCACTGATACCATCTGTGCAATAATTTCAAATATTATGTGCATTATCGTGATTCGCCGTTTACTGTGACACACTGATGCTGTGTACTTCACACCAGTGACCAGATATTGCCATTAGTGCGACAGTGCACAAATGAGTTCCGCCCTAATCTGGCACTCTCCGACGTCTCTTAGTCAGGTAACACTCGTCACGGTTGAAAATAAGACTAAGTGACATAATGAAGGTACGATTGCGCTGCATACCTACTTACCTATCCCATGAGGCGTTAGCTTTCCAACTGTGTTTCTATTTGATGGTCTTCAAAATTAGGCCATAATTTGCACCGTGCTACTCATCAAATTAAGATAAATAAGATTCGTTAAGTGCCTAGCGAATAAAGAATCTTCGCTAATTTAGTTAATCGGTAATTTAAGGGCAATTTAGCTCCATTAAAACTTCTCCATCGCTCCTCGTTACCCAATTACGATCAGCCATTCTCGGCCATATCTCATCCCTCGCTCGTGCCGTTGCAGGCGAGCGGCCGGCGGCCATGCAGACGGGGTCGGCGGGGCTGTCCAACAGCTCGCGCTGCATCGTGGCGCTGCTGCTGGCGAGCGCGCTGCACGCGCGCCTGCTGCGCGCACAGCTCGCCAGCTGATCGCGCGCGCGCTAGGCCCCGGCCCCCGACGCGGAAACGGACATGAGTGCGCGTCAGAGTGTGTGTGCCGGTGATGCTGTGCGTGTGTGTGGCTCGCGGACATACACGCCGCTGTTTCTGTCTAAATAAAAAAAATACCGACGAAAACTTAGTTTTCGACTAGATAAGAAAAGAAATAAATTATTTATGTAAGTATCGTAAGATTTTTATGAGAAGCGAGCAAATCGTAGCGTCAAATCACTGTGATTCGTGTTTACTCTCTCTGGGAACTCTTTGGCACTAACCTTCAGCGGTTACAGTTATATTATGAATGTACATGTAACAGTTACAGAACGAGATTATAAGAAAGTTGAATAAATTGAACTCTATAATAGCGTTTGTTGCTACCGAATATTGTAAATATACTTATTGTTGTACGGTCGCGGAGATAGAATAATATTGTACTTCATATTTATTGTGGTACCTCTAGTTAAATCACTCTCGTCGTAGGTAGCTCATTATACAGTTCACACAACTCGTCGGTACTGCCATCTGCCATTGTCACGTTATTTTAAGTGTCAGGTAGCATTTAAGAAATGTATTAGTTCTAATTTAAACAAGGAGCACCGAGGGTTTCTGGACCTCAGCACGCCGCCGCGCGCCGTGTTCGCACTTTGTGTGTCGTGTTATTTAGTTCGTGATGTTTCGGAAAACATTCATTATTCACTCACGATGTATAAGTATCAGCTGTTAGCGTATATAAACCACATATTTACATTTTACGTACATGTATCACTGGACAGTCGCGCGTTGTTAATTATTATAGTCAATGCTTAACGTTTCGTGATTTTTTTTTTATCCCACAACACAATGTTCACGAATTGCATGGTTTTTATAAAATGTCAGTACAGCTGCGCACCCCGGCTCGCCCCGTGCTGCACTGTGTCCCGTCACACGTCACGCATGTCACAATCGTCGGTAAGGCGTGGGTCGTAGCAGCGCACGCTGCACAGTGTGTCAACGTGCAGTGTTAACTGAGCAACAGTTTAAAGCCCACGTCTTACCGACATTTTCAGTTTGCCGAATATGGCTCAGTCGATCAGATATAACAATATGTCTTTTAATTTATTTCCATAGTGGCAAGTCCTCTTGATAATAACACAGTAAGAGATACAGCCTGGTGTTATGACTAAATCTATCAGCTACATGCAAAAACTAATTACTTTACTCGATAGCTAAAGGATAAAAGACTCCTTCTTGCGTTCAGTTACATACGAAAATGCGATAACACACGGCTGTGTTCCACAAAACTATTTTCGATTCGACAAAGAACTTTGTTCAATAGTAAACATACGAAAGTAAATAGTCTCTAATTATTTAATAAATACTATTGTTTTAGACTTCACTGTATACTAGTCGTGTTTGATCTGTCGAGCGGGGACTTCTCACTACTTCTCAGCGCGTATCTATAATAGTGTAATATACTAGAGCTAATTTAGGTAATAATTTTAACGATATAGATTACCTCGTTGATGTGGCAGGCGACGACACGACGACACGGCGACGCAACGACACAAAGTTAGCTCTCAAACCGTTATTGTTAATCACCAAAGTTTTGATAAGCAAAGAAAATGACACAAAGCAATGTTTAGAGTGGAGGACGCCGAGCCCTCCTCGTTGTACTAATTATAATATATTCTAAATGAGGATAGTTGGCAACTTGTCCCGCCGTCATTATCATGATAGCAACGCCGCCCCGGTCTGTTGCGTGGGATAGCGAGACCTGAATACACACCGCGTAATGAGACCAACTTAACTACCTTTGGCTACGGATGCAATCAAATATATTTCGTATAAATCCTGAGTAATTTAGTTAATATTGTTTTATTCGTTTAGTAAGTCGCGAGTCGCGAGTCGTCGCCCGCCCACTCTGTAATATAATACCTATGACTATGTATAACAATATTGTTCTGAAGTTTTGTAAACGTTTAGCCGTAAGCCTTAACGTTTAGGTAATTGTAAATTACGAGCATTCTAATATATTGTTTTTGTATAGAATAATTTGTACATATGACATAGATACAAAGTTTTACAATAAAATTGATCTAAGTAGAGGTGGGCAGGAGTGTACGATAAGGAGACTATATGGATGTAAAACATAAAACTATATGTATACATAAACAGAATAAGTTTGTTTTCCAATAAAATATTTAATATTTAAGTAAAGTTCTATTTTATTTGAGCCCAACCTTCACGTGTGAACCACTCTACACCTGACGCATGTGAGCCCCCAATAGGAAGGCTGGAGACGACGATACCATGCAGACCTGACCCCGGAGATCGACTAATTATACTAAAGAGAGGGACGTTGGTCAGCAAATGACCTAAGCTAGCAAAATAATAACCAAACTATTAAGTGTAATGAGATAATTTCTATTGCTACCTTCTCGATACTACAGCTAAAACTGAAAAGCCACGGAAAATTAAGAACAGTCCTTTAAGATCAACCCTGGACTATCAAGCCAGGCATGTTATCTTAATGTTTTAGAGTTCAGCAGCCTACAATCAAGGAAATGTGCAATTTTTCAGGCAACAACTTTTTTTCTGTACTTTTTCTTTCTATCACAAACAGAGTAGAACTGTAGATATAGAGCACGCACTGCGACAGCCTCTGTGCCGTGGCGGTAGTGAATGCGACTGCCACGCAGGAGGCGCGGGTTCGATCCCCGCTCAGTGCAAATATTTGTATGCATAATAATGTATAGTATGTATGTATTTACAAAAAAAGTATCTAAGTATTTGAATGAATTTTTTATAGCATTTATTATGCTAACTGTTAAGTTCGAAAAACATTGGAAAAAATGAAATGCTCAAGTGAGACTCGAACTCACGACCTTTCGCTTACAGGGCGACTGCTCTGCCAACTGAGCCATTGAGCACCACTTGAATCATTCCAAATTTTCCTTCTCTTTATATCCGTCTATAAGGGCGACGGTGCAGCCATCTACCAACATTCTTACGTTCGAGTCTCACTTGAGCATTTCATTTTTTCCAATGTTTTTCGAAGTATCTAAGTATGTTTATCCGCATTCTAGATTCCATAACACAAGCTAGTTAAGCTAAGCATGGGCCTAGATAGCGTTGTGTGGAATGTTGTAGAATATTTATTTATTTACTAAAAGTCTGAACGTTGTTCGAAACGTTTTTTAGCAACGAGATTGCCGGCGCCGCGGTGTTAGCCCGTGATATTGGCCCATCGGCTGTGACGCCCACGCCCGT
This sequence comes from Eilema sororculum, assembly GCA_914829495.1. Classification (NCBI taxonomy): domain Eukaryota; kingdom Metazoa; phylum Arthropoda; class Insecta; order Lepidoptera; family Erebidae; genus Eilema; species Eilema sororculum. The sequence goes on from OU618533.1 coordinate 29,522,751, forward strand.
GACGTCACAACACCGCGCCACGCTGCGTTGCCCCGTTCGCACGGACAGGTGACCTTCCAACAAGCTATAAATACACGCGCGAATGGAACCCCACACTGAGCTCATAGGAGCAACACAAGTGTTTATTCGTTTATTAGAAAGTTTGACTTAACTATTATGTATATAGCCATAGCCATCTTCATATCAGCAGTCTATGAGACTCGTCATCACCCCGGCAACACTCCCCTACGCCCGCTCTTCTCCATGCAGCTTATTTGGCTATCATGCGACTACTACCATTAGCTATGTCGGTTAATCAACACACGTTGGGCCTCGGAGATCTTGGTGGAACCCCACAAAAAATAAAAAAGTTTTAATTATGCATGCTGAAACTTTTGCAACAATCGTCGAACCATGTATATTTTCTTACACCTTGTAATGAACAGTGGTTTTATGCAACATGAAGATGATTACTCGCAACAGAATGGATCTCATTAGCGGCGGTAGCGGTCGCCCGAGTGCGTAGAGCGGCCAGTGACGCAGCTCTCATTACCGCAGAACGTCAAGTGTTCACGAGCACTTGTGATATCGTGACGGTTTGATAACTTAGTGCCCGGGCCGTACTTACTACTCCATTTTAACTTCAAACTTATGGCGCCTTGGCACATTTAATGTCACGTCGTGCCGATCTGTTTGCATTGGGTTTGTTTACAGATAACATTTTTCGTACTCTGACTGTATTATTTTGGGTATACCTACGTCATAGATCCGGACATCTAGGGTGTCCACGAGTTAGTACACCTGCTTCTCTGATCTGATCTGATGCAGGTTTTCTTCTCAGGCTAGGGAACAGAATAGATAATGGTACTGTACCTACTGACGTACCAGGGAGAGCCGACGGCCCTCGCTCTCGTAAAAGTCAAGATAAACTAAATCATGGAGTAGGAGTGTGAACGCCGCGGTGCGCGCCAGATAGTCCGGGCTCCAAAATACAAACATTGGTTGCAGCCGAGACAGGTGCTTCAATGATACCGATGTAGTTTTTACTAATAATACTAGTACCATACAAGAAACAAAGAAAAATATCACAATAATAGAGTGCATGTACATTGTATGAACATCGTCGTAGAGGCGAAGCGGCCAGCGCAATACGTGTGATACCGTCGGCGCGTGTGACAGTACAATAGTCAACTAGACAATAGACACGCCGCCCGGGTGTTGCTCGCGGAGCCTTCGACGCGGAGTTCAGACCGCCGCCTCCGCCCCGCGCCCGGGGCCCCGCCATGCGGGCGATGCTAATTGGTTTGTTCCGACCGTTTAATATTCCCTTCTTACGAGTTACGAGTGCTCGTAGGTTGCAGTAAACTTAACTATTGTCTCCGTCTCTTATTACTTGCCTCGAGTGTAATGTGGGTACGATGTGGTATACGGCTCCAAATTGGCTTGCGAATCCGCTTGGAAGTGTTAAATATGAAGATGCATTAATTTCGACGTTCGTAAGTTTAACTTTATGACTTATGTGAATAAAGATACTTGATTTTAATTTAAATGGAATCCATATCCATACTAATATTATAAATGCGAAAGTAACTCTGTCTGTCTGTCTATCTGTCTGTTTGTTATGCTTTCACTGCTAAACCACTGAACCGATTTTGATGAAATTTGGTATAGGGGTAGATTAGACTATGAGAAAGGACATAGGCTATGTTTGGTTGCGATAACCGACCTCCATGCGGCCAGAACCGCGGGCAAAAGCTAGTAACTGATAAAGCGAAGCTCTCCAGCCGCACACTGTCTCGTTTGTGTTGCAATTTTTTACAAGACGAGCTGTGAAGTAACTGAGATGAACAGCGGACATTGTTACAAGATATAAGTAAAAAGGTGTATCGATTGAAATAAAACCACTTTTTACGGATTCTATCGCGATATATTTGTTATTATTACTTTTAAACCCGACGTTTCGGCTGCTTTTGCCGAAATATGCTGCATATATCGCGATAGAATCCGTAAAAAGTGGTTTTATTTCAATGAGTGACATTCGCGTAAACTTCAGAAAATATCAAGGTGTATCGAGTTTGTTCAGGACAGCTTAAGTTTTATGCATCGGATAGTTCGTATTATAATTCATAGTCACGTATCAGTGGCGCAGCACCCGGCGTGTCCTCGCCCCGGGTCGCGGGCGTCGCGCGATATGTCACGCTCTCCGGAGAGAAAAGTGCGCACATCTATCAGTTTGCAGTGCAAGATTAACAGTAATGCTATGCAACAAAAAGCGGTTTACAATAGAATAAAAAGTGGTTAAAAATTTGTATAAGAATTTATTGCCACCAATCGAGGTTCGTAGCAATAACTGTTTAAGAATCGATTTTCGTACCGATAACCCCCTACGGATCGAGAGTCGGACGGAGCAATAATTCCCTACGAATGAAAGTTCGTAGCGCAAACTACCTACGAATCAAGAGTCGTAGCAATAACTCCCTACGAATCGAGATTCGTAGCAATAATTTCCTATGAACCGACTTTTCGTAGTGATATCTCCTTACGAATCCAGGTTCTTAGAAAACATATCCTACGAATAGGCTATTTGACAACATTAAAAATATACTACAAATTATGGTCATCCTATCAGAAAATAACGGAAAAAGACCTACGAGACCACAATTTACTCTGAAATATGTGTATTTTATGAGAATTTCAATTATAAAAATGTTATATTTTGTTGATTTATTGTCTATGACAAAAACGCTCGTGATTGGTCAGAGCTCTGGTGACGACTTTAACTACAAAATATTTACGACATCTTCATTTGTATGAGCCATTGTTTGTTTCGGTGTTGATTATTGCGAGTTTTATGGACATATTGTGTGATTAAGATCAAAATGGATACAAATGTTGTGCGAGCAGATATATGTTTAACAGCAACTTACCGACAATTGACGCCTTCATGATCGCGCTTTTATGCTGCTGTACTTAAAAATATGAAAACAGCAAAGTAAGTATCACTTAGTACCTATATAGTATATACGTATTCATTAGAAACGATAATCTGTGATCATTTAAATTTTATAAAATCTAATTTTAGGTTATATTGACATAAACTTAAAAATAGTCATGTTTTTATATTTTGTCATAGTACCTACTTACGGCAAAAGACACAAATATTTTTTCTGGGTTGTACTGGGGCACTACACAAGATTTATATGCCATTTTTCGCACTAAAATGTTCACGAAAATTTGATAGCTGTTGCTGATTTCTTTATTTTGTAGTTAATGTCACACGCATCGCCATTTTTAAGTATAGCGTTTTTCAAACACTTTTGAAACTTTATCATTGAAATTTAAACATAATGCATTGTTTTTTTACAGAAATTTTAATGTGGTATGTTTTACTGTACTAAGGAATAATTTAAAATGTTTTTCGAAAATTAGTCAAATAGCCTATTGGAGGTTGTAGCAATTATTCCCTACGAATCGAGATTCGTCGGAATAACTCCCTGTGAATCGAGAGTCGTAGCAATAGCTCCCTACGAATCGATGATCATAACAAAAATTCCTTACAAACCGAGGTGGCGGTTAATACTTGGCCTACATCAGATAACGTGATCTCCAAACACACTACCAGATTTATTCCTAATTGCGATAACATTTAATTGATGAATTAATGAGTACCTCTTCTATTGTTTGGTCAAATTAGAGTGAGTGGTTGGGCCTCCATGTATAAATAATCCCGCTAATTGGACAGCCGGCTCAGAGGTCGGAGCCTGCGGCCGGTTAGTGCCACCGGCGCCCAGGAGCGCGGCGAGTGGGTACCTGCCCACGGTAATAGGAAGGTACGACGCCTACCAATAAATGAGACTAACTTCCTCGTTCTTCATACTGATGGTGAATCTTCTCTTGTACAAGGGAAGTCGCGGTTGAGTGCGTTCCCCGGTGAAATAGAATACAAGCATCCCCGTGTATTTCAGGCTAAGCGATCAGTTGACAAGTCTGTACAGTTCTGGTATCACTCGCGAATCGCGATATCACCTCACCACTTTGAACAGCGGGAATGCGAAAGAGCAGGCGATGCTCCAATGTCTTGTAAAATTGCGGCATAGAATAATTTGACTCCTTTCAACACAGCGGTAGTTTGGGAAGTGTTCGTTTAGCACACACGTCACAGAAACGTCAATATGGCGCCACTTGTACCATCGTACCGTGCACGAACCAATTAAATTGCGGGATTGGTTTGGGTAGGATAATGGTTGGCATCGTAAATATCAATTACTTCCGTTTTCATTCAGAATGGCGTTACCAACATTATTGTACGATATATGTTAAATTTTCGTATAACATGTACTATGCCAAATCGAATGCCAAATAATCGAACATCAATTGATTAACCACTATAAATCGAACATCCGAATACTCGAACGTTCATGAAATCGAATGTTTAATACTTCGAACATTCAATATATCGTACTTCGTACACTCAACACATCGAGTATTCAAAATATCGAATGTTTGTTTGATCGAGCGTTCAACGCATATTCATTCTATCGAAATATCAGTATAGGCACTGAGTACTTTTTATATGGTAGAATACAAGAAAAACACAAAATTTACTAATAAATCACATGTATTCTTTGAATGATGATAATTGAATGAATTTTTTATAGCATTTATTATGATAACTTTTAAGTTCGAAAAACATCGGAAAAAATGAAACGCTCCTTGATGTTGTTGATGATTTGATGAATTGATGATAGTTAATGTGATTGCAAATTATTAAATAGTAAAAACAACATGACTTTATTAGAGTTTCTCCGTGCAATTGCGATTAACACAAAATATTAAAATGTACCTTTAAACGATAATAATTAAAAATTACAGGTGATTTATTAGTAGTTTGTGTTTTTCTTGTATTCTACAACATAAAAAGTATTCTGTACCTATATTGATATTTCGATAGAATGAATATGCGATGCGTTGAACGCTCGATCAAACAAACATTCGATATTTTGAATACTCGATGTATTGAGTGTACGATATATTAAATGTTCGATATCTTAAACATTCGATTTCATGAACGTTCGAGTATTTGGATGTTCGATTTATAGTGGTCGATCAATTGATATTCGATTATTTGGCATTCGATTTGGGATACTTCTCTTAACTTCTCGACCATATTGATTCCTCGCTCTAAACATGCCGTCCGTACCCATGAACCACAGATTCACTACAACTGATCGTTTCAAAATGCACTCGAAACTTGGGCAGGAGCGATAAATGTCATTAGTTCAAATACATAGTAATAATAATACATAATAAGTTAACAGAGTAGGTGCCTGCCCAAGTACGAACAGGTATATCTAATTATGAATGTGCACTGAGCGACGTGTTTGTGCAGTGCGTTGTTCTGTCTGTCAACAACAGGTGCCAAAGTGAGCGACAGTGTAAGTACATTACACAACACAGCACACGTAGTGACAATGGTCATTTGTAGGTGCACTTGATACAATAATCTTGGAGTGGTTGGGTGTAGCTTGTACGTAACGTGCTAATTACAATATCTATGCATAGGTATCTAAACGATACCCCACAGTTACACACACGTTGATTGTCACGCCTCTCAAATTAATACGAAACAAAAATAAAGACTAGGGATTGCAGTTATAAGGCAACGAAGATTTACTGCAGTGACTGCTAGCGACGCTTGTGAGTTGCGATAATGAGCATAAGGTAACATGCAAAGAGGGTATGGAAACAGGATAGCAAGTAAACAATGATCAAAGGAACAAAGGCAACGAGCCCACTGAAAGCCGACCGGTCCTTCCGCGTGAAGCCGACGCGTTCATCCTGGGCAAAGCTGACAGAGCCCCATCAGTTACTAGTGTTTATACTACCGTACAGTGGTTCACAGTATCACCTATTTTCTAAATCGAATTTGAATAATGCAAATATTTCAACTACCTTGCTACATAATTACCTAAATACTTTAAAAATATATGCTGTGTTTTTTATAAAACCTTCTTTCTTTCTAAAACAGGTGTAAAAGAAAAAAAGGTGTTTGCTATTATGCTCCAAAAAAGAACTGTGTAGTTAAGTGAATTTCTATCAACATCTGAAATTATTCCAAGTAGGTAGGTACTTACTTTAGGTTATGAAACGAGATGTGTCTGCATAGTTAATGTGCCGCGATGATCAGGCGGGCGGGGCTCAGCGGGGACGCTGCGTCAGGAGCCAGCAGTACGCCAGGCAAACACACGCGACATGTGAACGCACTCGGCGCCCCGCGCGCTCTCACCACACCACGTACGACAGCGGCTCCGAGTTACGGATATGATACAATATTACTTAAGTAGGTAATATTGTATACTATAGATCACTACATACTAATAAATGCAGGCAAATCACGTTCTGACGAATATTTAACATAACATGACATATAAGATAAACTCACGCCTGTATTCCCCGAAGGGGTAGGCAGAGTTGCTAGCACCCGCATTTCGCTAGCTTATGTTTAGGTCTCAATGTAATAGCGAGCGAGCCTATTGCCATTAACCAGGCACTTATAAACCTGCGATAAATCCATACTAATATTATAAATGCGAAAGTAACTCTGTCTGTCTGTCTGTCTGTCTGTATGTTACGCTTTCACGCTTAAACCACTACACCTATTTTGATGAAATTTGGTATAGGGGTAGATTAGACCATGAGAAAGGACATAGACTATGTTTGGTCGCGATAACCGACATACACGCGGGCGGAGCCGCGGGCAAAAGCTAGTACACACATAATTTCGAAAAGCATCGAAAAGTCATTGGTGTGTGCCATGGTAAACCTGGGACATTACCCACACCACTAGGCTACCGCAGATCTTCAGAATATTTAATATGCTAATAATAAACCTGAAGAGTTCGTTTGTTGTCTGCCCCCACTACCCCGAGAGTTAGCGGTAGCGATCGCTACGGATCGGTCTCGAACTTAACACATGCATGCACGACTAGAGCGCGCGAGCGGTAAGTTATGCACTGACCAAACCAACGCGTTCAGCTCGCGTCCGAGGCAGCGTGCGCAGTGGCGATCAGTTATTTGGTTCCTCAAGTTCATCAATGCGTTGGTTTGGTCAAAGCATTTTAGGTAGGTAATTATTTTTCAAAACTGCTCCTAAAATGTGTCGCTTTCTGCGTGCGCCTATAACAAGCAACCTCCACTACTCTGTCACCTAAATGCAATATAACAACGTAAGTAAATATAAATGGCGCTAGTAGTCAACGCAGTCATTTGCTTACGGCGCGGCGGCGGCGACGTCCAAAAAATAATAAATAATGCGCGTCATCACTCAGATTTAGGATGTTATCAATGTAACGAGCACCTGTCTCGCGCTGGGCGCAATTTCCTGGCGAATCTTTCATAGCCAAATGAGGTTATTAATCTCATCGTTAATTAGAATTATGACAAATGTGCCCGCGCCCCCTCCCTAATCTTTTATCATTATTATAATTAGGGGCCGCGGGGCCGCGCCACGGAGGCAGGCCGCCGGTCGCCGGTCGCCGGTCGCCGCGCGCATCCGTCACTTAGCCAGGTCCCCGTCCACACATCGGATGCCACCGGATTACATGATGCTTGTTATCAAGGAAACGTTTAATTAGAATTTATGACCATCGTCCCTCGTCCCGGGATTTATACAAAGTTTGAATTATCTTTAAGACTCAAAAGATTTTTTGTCGGACTTATTTAAATAAGGCTTAGCGTTATTTATTTTTCCTCTTTGTGTACTGGAGCTGAATAAAAGGGACATTTACATAGAATTGGGGCTCACGGAGGACGTGAGTGTAGCCGCTAAGCGTGTTCTCTCAGAAGTAATTCGAGTCGCCAGCGATGGCAGCCAATCTCTGGATTGCGACGAGTACTATGTGCACCTTTCCAATGCCTACTAATTAATTAGTAGGAAATAAAATCAAAATCGCAGGCAAAATTAGCAGAGACAAAGAGAGCTTTTAAATGTTATGTCTGCTGACGTAATTAGTTTCAAACAGCTGTGCCTTTTTTTTTATCGTGCGAAAAATCCCCACGGAGCCGGTGAAGGCGGTTATGTCGGACTCGAACCGACTAAAACGCACGCCGTCTTGGGGCCTTGGTTGCCGGAGGTGAGATTACCAAAAGCATATCTCTCGCACCCCGGCAGACCCAGGACCATCTCTTTCGAGATGACCCCCTTCGGGTTGTGGGGACCACAGTGTCCCCATCTAGCCCCGGTTACGGGGAGGCGCATTTGGCGCCGCCGCCGCGGCCTGCTTCTGCTAGGGTGACAGGCGGCTCCACCGGTCACCCCCAGGCCAGCGCTCATGGTGTAACCGCTGAACGTGTCAGACGGACTACTCGCCGGCTGACCCAGCAGAGAGATGCACGAGCTCTATGAAATCCCAGGGCGCCTTTCGTCAGAGGAGAGAAGTGTGCGTGCGTGTGGGAGTACTAGGGGAGACTTCAGAGAAAACCACTATTACCTCTGTTGTACATACATATATTAGAGATAGACAAGATTATACATAAGGAGATTACAGACAATAGAATTACAGAGAGATATACAAAGATGGGTGTGTCTTCACCAGTTGCACCACGGTGACCTGGATGCAGTAGGTAGCCAGAGTGTTACGGCTAGTAGGTGTAGTATACGTCGGTCAACCCACCGATGATGCAGTTATTTCTTGCAGATTGAAATTATATATATAGGAAAGTTATAGATAAGAAATAAAAGGAATACGTGACCCCGGTTGTCGGCCTGCTCGGCGTCTGCGCACGTCTCTTGCCGCAGTCTCGACCAGCCAAGATGCTTCACGTCGAGGTTACAGGCTTGCGCCGACAGCGGTTGGGAACTCGACCACAGAACACGCTGAGATGGATTTTGAGGACCAAGGTGTTCTTTAATCCCGAACTAGGAACCCTAAGAACGAAATAACACTAAGAATCGTCCAGATTGCAGAAGGATGTTGATAAATACAAGTAAAATCACTTACCAAAGAAATGGGCAACACGAATTTAACTGAGTACAAAGTATTTTCCAAAATAAATGCACAAACGTTCTAGTCACAATTCTGCCCTACTCTAACTAAAAGGCCGTTAAGCCACAGTTGGTCGATTTTCATTTTTTAATGCAGTCTTATACAACTTTCGATGCTCTATCTTTTGGTTTAAGACTCATTCTTCTATTATTAATAGTTTTAGAGATACTGAACATTGCTGAGCAGTTAAACCACATAAATTTTGTTACTTCCTTAATTAAAAAGCGGCTAAGCCACGATTCTTCTCTAGAAAGACGTTAACATACTTTAACGGCTAATTCATGTATCATTTTTTTCTAAATTTACTTAACTAAAAGTATGTTATTAAGAAAAACTACGCTAGAAAGCAGTTATACGTCAATAGCGGCTTTTAAGTTATGTATTGAAATTATTATTAGCTAGATATAAATCGCTAGAGAGCAGCTAAACGACAATTCTAGACTAAATAGCAGTTAATTAGTCTTGACATCGCCAAACCTTTCGATAGGGTATGGCACAAATCGCTTCTTTCCAAGCCACCAGCCTTTGGCCTGCCTCCCAGGCTGTGCAACTAGGTTGCAAGCTTCCTGCAGGGGCGCCGTATTCGCGTCCTTTGTAATGGACGAGCTTCGGAGTTCTTGCAGGTAAATGCTGGCGTGCCGCAGGGTTCCGTCTTATCTCCCACTCTCTTTCTTCTGCATATCAATGACATGCTTTCTAACGGTAGCATTCACTGCTATACAGACGACAGCACCTTACACGAGAGTTATTACGCACATCCTGCGGCCAAACAGTCTAATATCGCGGAAAAAAGGCATCTTCTTGTCACTGAGCTGGACCGGATCCTGGACCACATTTCTCAATGGGGCACTGAAACCTGGTTGAGTTCAATGCCAAGAAGACGCAGGCACGTGCGTTTCCAGCAAAGGTATTTCCTTTTCTTCCCCTTCCCACTCTTCAGAGCACGCCACTGCCACTGCAGGTTCACCTCAATATTCTCGGTTTGGATGTTCGCTGCAAACTGAATAACAAAAACTATATCGAGAGCATCATCAAATCAGCCTCGCGTGAACCCGGAGTCCCAAACAAAGTGAGACGTTTTTTCACGCCGGAGCAGCGGTGTCTTCTATAAAAGACCCAAATTCGTTCCTGCGTGGAATACTGCTCACACTCTGGGATGGCTCCGCAAAGTACTTACAAGATGCTCTCGAAAGGTTGCAGTGACGTGCGGTCCGCATCATTGGCAATCCTGAGGTCACGAACACCTTTGAACCTTTGCAGATGCGTAGAGATATTGCGTCTTTCGCAGCATTCTACCATCTCTACCATGGTGAATGTTCTGATGAGCTCTTCCAATTAGTCCCACCCTCTCCTTTCCTTCCCAGGACGACACGTGCAGGGCTAAGATGCCATCCGTATACGGTGCAGATTATATCTGCTAGAACCAAGTGTTTCAGTGACTCATTCCTATGCCGCACCACTAAGACCTGGAACTCCCTGCCAGCTCACGTGTTTCCTTGTTCCTACATTCCCCTGTCCTGTCTAAGTCATCTGATGAGGCCGTCAAGCTGAGTGCTACTGTTATCATGGTACATGTTTACGATAGTGGCCCTCTTTCCGAGACTTTGCCTTTAGCTTAACACCAGGCGAGGTGGAGTGAAATTGACGTGTCTTTTGTAAAAAAAAATGACGAAATTTATAGTTTTTTGGATAAAGTCTAATATATATTATGTTTTTACATAATAATTATAATATTCTTTATCCTATGATTTCGCGAATACTGATTATAATTGTTAAAGATGTAGGTAATTTTGTGACCTCATTACTGAATATGATTAGTAAAAGTTTGATTAAGTAAACTTGTTTATATTCGAAAAATATCGGAAAAATGAAATGCTCAAGTGAGACTTGAACTCACGAACTTTCCCTTACAGGGGGAATGCTCTTCCAACTGAGCTATTGAGCCACACCTGAATCATTTCAAATTGTCCTTCTCTTTATATCCGTTTTTAATCCGTCTTGTTTTTATTATCAGTCTTGTTTTTATTGTTTAATTAATAAATAAGCTATTTAATAAATTTATTAAGGTCTAATTGTCTGTTCTTTTTCAATGAATAAAGTTCTGATTTCATAAAATAGTTTTTAACTTCTTAACTTTTTATCCGGAACTGCTTACTTAAAAGGCAGTTAATTGTGAGCGAGATGTCTTTAACTGCCTTCTAGTTAATCAATAGGAGAACCAGTATAAAAATATGTTTTACAATACCGAGCTAAAAAGCGTTTAAAATCCCATAACTGCCTTCTAAGTAAGGGAAGTTAGTCCGCCAAGTGTTAACTACTAGGCTGTAAGGCTGTTACAATCCTTTAACTGCTTTATAACTATTTATATTTTGTTAACGTTTACTATATGTACTAAACGAGACGGCTACAAAAAATTGCTTTGCTATAAAGCAGTTAAGGTATGGTTAGCGGCCTTAAAGTGCAGTATATTAGGTTAAAATGAAGAAAAAATGCTCTGCTAAAAGTTAAAAAATAAATTTAAATAAAATATAATAAATATAAATTAATAAAATATATAACATATTGTGCCCAATGACTATGTCTACAATTATAACTTGCAACATTGTTCCTAGGTAGCACACTTTTCAAGAGACATCAATTCCCACTTATTTTTGCGTTTTCTCGAAAATACCTTTTTGCACTTAGCTGCCTTTTAGTTTGTGGACGGCAGAATTGTCACAATGTAGAGAGTAAAAAGATCTTCTATGTAGCCGCGGCCTCGGTTTTATACCACTTTCGATGGACGCTTCTCGAACAACCTTTTTTTTTAATTAAATTAGTACAAACGATGATCAAAAACACCACATCACCGTCGAATACCCGATGAACTTTAATACTACCCTGCTAAGTAGGAGTCAAAACAAAATACAGTATCATCTTAAATTGGTTGGATTACAACCCTATTTTTCTCCTTGAATACTCCGGTTTTGAGCATGCGGAATTTGAACCTGTTTAATTTCACTGAGGAAATTTAATTTTATCCTAAATAAGATAGCCTATAATTAAGTAATTAATTTTCCCATCTAGGTGCTATGAATATTTCTAATTCTTATAGTTTAACATGAAAGAAAGATCGAACGCCATCTTGTGCTAGCTAGCACAAAAGTTCTTACACCGACTAACTGATGTGAGTCCCACTAAGATCGCCACAGGTGGCGCTAGTAGTAATCAAATTACAGTAGGTAAAGGAGATGGAAAATGGTGGGCCCAAATGTAATAAGTTGAGATATGATCTAAAAAATTAGTCATATTTTTCTATCTTAGAATATGAAAAATCACCTCAATTCTCAATCTGGATGCAGAGAAATATGAGAAAATAGTTTTCGTGAGATTATCAATTGAGTAATCGATTACACTAAAATATTTGCTGTAAATAATTAACTCAAAGTAATTAAATGCACTATATATACTTACATGCATTATAGTGCATATAATTACAGTCATATTATTAAATCAAATATCAATTAATTACTGAAAAACCAATATTAATGATTATCGATTTCTTATCGATTCAAATCTCTCTTATATTTATCTATGTCACTGACATAGCAGCTGACTAACATTGACACTAGACAGTTCAGTCAGCAACTCGTTTCGTGTTGACAGTTCAGTCAGCTTTGTTTGCTCATCGTTTCGTGTTTTTCTATGCGTTTTGAGTGCTTTCCCGATTATTCGTCATTTTTTACGACAACTGCTTTGTATTTTACGGATTCTGACCCTGCCTACCTTGTACGACCCTTGCTTTCACCTTGGACACCGAAGATCGCTCACACGTTTGACTTGGAATTGTTATTTAGCATTTTACCGCCAGCTTGTGGATTGGATATTATTGAAACTATGGATCGCTGTGTGAATTGTGGTATATCCACTGGTCACTGCAATACACTGGACCGACGGCCCTAACACGATGAAACAATTCTGTCAGTGATTCAGCAATGGCTTGCACCTCAGTCTGTAAGTAAATACCTGTAACCTCATCTAACCAGCTACCATCCTGGCAAGTTTAAAATGTAAAATGTGTTTAATAGAAGGTGAATATAACACTATATTCAATGATTTTTTATTTTATTTTAGACATCCTTTCCCTATCTCCTTACCTGTTACCTACCTATCGCTTGAAGTCGTTGACGTTCATTCATATGATTTTTCAAACATTTTCTAGTAAATATAATAACTATTAGTGCAAAAGAACACATTTTGCACTTCAGGAATCAGCTGTTAATTAAAGATTGTAACATAACCTCACTTTTACATAATCTCTTATATCTCTGTTCTCAGATTGACAAAATCCGCAGAATTTTCAGTGAAAGGTTGATAATATATAAGCTATTAATTGACACCACTTTCATCTTCTTACAACTAGGCACAAGATTGTATGTAATCATTTCAGTCTCCTTTATAGTTACAATGGAGGACGGAGGTCGTTCTGCGACCTCCGACGTCCAGTTCGCCTTCGCTCTGCGCGGCCTTCCCGGGCCCGGAGTCTAGTCCGGACCCGACCGGCCGCCTCCTTCTCGAGCATTACTTGCTCGCAGAAGTAGACAGCCGCACCCCATCGCTGTGAGCAACGTGGCGAGTGTGAGGACTCCCACCCCCAGAGCCGCCACTAGGACCCGCCTCGGCGTGTCCCACGCCGGGCACTCGGTCAGCGTGTGCAGCTCTGTGTCCTCGCTCGTATCACAGTGATGGCACTCGGACGTTGGCTCCTTCCGGTTTTTTTTTTATACAGGACACGTCAATTTGACTTCACCTCGCCTGATGTTAAGCTAAAGGCAAAGTCTCGGAAAGAGGGTCACCATCGTAAACATTTACCATGTTAACAGTGGTGGCACTCAGCTTGACGGCCTCATTAGATGCCTTTTCACGCCCCGCTTAAAGGATTGTAGGAAGAAGGAAACACGTGAGCTGGCAGGGAATTCCAGGTCTTAGTGGTGCGGCATAGGAATGAATCACTGAAACGCTTGGTTCTAGCAGGTATACTCTGCACCGTAAATGGATGACATCTTAGCCCTGCACGTGTCGTCCTGTGAAGGAAAGGGGAGGGTGGGACTAATTGGAAGAGCTCGTCACAACATTCACCATGGTAGAGACGGTAGAAAACTGCCAAAGACGCAACATCTCTACGCATCTGCAAAGGCTCGAGGGTGTTCGTGACCTCAGGATCCCCAATAATGCGGACCACACGTCGCTGCAACCTGTCGAGAGCATCTAATAAGTACTTTGCGGAGCCGTCCCAGAGATGTGAGCAGTATTCCACGCAGGAACGAATTTGGGTCTTGTATAGAAGACACCGCTGCTCCGGCGTGAAAAAACGTCTCACTCTGTTCAGGACTCCGAGTTTACGCGAGGCTGATTTGATGATACTCTCGATATAGTTTTTGTTATTCAGTTTGCAGCGAACATCCATACCGAGGATAGTGAGGTGATCCTGCAGTGGCAGTGGTGTGCTCTGAAGAGTGGGAAGGGGAAGGAAAGGAGATACCTTTGCTGTAAACGCACATGCCTGGGTCTTCTTGGCATTGAACTCGACCAGGTTCCTAGCGCCCCATTGAGAAATGTGGTCCAGGATCCGGTCCAGGTCAGTGACAAGAAGCTGCCTTTTTTCCGTGATATCAGACTGCTTGGCCGCAGGATGTGCGTAATAACTCCCGTGTAAGGTGCTGTCGTCTGCATAGCAGTGAATGTTTCCGTTACAGAGCATGTCATTGATATGCAGAAGAAAGAGAGTGGGAGATAAAACGGAACCCTGCGGCACGCCTGCATTTACCTGCAAGAACTCCGAAGCTCGTCCATCACAAAGGACACGAATACGGCGCCCCTGCAGGAAGCTTGCAACCCAGTTACACAGTCTAGGAGGCAGGCCGAAGGCTGGTAGCTTGGAAAGAAGCGATTTGTGCCATACCCTATCGAAAGCTTTGGCGATGTCAAGACTAATTGCCAGTGACTCACCGTGCTTCTCCATAGCCTCACCCCAAAGGTGGGTCATGTACGCCAGAAGATCACCCGTTGACCGTTTCGGTCTGAAACCGTATTGCCGGTCACTAAGCAAGGAGTGATCCTCTAGGTGGCGCATGAGCTGTGTGTTAATTATGTGCTCGAACACCTTGCACAGCACTGAGGTGACGGCTATGGGTCGATAGTTGGCTGGGTCCGAGCGATCCCCCTTCTTGGGGATCGGCTGGACATTCGCCTCCTTCCAAGCCGAAGGCACTGTACCCGAACTGTAGGACAGTCGGTACAGCCGCGTTAGCATAGGAGATAACTCCGCTGCACATTTTTTAAGTACGACCGCTGGAATACTACAGGACCACTGGCTTTCCGGACATCGAGTGATTGCAGTACTGCACGGACATCGCGTTGCCTGATACGTATAGCAGGCATTGCGTGGTCACCAGTGGGCATTGTCCGTGGTTGCATACCACAATCATCGACTCGGGAGTTGGCCGCGAAGAGATTGACCAGCAAATTTGCTTTCTCTTGCGGCTCATGGGCCAGAGATCCATCGGGATTGCTCAGCGGGGGCAGCGAGGGCTGGCAGAAGTTGGCTTGCACGGCTTTGGCCAGTTGCCAGTAGCCACGGCTACCCGTGGGATGCGCCACTAGCTCTTGGCCCAGCCTTGCTATGCGCTGGGCATCCGCCCTGACGCATGCCCTCTTGCAGACCTTTGTGGCTCTGTTGTACGCCGCCTTGAAGTGACCCACGTTGGGATCGTGCGTGGCGCGCGCCCGCACCCAGGCGCGGTACGCAAACTGTTTATGCTCAACAGCCTCCGCGCACTCGCGCCCGAACCACGGATGCGCTCCGCGGACTCCGGTGACATCGGTGTATGGGATATAGTATTCTATACCTAGACCGATCTCACCGGCAACGGCAGTAGCGCTCTCAGATGGGTTCTTACCCTCAAAGCAGCGTTCAACCCACGGGATGGACGCATAATAGTCGCACAATCCATCCCAGTCCGCTGACGAGTAGTGCCATAGACGCCTCTTCCCCTGCACGGGTCGTGGGGGCGCTACAATGGGCACGGTGGAGCGGACCAGACAGTGGTCGGAGTTACCTAAAGCAGCACTCACCGAGACACTGTACTGGTCCGGGTGACTCGTCAACAGAAGGTCTAGCAGAGAGGGCTCTAGGCCTGACTCTCTTGGTATCCTCGTGACCTTGTGCACCAATTGAGTCAAGTCATGCGCCAGGGCAAATGCGTGAGTGGCTCTTCCCGCATGGTCTGTTTTGGCAGAGCCCAACCAGATCTTGTGGTGGGCGTTAAAGTCCCCCAAAAACACCAATTCGGCGTTCGGAAACCGCTCCTGCGCATCGTCTGCCGCCTGACTCAGGTATTCAAAGAGTCGAGTTATCTCTGCATCTCGGTAAAGGCACACATAGATCTGACTCGCGGAGCCATGGTCTACGTGTACCCACAGGATGGAAAAGGATGGGTCCTCTAGACAGCGCAAACGGCGACAACAAATATCCGCCCTAACAAACACGCACACCCCGGCTTTTGCTCGAAAATTTTCCTCGATAACATAGCCGGGGTAAAGCAGGTAGGTCGTGTCGTCAGGGCGGCGTATTTGTGTCTCCGTTAGAAACAGCATAGCTGGTTTCGCCGTCTCCAGGTGTTGGTGGACGGCGTTGAGGTTCTTATGGAGCCCACAGATGTTCGTGGACTCCACCTCAAATAGAGTTTTTGTGGGAGAGTCCCTAGCCGCTGTTTCAACAGTTTTTGTTTTGTGCGCTGCCATGAGGTGAAGGGTAAGGGAAGGCGTGAAAAAGAGGTGATTGTCGCCGCAGCACCGCGTGACAAAACATGGGAGATTGGTTTTATATATGAATGTGAGGCGTGACGAGAGCCGACGCGCCGAACGGAAGGGCCCCCTAACCTTTCCCAATATGGTCGCCGGGCTCCCGTCCGGTCGCCAACCGGCACGACGAGCCATATCGGGATTATGCGCGACCTGGTGAGGCAGCTTCCCAGGGTGGTTAGTCCCAGTTGGGCCCCTGTACTATGCCGCGGGCGGCTCGTGCTCAATAGCAGCATATAATTCAGTAAAGTCTATAGTATGTAACATTAATACTAAAATACCAACTACAGCGTTGTTCTTAGACTTAAGGGGCCAGATCGTGAAACTCACCGAAAAGAGTGTTACGATCTTTCATATTTAACCTATTTAGATATAATTGATATCAATGATAATTTGTATATATTACATTCAAAGACCAAAAAATATGGTATGCTTATATTAAACTCTTAAAACCTAATAGTTGTTATATAATAAACGTCGACAAACCCACAAAATTGAGAAAAAATGCAAAAACATGCCTTCGTATTTTTCAGATTTAGCCCAATAAACCAACATGAATTGATAAAAAGAAACACTTTTTGAACACTGAAGGAACCAATAAATATTGCATGTACCTTTACAAACAAAGACTTCCTCTTTTAAAGCCCTAAAATCTAGATATGTTTTACATAAATTCTCCATACAGGCTACGTGAAACAGGCTCCAGTCTTTGAGTAAATTCATACCGAAAATGAGTGATTTTAGCAATGAACCGGTATATATTTGAAAGTCAAAGACTTCTTGATAAGGAAGAAAAAACTTATTTGATGATACATTTAGTAATCAATCTAAAAAATCACTTCAAATTTACTGAAAAACGCGTAAAATAGTGTCTTTTTTCTGCCATATTTTTTCTCATCGCCCGTCAGTCGCCCACGGGCCTTCGAAGCAGGAGCACGTCTCTTTGCCGCGTGATGACAGTTCATGCATACACAAATAGGCCTACCAAGAAATATGTGAAATGAAAAATGGCGCCACCGTCTTCATTAATCAATTGGACGGCAATAAAATAGTATGCATTTGACAGTGACAACCGTAGTTCCGATTTTAGCCATTTCACATATTCGTTGGTACATTTATAGCATAATGTTTTAGATTTTGAGATACTTGCTATAAGGTTTGAACTGTAAAGTTGGGGATATACCTAGTTAAAATATTTTTTGTAGAAACAATATTTTTAGATTCCGTTGTGATGAAATTATAATTAGATACTAACTTCATGGTCTATTTTATATGATTGTATAGGTAAGTATATATAGTATGTATATTGTAAAGTAGCTGTTTCCGTACATATTAGTTATAAAACAAATTTCGTTGGGTTATATTATATTAAAAAATACTGACTGATCTATATGTAGCAGCATCACTAGAGTCACAGGAGTCGCGGGTATCAGCTAGTGCGACCACCAGTAGACCTGGTGCACTGGATTAGAAGCCTTATGCATCGCAATGTCGCAGACACGGGTAATAACCTCAAGAAACCACTACATCTCAATTGACAAGCCTGTCTGACGCAGGGGCCCAGGCCTTTACGGTGGTTTCTTACGGGCCTTGTAGTACACCAGTGCCGCCGACCTCTCCCGGTCGGCTTTTCAGCTTGGTCTGAGAAACCGGTAGACGCATGGGTCGGTGACAGCAGCGACATTTATTTTGTTTTGGCGTCACATGTGAAGATCGCATCCTCGGCAGCCTTCGTGTCCGTGACATAGCAAATAAACTGCAAGAGAGCCGCCATCGTTGGTACGATCACGTCAATCTGCGTCTGATCGATAAGGAGCGAACGTCCGAGTGCCATCACTGAGACGCGAGCGACGTAACGGGACTGCACACGCTCACCGAGTGTCCGGCGAGGCGGGACCTCGAGGCAGCCCTGGAAGTGAGAGTTCTCATCCTCGCTACCCTGCTCACGGCGATGGTCCGCTGTGCGGACACGTGGGCGGCCAGTGTCTCCTTCTGCGTCCTCATTTTTTTCTTTCTAATGGTCGTGAAGGAGATGGTGGAACGGGAGTGGCGGCGTGAGCGAGAGAGACTCGCAGATCACACCGCCTGCGTGCGCAGGCAATTCGGGCGTCGGAGGGCACAGACTGACCTCCGTCCCTCATGAGCGCGGGCCTGGGGGGGGTGACGGGTAGAGCCGCCTGTCACCCCAGCAGAAGCAGGCCACGGCGGTGGCGCGCTAAGTAGCGCGTCTTCCCACTCTGGGGTGAGTCGGAATTTTGTAATTCGGGATTTAAAATAGTTATTTTTGTACGTAACCGGTAGGTATGGTCTGTCTACGCGGTAGGCATTTTAATTTTATGAGTATTTTCAGTATGCTCAGATATCAACAATTAGGTGTACGTATGTCCCCAGCCTTATTTTGTTCAAAATCTCTTAATCTCTGTAAAAAGTTTAACATCCTATGTATGACACTGAAACAAAAGACATGCCAATGACGTCACGTAAGATAATATGACAGGGATGAATGTATAAGAAGAAAAGAGATACGAAATGTAATTGACAGACGTAATTCGTCACAATAAATCACATTACTCAAAAATGCACTCTAACCACAAGGCTTAAAATAGTTTTTTCATCATTGGTAAGACAATTTTCACCATTATTTTGACTGGTAAAGAGCATCTAGCAGCCCACTGTGCATCTCGGTGATGTGTGCGTGCACGGCTGCGTCTGTATTTTGACAGATTTTGAGACGTGCGCTCCGCGGACTCCGTCCTTAAGCAAGGTATTTGATTTTGTTCATCACGCCACCTTAATGGCCAAACTGGAAAGATATGGTATCAGAGGTCCAGCTATCGAATGGGTCAAATCCTTCTTGTCAGGTAGAATGCAAATCACAAGAGTTACTCAATTCGACAATTAAATTAAAAATTTAAAAAACCCCCGTCACAAAAACACTTCCAAAATGTTGAAAATAAATTTATAAATTTTGATTCAACGGTTGCCATGTCGGGGGACCATGGCAACCGCTGAATCAAAATTTATAAATTTATTTTCAACATTTTGGAAGTGTTTTTTGTGACGGGGGTTTTTTAAATTTTTAATTTAATTTTTTTATACTTTTTAAATTGATCTACTAGTCAAGCTCTTTCATTTGATACCCATATTGAGGGAGTTATGAAGAAATATGTATTCCGACATGTTGTGGCGGCGGCCATCTTGGACCGATTTTTTTCAAACATAGCTAAGAACACTCCCGACTAATATACCTTTCAAACAAAAAAAACTAAATCCAAATCGGTTCATCCGTTTGGGCGCTACGATGCCACAGACAGACACACACACACACACACACACACACACACACACACACACACACACACACACACACACACATACACACACACACACACACAGACACGTCAAACTTATAACACCCCGTCGTTTTTGCGTCGGGGGTTAAAAACACAAATAGTATTGTTACTTTTGATTCGGAGCCTAAATGCAATCACTTTGGTGTCCCACAAAGAAGTATACTAGGGCCAATATTATTCCTTCTTTATATTAATGACCTTCCCCAGGTGATTAAATATGATTGCGTGCTGTTTGCTGATGAGTGATGACACTACAATAGTAATGGGTTGTGAAGATCGAGAAACGTATGAAACAAATATAAATAATACTTTGGATGACATAGGTACTTGGTTGAATCAAAATTCACAAAAAATCAACATTGATAAAACTAAAATTATTAATTTCAAAACTCACCAGAGTAAGCCATTAACCCTCAACATAATACATGGGGATCAAAAGGTTGAACAAATACACAGTACTAAGTTTCTTGGCATAATAATGGATGAGCATTTAACTTGGAAAGAACACATTGATACCTTAAGCATGAAAATACATAGATTTGTGTTTGGTTTAAGAAAAGTTAAAGAAATAATATCCAAATCCACAGCCATTACGGTATATCATGCGTATGTCTGTTCTATTATCAGGTACGGCATTATTGTCTGGGGAAACTCTTCTGAAATTTCACGGGTCTTTATAGCTCAAAAGAGGTGTATTCGAGCTATATTTGGTATGGCTTGGACTGACTCCTGCTTACCTATATTCAAAGCCAATAAACTTTTAACTGTACCATGTATTTATATATATGAATGTGCTATTTTTGTGAAAAACAATATATCACTGTTCAAAAAAAGGAACAACTTTAATAAAAGGAAAGTTACACACATGCCGCTTGAGATGCCGGTACCTAGGTTAGAAATATTTAGAAATAGTTGTGTTTATATGGCTCCATTAATTTATAACTCATTGCCAGAGTCGATTATAGACCTGCCTTATAGGAAATTTTGTGTTGCATTACATAAATGGTTGGTGGACGAAACCTTTTATACTGTGGAAGACTTTTTAAAGAAGTATGCATGTCATTCGTACCACTGCAGAAATGCGTTGTAGCAGACACTGCATAAACAAATACTATAAAAAAAAATCTATAATAAATTAAATTGATAGATGTGACTATGACCATACATATTTAGAATTGTAATAACTTTTTTGACATTCATCACTATTTTATTATTGCTTGTCAAATTTCTTATGCATGTAATAGTTTTAATAACAAATTAAATTGTTAATTGAAAATTTGCATGCTGCAGTAGGCAGCTAAACATGCTGTGCTTATACATATTGTAAGATCCATGTTACCATGTTTAAAGGCAAATAAATTATTCTTATTCTTATTATTCTTATTCTATCAGGTGAGGTGAAGTCATATGGACGTGCCTACCGTGAAACTGAGATTTTCATTTTTTATTACTCATGAGATGAACAATACACGGCTCGCGTTTAAATGAAGTCTCTCCACAGCTCGCTACAGAGCCACATGAAGACAGTTAGTACTTAAGGCTTCCACGTGACGTCACGCGATTAGGTGCCGCTATTTTTCACTTGGGACACGGAAACGCTCTAACTGTACGACACCATTAGCCCCGTGCCCCGGCCTGAGCCCCGCGCGCTGGGGCTAGATCTGTTCGTACCTACGTAGGGTTATTTAGTTAATTTACCAGAATTGAACTTTTGGACAGGTACACTTCGAATTCGCTATTTTATTTCATGAAAATCGAAGTATCAATCGCATCGAAGGCTCGATACTTAGGTAAGTACTGGTGATAGCTATGTCATGTCAGAGTCAACGCCAGTGTCTTCCTACGAGTTAGAGATTATGAGAAAATTGTGAACACATTCCAGTTGGCTGCAGTGTATCAGATAGGTACTTAATGTTTGCCACACACAGTTTATGTTATGTTATCCTACACAGGCTGTAGGTATCTTGTACATTACTATAACACATCACTATAAATTATTCCCGTGAATCACTATATACCATTATG
Source organism: Eilema sororculum (assembly GCA_914829495.1). Taxonomy (NCBI): domain Eukaryota; kingdom Metazoa; phylum Arthropoda; class Insecta; order Lepidoptera; family Erebidae; genus Eilema; species Eilema sororculum. Next base: position 29,544,994 of record OU618533.1, read on the forward strand.
CTGTGGAACCAACAAACGCACCAAGATTTGCGGTCGTGGCTGTCTATTTCACGCCAGCATTACACCGACGCATAGGGCAGTATCGGCGGTCGCTGGAGCGGCTGACCGACGTCGTCAATGCCTGTCACCCTCGCCCGGTTCTTGTGCTTGGGGACTTCAATGCCTGGTCTGGGGCTTGGGGGTCCCGGCACACGAACCCGCGAGGCAGGGCTCTGGAGAGCTGGGCCGCTACTCTCGGTCTGGTTCTCCAGAATCGCGGGGCCGAAGCCACGTTCTGGGCGGCGGAGCGCGAAGCGATTTCGATCGTAGATCTCTCGTTCGCGAGCGCTTCGCTGTCGCAACGTGTGCGGGACTGGCGTGTCGTCGTGGAGGTGGAGACACTAGCGGATCACCGATACGTTCGGTTTGATGTCTCCCCTCCCGAGAGTGATGCGCCGGTCACACCGGCCCCACGCGAGCCGCGCTGGGTGCTTAGGGGACTGAATAGGGATGCTCTCCTGGAAGCCGCCTCCGTGCAGGCCTGGGCCATGGTGCCGGACAGGCCTGACGACATCGATGACGAGGCGGCGTGGTTCCGGGAGGCCATGACTGTTGTTTGCGATGCGGGTATGTCTAGGGCTCCAGCCTATAGTCCGAGGCGCCGGGTCTACTGGTGGACTGCGGAGATCGCGAGGCTGCGTCAAGCCTGCGTGATCGCGCACCGCCGGTGGGCCAGGCTCCATAGGAGGCGTAGCCGCCCCGCAGACACAGATCCCCTAGTGGCGGAGTTGCAAGAGGGATACAGGGAAGCCAGGAATGCCCTCCGAGCAGAAATCAAGCGGTCCAAGGCAGCTTCCTATAGGGAGCTGCTGGAGACACTGGAGCGGGACCCATGGGGGCGGCCTTACCGCTTGGTAAGAGGAAAGCTGCGCCCCCGGGCCCCTCCCCTAACCCAGGTTCTCGAGCCGGCTCTGCTTGGAGGAGTGGTGGAATCCCTGTTCCCGGCGCGGGCGGAACACGTTCCGCCGCAGATGACTCCGCCACCTCGGTCGCCTTATGCGCCCGGCGTGGTTATTGACGACGACGTGCCCGAGGTCACTTGGGTGGAACTAGAGCTGGCGGTGCGACGGCTTAGAGCCAAGAAGAACACCGCCCCGGGACCCGACGGCATTCCTGGCCGTGCGTGGGTCCTAGCTCTAGGAGAAGACGGTCTCGAACCCCGACTGCGAGGGTTCCTCAGCGCATGCTTGGAGCGGGGCCAGTTTCCGAAGATGTGGAAGACGGGGAAACTGGTCCTCATCCGCAAGGACGGACGCTCGGCGGACGGGCCATCCGAGTACCGGCCCATAGTGTTGCTCGACGAGGTGGGCAAGCTCTTCGAAAGAGTGATTGCCAAGCGCCTCGTCGAGCACCTCTCTAGAGTGGGGCCGGACCTAGCGGACACGCAGTACGGCTTCCGCCGCGCCGGTGGCGTTCCACTGTGGATGCCATCATGCGCGTGAGGACTCTGGCGGAGGATGCGGTTGCCCGGGGCGAGGTGATGTTGGCGGTGTCCTTGGACATCTCCAACGCGTTCAACACCTTGCCCTGGAGTTGCATCAGGGAGGCGCTCGTGTACCACGATGTGCCTCTATACCTCCGCCGCATAGTCGGGGCGTACCTGACGGAGAGGGCATTCATCTACCCAAGTGCGACCGGCGTCGGTAGGCGTGAGATGTCGTGCGGTGTCCCACAGGGATCGGTCCTGGGGCCGCTCCTGTGGAACATCGGATACGACTGGGTGCTTCGCGGTGAACTCGCGTTCGGTGCCACCGTCACGTACTACGCGGACGACACGCTAGTGACGGTGAGTGGCGCTACACACCGCGAGGCGACCCAGAGGGCCACGACCGCTGTTGCTCAAGTCGTGGATCGGATCCGGCGGCTGGGTCTCGAGGTGGCTCTGCACAAATCCGAGGCCTTGTTCTTTCATGGTCCTCGGCGCAGGCCACCCCCGGGATCCAGCTTGACAGTAGGAGGTACTCCCATCGACATCAAGCCCCGGTTGAAATACCTGGGGCTCGTACTCGACGGTCGATGGGACTTCGGAGAGCACTTCCGAAGTCTGCGCCCCAAACTGTTGGCGTCAGCTAACGCGCTGATGCGGCTGCTGCCCAACTTGAGGGACCCAGAGGACTCCTGCAGGAGACTCTACGCGGGTGTCGTGCGGTCCATGGCCCTGTACGGGTGCCCCGTGTGGGCGGACGCCCTGCAGGCCAGGTTCGTGCAACTGCTGCATGCTCCGCAGCAGACGATGGCCTGCAGGGCCATTAGGGGGTATCGCACGATATCCTTTGAAACGGCGAGTCTCCTAGCCGGATCGCCACCGTGGATCCTGGAAGCGAGATCCCTTGCGGCACTGTATCGGTTCCGTAAGGAGGCGCGGGAGCGGGGATTCGATCCCGAGCCCGAAGACATTCGGGCCGAGAGGTCCCGGCTCCACGGGATCATGGTGGCGGAGTGGGAGCGACGACTTGAGCAACGACGCGCAGGGCATGCCGTCATAGAGGCGGTAAGGCCCATCATGGGGGAATGGCTCGAGAGGCCACATGGCAGCCTCTCGTATCGACTGACGCAGATTATCACCGGGCACGGGTGCTTCGGGAGATATCTGTGTCGGATCGAAAAGGAGCCAACGTCCGAGTGCCATCACTGCGACGCGAGCGAGGACACGGGGCTGCACACGCTCACCGAGTGTCCGGCATGGGCCGGACCGAGGCGGGAGCTAGTGGCGGCCCTGGGAGTGAGAGTTCTCACCCTCGCCACCCTGCTCACAGCAATGGTCCGCTGTGCGGACGCGTGGGCGGCCGGCGTCTCCTTCAGCGAGCAGGTAATGGTCGTGAAGGAGACGGCGGAGCGGGAGAGGCGGCGCGAGCGAGAAAGACTCGCGGATCGCGCCGCCCGCGCGCGCAGGCAACTCGGGCGTCGGAGGGCACTGACTGACCTCCGTCCCCCATGAGCGCGGGCCTGGGGGTGACGGGTGGAGCCGCCTGTCACCCCAGCAGAAGCAGGCCACGGCGGCGGCGCGCTGAGTAGCGCGCCTCCCCATTCCGGGGGCGAGTTGGGGACACCGTTGTCCCCCCTCCTGAGGAGGGCCAGACCGTAAGGGATGGCCCTGGGTCAGCCGGGGTGCGAGGGATATGTCTATGACAACCTCACCTCCGGCCTAGCACCAAGACCCACAGTCGGCGTGCGGTTTTAGTCGGTTCGAGTCCGACATAACCTCCCCTTCCGGCTCCGGCAGGGGGGGTATCCGAGGGGATTTCCGCACGAAAAAAAAAAAAAAAGGGTAAGCCCTCGGAAGGATGTCCCAGGGCTCCCAACAGACCCACGGCTTTAATGCGGCCTCGTCTAGGGGGTGGTTCGGGTGCTATCCCGCGTCTATGGGGGGTTTTCGGGTATCATCCCGCTTCATCGCATCATCACATAGGAGGGGGGAGGCGTGCGTGAGTCCGTCACGTCACGCTGCCGTCATGGGCCTGCTTCTGTAAGGGACGATGAGCAGCCAACTCACCGTCCTCAGGCCCCCGGTCATGGAGGCCGATGGTCTTCGGCGAAGACACGCCGTTCTAGTTCTAGTACGGGCACTATACAAGAACTATTAGTTTGTATTATAAGAGATGTAACCTTACTTACTATTATATGTCTGGAACTGAACAACTTTTTATTATTATTATTTTTTAATCATGTCATTGCATTATTTATTTCAATAATCGTTTTATTCTGTATGTCACGTTCATTTTCACATTTAATTAAAAGTGTTGTCCGCAAAAAAAATTGCATTATGTCTAAGTATTTTGTTAAAGTCATTAATATATAATAAAAAGAGCAAAGGTCCCAACACAATACCTTGTGGCACGCCACAGCTATTTGTCCTTAAGTTCGATTTGAATGTCTCTTTAGATGTGTTTATAATTTTAGAAATTATAGTGCATTGCTGGCGATCGGTAAGATAGCTTTTTATCCGTTCATAGGTAGTAGGTATGCATGCGGAATGACGAGCGACGCTGACTAGCCTCACAATCCGTCCAGCCGTTCAGGCTGCAGGGCGTGCCAAAGAAATGGACATACATACATAGTCTCGAAAACAATTCGCTATCGGTCGTTGCGTCATCGACTAAGGCAAAATGTCCGACAAAAAAAGTAATTACCCTCCTTTCTTCGGCAGTCGGTTAAATACAAATGTGGTCCTTCTGGAAATGCTAACTTATGACATAATTTTTTTTTTTTTTTTGAATGAATTTTTTTATAGCATTTATTATGCTAACTGTTAAGTTCGAAAAACATTGGAAAAAATGAAATGCTCAAGTGAGACTCGAACTCACGACCTTTCGCTTACAGGGCGACTGCTCTGCCAACTGAGCTATTGAGCACCACTTGAATTGTTCCAAATTTTCCTTCTCTTTATATCCATCTATAAGGGCGACGGTGCAGCCATCTACCAACATTCTTACGAATAAATCTTAGTGTGTTGTCACTTCTACAGCAGTTAATTATGTTTGCATTGTGTTAATTATGAGTTCAATTAGATATCACTAAAGTAGAAAAATTACATGATAAGTCGCCTGTAGAGAGGCGCCTGATGCACAACAGTAGCAACAGGACCATTACCACCATTGGGTTTAGATACGAGTAGGCACGACAACCTCCGAATGGTACAGCAAGGAGCGCTTATTATTTTTGATTGGTATATTTTGTTTTTTCCGGGACCAAATGCCCTATGCCTTCCCAACCTTCAAAGGAAATACGGCGCTGAACACTTGATTTCACTATCAAATATAAATAAAAAACTAATAATATCCCACAGTGAGTTTCATCAACGTCGTTCCAAAGTCGTCAATCCAGAAACTGTGCAAGCTAGTTTGTGTCGCAGTGACTATTATCTAATCTGTTGTACGGTCATGTGCGTTAACAGGCTTGTGCCGGCTCCCGCTCCCGCCGTGCCAGGCGTGAGCTTAGCCGGCTTGCAGCGGATTGCGGCGCGGCGCGCGCCACAGCGTCGACAAACGGCCGCTGTGCAGCGGTGCACTACAAACACGACCACGGCACATTGCACGTTGTGCAAGTGTGCACTCATCGCCACGGCTTGCACAAGGCGTACGCGCCCCATTTTAGGATATGAAATCCAACACACGCTTGATTGGAAATGGAGTTACGTGACTCGTTCCAACTTTCCATAAATTGTTTTAAGATTTATCATAACGAAGCATTAGTAATAATATGGTCATATTAAGCATGCCTACTCATAGAAAGATTTTTAACATGCCATTCTAGAGCGGGTAACAGTAGGTACCCTTACCTTAACGTATCTCGTATCTCTCGCACCCCGACAGACGCAGCGTGCAATGGCCAGCAGGGTGTCCGCCCATATTGGGCACCCATATAGGGCCATGGACCGCACGGGCATGACTCCACCTACCTTACCTACTTACAATTGTATTTGAACTCTTATGTGATACACATAAGTACCTATATTGTAAAAAGTCCCTAAATACTTAAAACTAAATAGGTATAAGGAAGTCGCTTTTACAAAACTAAGTAAAAAGAACCTACTGGATGGGACTCGAAATATATCTATGGACGCGGGAAAATAATTATTTGGTCTGTTCTTGTGTGTTGAAATCTCGGTTTAGTATAAACAATGCAATCGGATTTTAATTCGGTTTATTTGCTCGAATCTCGGCGTCCCGCACAGTGAACAGTACGTAATGTACCTATTAGTTCTACCTGCGCTTAGGCTCCGCCCGCGTGGATGTCGGTTATCGCGACCAAACATAGCCTATGTCCTTTCTCATGGTCTAATCTACCCCTATGCCAAATTTCATCAAAATCGGTTCAGTGGCTTAGGCGTGAAAGCGTAACATACAGACAGACAGACAGACAGACAGAGTTACACTCGTATTTATAATATTAGTATGGTATTAGTAAGGTTAGGTATTAGTAATGAACAGAAAAAATCAATATTCCACTAACCTCAACCTTGCATTTTTTTGGATTTTTTTCCATCAGCTGTGAAAATTTTAAACAGACCGTCTGTAATGATTACCTAAGCCTAAAAAAATAACTGTATGAACACCTAAGTGACATGCGTATGTGTGTGTGAGAAATGGCTATAGTGTGCGTAACGTTTATTTTAACAAAAATAAGGTATTTTAAAAAAAATATTAGGCGTATGCACTTCTCTTCGGTACAAACTATCAACATGCCAAATCCCACCAGGAGGGTGCCCGCAATTTTCGTAAAAGGGATCCAAATTTTTCGCTTCACGTATATTAATGTATACTTAGATGGCATTTTTATGGCAGAGAGAGTTAAAACACAGGTCTCGTACTCTACTCACCAACTTACGTCTGTTTCTATCATTTTTTACAATCTCTGAGTCCATTCAAGGATTTCTGAATATATGTAGTTTAATAAAGCTGAATAATGATGATGAATAAATTCTGGCTTATAACGCCATCTGTTGGCGAGTAGTTGGCATCTGTTAGTTACATGTATTGTACAATAGTGGGCGCGACCGTGCGACATACGCAACTACGGTGTGCGGTATCCAGCAGGAATTTGTATTGGACTGTGTGAATACGTCATTTGAGTACAGATTTCTGATCGCCAGCTTCTATAATTGTTACATACGTTTGTAAATCTATTTATTATGCACACAACGCCGTCCCCGGGGAATAAAATGATAACTGCAAAAACACAACTTTTCAGGAAAAATAAAAAACATGTTTTTAACGATTACTCCGGAATTACTTGGAATAGATGCGTGATAGTTAGGATTTCTAAAACGTATTTTTTTCTTCATTTAAATCGTTTTAGTCAAATTTGCCTAACACCTGTCAAAATAAAGATAATTAAGGAATAAAAAGTTAGTGTAAATGAATCATCATCAAAGTTATATAACGTCAATTATCATTTTATTCTCCGTTCAGCGTGACCAGAAAAAAATATGACACTCGTTACTTATCATTTTCTTCTACGAGTTTTTGGAATGGGAGTGATGATGATAATACTTTAATATCATTTTATTCTCTTATATACTGCATCGAACGTCTTACGCCGTGGATCTGAACTTCTTAAGTCGTTAGACTAACGTCTTTATACGAAACGAGTGGATGGTTTTGAACGAGAATAAAATGATAACATGCATTTATCATATTGAGTTTTATGTTTTTTTACGAGAATATAATTATATTACTATTTATCAATATAGCAAGTGAGGATACATGTATGGTAATATTATATTATCCTTTTATTCCCGTTCTTTTAGGCCTGTCATAAATCTTCCAATACTATTGTAATTGTTTGCAACTCTGTGAATAACGGTAAAAAAAATATGAAAAAAATTAAGTAGATGTATTAACACTCAAAGATCTCAAAAATGACATAACATTAAAATCAAGATAATGGTAGTTATCATTTTATTCCCCGGGGACGGCGACAAATGCTTCAATTATTTATTTAAAGTTATTCCTTCGGCGGTTACATCTGCTACAATAGGCCATTCTTTCTAATATGTAAGTAAATGTATCTAATATTTAAATAATGATGAAATAAAAGTTGTACTAGAATTGGACCACGGACATTACACTATAGGTAGGGAAGCTACGCAGATAAATTTGTAGTTAATCGAGCGTCGCGGAACCCTATTAGAATTGCTAGATGACAGAAAGAATACCACCGACACGATTTCACCCCTACACAATAATCAGCTTATAAGTGAAGTGGTTAAACTGATATTTCGGGCTGGTAGGTTATACCCCACAAGATACTAGCCGTAATTTCAGTTTCTGTATCAAATAAAAGAAAAATATAGAAATGGTTGTTCGACATAAACGCATACAAAATGAATTAACTTCAACAATATATTTGTATTTCGAAGGTTGACTGATCAACGGTTTTGTATCTAGATCCTATATTTCAGTAGTATATATATTGGTAAATTTAACCTTATGTCTTTCAATTGCCATTGAAGATCCAATACCATCTTTAAATTCCTAATTTAGGTAGAATCGTCTAGATCCCCATAAAATTATTAAGGGATTAAGGGACCATCCCAAAAACAGTTGCTTCCTACCACACAATGAATGCCAGCAATATGACAGCTATTTGGAGGTGATGTTGTTCCTACGTACATAGACAGAAGCGTCGGTAGCTTAGTGGTTAAGGAGTCGACCTTACGATCGAGAGGTCCCGGGTTCGATCCTGGCCATTACACTACCGACGTGAACCCACTCCTAGCACAAGCAATTTAGCTTAGCTGGAGGGGTTAGAGGGAATATTAGTAACTACGGTTCTAATATTCTTTAAAAAAAAAAAAAAAAGATACATAGTTTTGTGATGACAAAAACTATACTAATTCAGACTGTCACTGTGTCACGTGCATGTATGGCTGTGTTTACCTAATAGTGTTAGACGACAAGGCAAACTACTCGTTATTCATTTGTGTTGAAACGTTCTCCACTGCATCATTTTTTGTCATCACACTATCATTTAACTCATTTGCATAACAATATAATGTTTTACATCTACATTTATTAGACAGAAAGAAAGAAAGAAAGAAAGAAAAAACATTTAATTCTAGACACGCACAGTTTATAGTCTACAATGTAAGTAAGTATTTATATTCATAAAATATCATGCTTCACTGTGCGAGCCCGAATATGGCCGCCATCTCAGCATAAATGCTACGCATACCGTTAGAATGCGTAGCGCTGGTTTTCGGATGGGGCCACTTGTGACGTCACTGACGTCACGCACACACAACATGACATAATGTACACACATAATAAAATAAAAATAATTAAAGGAGAAGAAAACAAAAGAAATCAGATTAAAAATTACTACAGATAATACTATAGATAATTATTACAGATTAAAAATTGAAAATGACACCAAATAATAAATTAATAAGTGAGAACCATGGAGAGAGATTTTAAGCTTACTATGTCTATGGAACATGACGCTCACTCACTGACAGCCAGTGACAGCTAAGCCAATCATCGCCATTAAGAAACCTATTGTTTAGGTAGGTTGATATTAAAGCAATCCATCCAATACTTTTCATTCCACATTCCACATGTCAACAACCTCATGAGCCAGTACCAAATATTTTATTTATTTATTTATTACTATTTATAAAAAACAACTTATATGTATAGAAAGCAAATCATAAACCACTTGAGCTTTTCTGGAATGCTGTACTTGTTTTATATTTAATAATGTTATAGTTGTAACACAAGAACATTATAATATACGAGAGAAAAAGAGAGGATCAACAGTTAGGTAGGTGGGTACTGGGTACTGTTACTACAAACTACAATGAACTCCTTTGCGCACTAGTGTAGTTCATTAAAATGTTGCAGTAGCAAGCAAAAATTAAAGTAATTAGCGTCTATCTAAAAAATAAATAGGTATGTCCTGTAATCTTTGTAAATCTAGATATTTTTGTCATTTGTCATAAAAATAGTAAATCGCCGAGATATCCCTTAACAATGCGAAGATTGCAAGGCGCATCTACGTTTGTACTTTCACAGATAATATAATATAGTTCTGTACTTTGTACCTGCTAAATGATAAGATAATGGCACCGACCGCATTTAGCGTTACTTACACAGTCACACGCTGCGCGGAATTCATTTAAAGCATCGTAAACCAGCGCGAGCGCACGACGCCCACTCGCATGTTGGTAAACACTTCTCCGGAGTGTGTTATTTTTAAATTAATGAAAAATTATCTGGATTATTATTAATTTGGAAGGTATGCTAACTAAGAAGGTCCTATAGATTTAAGTCGGAACCCGCGACCAGCTCCTCACTGGGGAATACTCTGAGCAACTGCGCTCCTGGACTCGCCCCTATCATTTGAAAGTCTGCTATATACAACAAGTCTGGCAACATTACAATTAAAAAGTGAACAAGTCCTTTTAAACTACCGGTACCTACTTACTATCTAATCACATTTCAGATTTATTATCGGAACATAATTGGAATGGAATTATTTATAGATACCTATTTTTTTTTAAATATAATTACGTGCTACAATATTTGTAAACGATGATCTGCTGTATCTTCACAAAAATTGTGTAGCAAGTTACAGAGAGTATATGAGGATGTATTTTATATTGCGAGAGTAGTAGGTATGTCAGGCATCAGGATCGTAGTAAATGGAGATCCGTGATCTCTGCTTACCCCTATGGGAAACAGGCGTGATTTTATGTATTTAAGTATGTAAAAATTGTGTTTTACCAGCTTTTTCGTTAACTATGGATGGGTTAGCATCATTACATCAACAAACATGGTTAACTTAGGTAAGACTGTACCAAATTGTATTGTAAACTAATTCTTATATATATTACAACATCAATATTGGCTGATGCTGGCCCTGGGTGGGCAATGCCAAATGGACAAATAAAAGTGAACAATCTAATCAGGCCAAGCGACGATACCATCAACCTTTATCTCCGTTCGTCACCTACGAGTAGGTTGATAGGTACCTACTTACCATTGTATTCTGGATTTGAGTGGATCATAACCTCGGAACATAATAACGTTGCCAGTGTTGCCACGTAACATTATGGTACTTCTCACATGGCCGCCGGCAAGTTCTAGAAGCGGACTTTGTCAGTAAGTAGGTAAACACTTCGACAATTTAGCCATCTTTCTACCAATGCACAGTGATTCGCCTAGTACAAGGTAGCAACACAAAATTATTTCTTCACTTATTTCAATTGTATATGTATATATCTGGTATCATAAGCTATTTTAAGAAAAAAAAGTCGAAAAATTAGTTCACATTTTTCGACTTATTTTTGACTTACTTACGTGTATTAATCGAAAAAGATGGAAGTGTTTTGCTAATGTGTGTCTTCTGTTCATGTGTTTACTATTGTCGCTATTTTTTCTTTAATTAGTTACGTCTATCTACTCATTATGTGTGTTAAGCCTAATCATGTTGGTTTACAGATAAATTTCTAGGAAAAATCGTAATGATAGTACCCACATTTAATCATTGAAATTTTAGTTTGCGGGCCTTTTCGGGGTCTGTAATATATACGAGTCTGTGCCTGAACGCTGTAGGTATGACATATAAAAAAATCAAGGTGGATACATGTGGATAAAAAAGTTGCTACTCTTTAAAGTTCACAATTACCATAAAATTTGCTGAATTTATCTATACATTTACAATTGATATTACAAAATAAGTAAACAGTTTTTATATTAAAAATATAAGTCATAATAGAGTACACACCTTCAAAAAAATTATTCATTGCAAAAAGCTCGCTTAACTTTGCTACCAATTTTAAAATATGATATCTCAAGTATGCGTAAAATGCAACAAATTTGCAAATAAAAATTACCTACTTTTTAGAGCTACTTGACCCTCTGGTAAGATACCTTAACGAGGCGATTGACAATTTTTTTTTGACATTCAATAATTGAGGGGGTGGTTTATAAGTCTTCATCAGTGGCTCCTGGAAATTACGTCATGAATATTGTCCCGCTAGCTTGTACTAGTTGAATCACTGTGCAATGGTCAAAGGTAAAAGGAGGAAATTTACTGTTGCACTGCTTTTCACCCGACTGCGCGACGCAAAGGAGGGTAATGTGTTTATCAGTCTATGTATGTATGTATGTATGTATGTATGTATGTATGTATGTATGTATGTATATATGTATGTTATGTATGTATGTATGTTTGTTTCTATGTGGCGTTCTAGTGACCAAATGCATGGGCCGATTTTCATACGTCAATCGATTCGTCTTAACCTTGCGAGTGTCAATAAAGACATGACAGTAATCAAAATCCACCACAGCGACAACCAGACGCCATATTGTCAAAATGAAAAAAATAAAAGTCGATGAACTATGTCAAGTGGGGTGTCGTTGAATAGGTATTTTAAAATCATCTTTAGGTTCCTTTTATCATTTTTCATTTTAAATAATAGTTTAGGATATATAACGATTTAAAGTTATTTAACAAAACAATCATTCTCGCTAATGTTCTTACTTACTGATTTAAGTTTTTATTTCAAGTATAAACGATATGTAAATTACAAAAAGATATGCATGTCATCAACTAAAAAGTATAAAATAAAACAAATGATTAAAAAATAAAAAACCCGACTGCCACTGAAAAGACCGAAATAAGTTTGATAGCAGGCGGTACCCATTTGCCAATCATAAACCGAAAGAAATTTAATGGGTACCGCCTGCTATCAAACTTATTTCGGTCTTTTCAGTGGCAGTCGGGTTTTTTATTTTTTAATCATTTGTTTTATTATAATACCCAAACCAGAAGAGAAAGTTTCCGCGACTTGGACCGGACCGATTAATGACGAAATGTTCCGAGTCGTCTCGTCATGCACATGCATATATTGACTTTAGCAATAACCAATATTAGCCTCTTGTAGATAATCACTGCGTCAGGTGCGTCAACGTGGTAGAGGTTACAAGAGTCATGGCACTGCGCGGCAGTCTCAAGCTTCGCATTATAATAATAACGCTTACCTACTGTAAGCAGGTTGTTTAGTCTTAATAGATTTAATAAATAGTTCTGTACCTACCTAAGTAGCGGCGATGAACTGGTATCCTTCGTTTTTATTTAAATAGGTACTAGCTTTTGCCCGCGGCACCGCCCGTCGGTTGTCGGTTATCGCAACCAAACATAGCCTATGTCCTTTCTCAAGGTCTAATCTAGCAAATATCATCAAAATCGGTTCAGTGGTTTAGGCGTGAAAGCATAACATGTATGACAGACAGAGTTGCTTTCGCATTTATAATATTAGTATGGACGTGCTCAATGTTATCTCAACATAGCAAGATAAACAAAAACACAACAGTATTACCTAATCAGGTGCCGGTTTTATATAAGTGGAGATAAAAACATTATTGCGACGTAACAACCATTAGCCATATCACCCCGAACTAGGGAGGTACTCAAGTACCCCGCGGCCACAGATCTATGGCTACGACGAGTGTATATTGACAATAAAATTGATGGGATATATTGTAATAGGTACTTGTAACAACTGTCATTTAGTCCACTCCACATCAGATCGACGTTGATGCTTTGACCTTTAGTTATGACAATAATAGCATTCAAATCAATGAAACAGTTTGATTTGAATTGAAAAGCGTCGGTAGTTTAGTGGTTAAAGAAGGTATTAGCTGTTGCCCGCTACTCCGCCCGCGTTGATGTCCTTTCTGTGCCAAATTTCGTTTCGACCGCCATTGCAACTGTGATTCGCAACCAGTGGCGATGGAAGATTTATTTACCTTTGGCGTTCATCAAAATCGATTCAGAGGTCATACAGAGTTATGTTCGCATGTATGACAATAGCTTGGATCACATGTTTTAATATTGCAAAAACCATTGTATTAACATAAACGATTATTAGATATGTATGTAAATGAAATTGACGTTTAAATAAACACTAACATAATATTTAAGTATCATGTTCACGTGAAGTCCATAAGAAGAAACTATTCATTCACAATGGTTTTATACAATACTAAGGTATACCCGCGGTTCCGCCCGCGTGAATGTCGATTTTTACGACTTGAACAACATTCAGCGCCGCGCTGACGTCAGACGCCGGCGCACGCGCACACGCGCACTGATATCTAAAGTGCCGGTCACCGTGCCTCGACAGATTCAAGCTGATTACATTCGATGATGTTTTTGTTTCCACAATGATATTGCGCTTCATTTTGCTTATATACTTACGTATTTAACATATAAACGGGTAGGCAGACATGTATAAATAATACCACATTTGTTCCGGTCCCATCCCGTGCCATGGGACCAAGCCTCAGCCGCAAGCCTGTTAACACAAACAAGACTCCGACATAGGTTTTTTCTCGACTCTGAGCGTCCGACGGGGTGGTCGCTCCCATACAAGCCAAAATAAGTAAAATCAAAGAGAATGAGTACCACTGTCACGAGAAGTTATCTCTTCCTATTGTTGTACTTACTTGAGACATGTCAACATTGGCTTGTGCAGGTAGTCTGAGGTAGGTAGGTACATAATAAACTAAATAAAGAGCGGTTTGTATAAAATTCTTATTACATATAGGTTTGATGGTACAAACCACGAACGAGATGCATGTGGGGAGTGCCGGTGCGTGACGCGCGTGGCCTAATGTTCGCGTGTGGCTTTAGTGCACCGCTTTTTTTGGGTGGTTTGCACATCCTCTGACATAATGTTGCATGCATAATGCTCTTTTTCTGCTACTGCTTGGGAAATAGTTATTGTAACTGAAAGTTGGAAAGTTTGAATTGATTGGGTATCAATTTCATTTCATAGTACCTATACATTGAGCTTATTTTATAATGGGAACGGCATTGCATCGGTGTGCTGTGTTGTAGGCTGTATGTAGGCTATAGTGGGCCTCGTAGGTACGCTCACCTGATGGCGGGCTGATTCACATTTTAACTGTTGCCTCGATGCAGCGCACCTTTATAATCCGTTTTACGTTTACATAACAGACAATAGACAGCTTAACAACTACATTCGACTGCACGACAATCAGTTCGGATTTCGGGCCGGGTTGTCCACTGAGAGTGCTATTCTGTCTCTTAAGTGGGCTGTTAGGTACTACACAGACCGGAAAACTCCTGTGTATGCCGGCTTTTTAGATCTTTCTAAAGCTTTTGATCGGGTTTCTTATGGTATTCTATGGAGTAAGCTTGAGAAAGCAGGAGTTCCAGCGGAACTGATAAGCACTCTGAAATGCTGGTACGGAGGCCAGATCAACCAAGTACGATGGGCGGGGGTCTTGTCTGAGCAGTATGGATTGGAATGCGGGGTGAGGCAGGGGGGGTTAACCTCACCTACGCTCTTCAATCTATACGTCAACGATCTAATTGAGGCGCTCAGCAGGGAGCGGGCGGGTTGTTATGTTGACGGGGTATGTGTTAATAACATTAACTACGCCGACGATATGGCATTAATGTGCGCCTCAGTCTGTGGTCTTAGAAAGCTAGTGGCTATCTGTGAAGACTATGCCAGGCTTCATGGTTTGGTCTATAACGTGGCTAAGAGTAATGTCATGGTCTTTGGTGGCGGCGGTACGAGATGTCCAGAAACCATACCTCCGGTGAGGTTAAATGGAACACTGGTAACTAGAGTTTATAAATTGAAGTACCTTGGACATCTCTTGGCCGCTGACATGAAGGACAATGAAGATATTGAAAGGGAGCGGAGGGCGCTGTCGATTAGGGCGAATATGATAGCTCGTAGATTTGCACGTTGCTCAGAAGGTGTCAAAAAAACCTTTTTTCGTGCATATTGCACTTCTTTTTACACGTGCAGTCTGTGGGCAGATTATTCGCAGAAATCGTACAGTGTCCTTCGTATTCAATATAATAACGCGTTCAGAGTGCTGATGGGGCTGTCCCGTTACTGTAGCGCGTCAGGGATGTTTGCCGAGGCTCGTGTAGATTGCTTTTACGCTACTATGAGAAAGTGATGTGCGTCTCTGGTGCAACAGTATTCTGAGCTGTATAGCGAGCAGACTTGACTGTTTGTATGTGGGTCGCTGCTGCAAGCTTTCCACCTAGGTGGTGGGCTAGTGGTGGTGATTCACATGCAGACTGTCAATTTGTTATTAGGATAAGATATTAGAATATTAAAACTAACATAGGAGTAAGAAAAATTGTTACTAACACACTGAGTCCTGGTCACTTGAAATAAATGAATATTATTATGTTTCTCTGTTCCGTGACTCTCGGGACTATGGAGTCCCGGGCCTTTGGAAGGCGTGCGTCGGGCCGAAGCCAAGACGTAGAGGCCTTTATAAGAGAGTTTAATATGCTAGGGATAGACACACATGGCGGATACCACCCCCGAGCGCACAATATGATACACCCGGGGATGGTCCCCCGCTAGGTGCAGAGACTATTGGAATAATGGAAACTAGATTATGTGCTATTGGGTTGAGTATTGGATGGACTGGTGAATGGGCTATGAGGGGAGACTAACGGACGCCTGCCATGACAATAAGTCTCAAAATTGTTAAAAAGGCAGGTGGTGACTCGCCAACTCATTGCATGGGCCCCATTAAAATAGCCACGCGGCCGTGCGGCCATGGAGCAACACTCGTTGAGCGGCTAAGGTTGTCGAGAGGTGAGCAAGATCGCGATACAGAAGTCGGTCAGCAGGCCCCCGGCGTTATGACATTTTACACTTCCAACCTGGAGCATAGGTTCCGCTCTTGCGACTCCACTCTTGGCCGGCCAATAAAGGCAAGCACAAGAGGCGGGGCGGAATAAATTCCAACCCTCGGGAGAATCAGGGTACGTGGTGTCGCCACTCACCAACAGCTCGCCACAAGCTGCCCCTGCGGGGATATTATTATTCTCTTTATTCATTTTAAAAAACTTATAAATTATATTTTTAAATACATATAAAAAAAACATATATTTAAAAATATAAAAAATAGTATCCCACCGGCATCGGGTACAGGGACCAAGCTACCGGTGGTTAGGGCTCCAGAGAAAGGAACTTCCTCACGATGCGCGCCGTATCAAGGAGTACTGCCTTCTGCATCTGGCCCTTGCCCCAACCATCTAACCCGAGCCTCTTTAGATGTTGGTCGAGGCTCTTTGCTATCAGTCCGTTGACTGATACAACTATCGGTACAATGATTGCTGAGTCAACATTCCACATGTCGACAACCTCGTGAGCCAAGTCCAAGTACTTAACTTGTTTATCTTTCTCAGCTTTCACGAGATTCTCGTCATGAGGAATGGTGACATCAACAATCAATGCTCGGCGTTCGGATCGGTCTATCACCACAATGTCAGGCTTGTTAGCTACAACAGTCCTATCAGTGATGATAGATCGATCCCAGTACAATGTGATATGGCTATTTTCTAGAACTGGCTCAGGAACATACCTATAGTACGGTACCTCAATTTCCACAAGGTTGTATTTCAGAGCAAGTCGCTGATGGATTATCCTGGCTACTTGATTATGTCTGTGTAAGTACTCGCCGTTAGCAAGACGAGAACAACCGGAGGTAATATGCCTGAGGGATTCACCAGGTTGGTGACAAGCTCGACAAATGTCAATTGTGCCATCCCTCATGATATACTTCCGGTAGTTATTCGTCTTGATAACTTCGTCTGCAATTGCACAGACAAAACCTTCAGTTTCCCCAAAAAGGTCACTGAAACGTAGCCAGGACACGGATGCCAGTAGGTCTACTTTGGGCCTGTGGAGGGCCCGATAGAACCTGCCATGTAGCTCCTTACTCTGCCATACCTCCCTGCGGCTGTCAGTGCCAACTATTGTAGGCCTGCGCCAGTTCTCTTTAGCCAAACCGAGCGGGGTTAGCCCGGTATCTACGTTGACTACATCACGATGCATATCCACGTTCGACTGTAGAAAGTAGTCTCTGAGATTGCACACCTCGCGATTATGAACGGTCTTAGTATTTAAAAAACCTCGACCCCCACATTTCCGCGGGATGTACAATCTCATGACTGACGACCTTGGGTGGTGCATTCGGAATGCAGTCAACTGAGTCCGGACTTTCCTATCGATGGTATCGAGTTCAGTCTGAGTCCACTTGAGTATGCCAAAAGAGTACATCAAGAGTGGCATGACCCAACTGTTACAGGCACGCACCTTGTTACCACCTGACAAAAGACTGTTAAGTACCTTTTTCAGGCGGCCAAAGAAACGTTCCTGTAACATTTGTTTCATGTCGACCTCATTGATGCATAACGCCTGTGACATACCCAAGTATTTATAGGTCTCAGTTACGAGGAGTGATCTTATGTTAGTGGAATCAGAGAGTTGTATACCCTCCGACTCCACCATCCGCCCTCGCTTTACATGAATGACTGCACATTTGTCCACACCAAACGCCATTTTAATAGAATTACTGAATGTTTCAGTTACCTTCAGTAAAGCTATTAATTGAGGGTTGGTGTGGGCGAACAGCTTTAAATCATCCATGTAAAAGAGGTGGGATACCATGTGACCCTCTCTTCGTAACCTATAACCTAACCCTGAATTCACTAGTAAAGTACTAAGTGGGTTCAGGGCTAAGCAGAACCAAAGGGGACTCAGACTGTCTCCTTGAAAAATACCCCGCTCTATTGTTATCGGCTCGCCATTACCCAAAGCCTGGCGACACCCTGGATAGAAAAGAACCGTCCTCCATTGCCCCATATATGACCTTAAAAAGGTACATAGAGTTGTATTCACTTTATACAACTCCAGCACCCTCAAAAGCCATGTATGTGGCACGGAGTCAAACGCTTTCTTGTAATCTATCCAGCATGCTGTCAGATCCTTACGATTGCGGCGAGCTTGTTGGCTAATAGCCATATCAATCAGGAGGAGCTCCTTAGTACCCCGGGCCCCATTCCTACATCCATTCTGAGAGGCACACATAATAGAATTATTGTTTATATGATTGTTAATCTTAGCTCTCAGGATGGATGTAAGAAGTTTATAGACCGTTGGGAGACATGTAATCGGTCTATAATTATTGGGCTCCAGGGTACTACCAGTTTTATGGAGCAGGTGAGTAACTCCTATCGTCATAAAAGCTGGTAGCGTCCCAGATTCTACAGCGGATTGAAATTGTGAGGCCAAAACAACATGCGAACTCCGTAGCCATTTTAGCCAGAAATTGTGCAGTCCATCCGGTCCCGGAGATTTCCAATTAGACAGCGAACGGACCGCACAATCTACATCAATGGCATCAATGTTAATTTTTTCCATTTCTGGAATGGTTTCGCATGCTCTTTCGACCTCACGCATCCAATCGCCTTCAGTGTGGTTAACGGGCACCGACCAAATGCTGCGCCAGAACGCATTTGTGGCTTCAGCATCCGGCCGTCGCACGTCATCCACACTTTCTTCTGTTCGCTCCCAGCTTCTATATACCCACCTTTGGTCTCTTTGGAACATACGGTTGACAGTATATCGATCAACTCGTTTTTTATATCTCCGAATACGGTTTGCCCATGCATAGACTTTCTGCTTCAGGAAGTCAATATTATTATTATTATTATAATCACAAATTTTGATGATGTGTCAAAACGAGTCAGTTTAGTTTTGCAAAATGGCTGATTTGAATTATATAATTGACGTTTCGCCAGCGGGAGCGCGGGAAGCGTCAAACTCATAAATTGTTACCATAGACATAGTAAAGATTGTACCAAAGTATGCGTTAGTGTAAAATTGTTGCCAGTATTTTATTGTTCTTTTTTATTTTTAGTATGGCTGCCATTGAATGTCGCACTGGTTTGTGGTTTTTTGTCACTATTTTTTGTCTAAAAAAAATAGTGACAAAAAACCACATCTCAAAAAAATATGTCACACCCACTGTCCGGCCGTCTCTGAAAACCAGCGCTGTCCGCCTGCACTACAACGCGGACAGCATTAAGCTGAGAGGCGGCCGTTTATTTCTACTTGGCAGTGTGTGGCATTACCCTACAATTCCTAGACTTGACTGTATTCTAAGTCTATATAGACTACTTATATGTTACAATTAAAGTAGGTATTGTATTATGTTGCATGATATGTCTAAATTACTGCCAAGCGAAATAAAAAAAAATCTCTTTCTTTTCTTTCTTTAATCTGTCTATTGAAATTGATGAAAAACCAGCTCGGCGGTGTTTAACAATTTAACCAATATCGAAACATTGGTTAAATTGCCCGAATTTTACCCGACTGCCGAAGGAAGGAGAGTAATGTTTTTCGATACTATGTATGTGTGCATGTATGTCCATTTATTTGGCACGGCCTACAGCCTGAATGGCTTAACGGATTCTGACATGCGAGGTATCATTTGATTCGTCGTGATGGTGTGAGTGACACTAGGATATACCTATAATATCCTAGTAAATTCGAAATCTAATCTAATTCAAAATTTCTAGAAAATCAAAATGGTGGTCCATGTCGATTTTTGGCGCCAAAACGTATGTTGTCAAAAATATTTTTGACTCAAACTTATCGAGTAGGGTATTAAAATGAAGGAAATAAGAAGGAGATTACAACAAGATATTCATGTCATATCATAACTAAAAAGTATGAAATAAAACAAATGTTGAAATAATTCAAAAAAACCGACTGCCACTGAAAAGATCAAAATAAGTTTGATAACAGGCGGTACCCATTAATTCGGTTTATTTTTTATTTTTTACATATCTCTTGCTCTGTAAGTACACCCTTACACCCCTGAATGCCGGGGTGTATGACTATCATTACAGCATAGGTTTTGGAATTTGAAAAAAGAACTGTCATACTCATACTGCACGAAGAATATTTTTAAAAAGTTAATATTTTTTTTCTCGGTATCGATTAATTACTCGAATCGGAATCTAGACAATTTATTTTATAAAGATTTTATTTTAAATATGGAACTATTTGTTTCCACATCGTATGTTAGATGGAATCGATTTAAAAATCAAACTGGCCAGCAAGATTTGACGCGCTTGCGTGCGTGAAAAAAAAAAGGCAAGAACCTCAAGTCACTCAAACTCAAGTCTTATCATCACAAACTCATATTCAAACTATAAATATTCCTAAAAAGAACGTGACCATATCTCTTACAAATTGTAATAATTTTACTATTAATTTTAATTAAATACCTACACATTTTTTCCTTCTTAATAAATGTTCATTGAAACCTGCTGTCTTGTTGTTTACTTACCTCACAATCGATAAGTAAAGCAGAGTATTTATCTCGGGCGTAAGCATCAATTGCATACTCGGGTTAATTAGCATGCAATTGATGTCATACAGCCCTTGGTTAATAATCTACTATTAATCATTTGTTTTATTAACGTTTGTTCTGCAACTATTATAAGTAGTATGGTACTGGAATTGTTTCCTTTTGTAGATGGTCGGTCATAGCAAGTGACATGGCTGGCCTCCCTCACCAGTGCTGTTACAGTTACTTTGTGTACCGTTCGCCGTCACAGTATACGAATAAAGCTCGTTATTTCATATTTTAAATAAATAAAAATTAAAAATTTAAATGTATTCATACCTACCGCGCCACTATTTTAATATTAAAATTATATTATTTGTAACCTACTTGCTAGTGGCAAATCTGCCGATCATACTGGAGGTATCTACTGGAGGTAGGCCTACGGCATGTCCACCTTTGGACACATAACTATTTTATATGTGTTAGAGATATATCATTTTCATTGTTTTCATTGTTTTTTCAACTGTTAGCACATTATTTCTCAATTTTTTAATAAGAATATAAGCTCACCCGACATTACTGTAATGGCCAGGGTTCGAACCTGGGACCTCTCGATCGCAAGGCCGACTCAAGCTTCCGCCGATTTATTAGTGTAATGAGGTACACGGCTAACTTTATGAATGGCACTCCAACCGGAACGATAAAACTGTGTTTTATTTCATATAATATTCTGTAAATTGTGCTTTCCATCTTTCGGCTCTTATCTTGAGCTATTGTTCGGTAAGTACAGATATAAGTTATCAGGAAAGGTCAGTGTGATATTAGGTATGTAGGTATATACATCCTTTTTTATATGCGTAATAAGTGCGCTGTGACTTGCAATGTTGTGATTAAACAAACAAGGAACACACAAAATACCGCGCAATGCCCTTGAAGCAGGTCTGTTGTTCGCTATCAGGGTGTGGGGTGTGGGGGTGTCGCCAGTCACCCCTTACCTGAGCCCTAAGCTCAATATCGCTACATGAATCAATGGCAAGGACTACGCATTTCCAGCATTGAATTTGTTCCGAGAACACAAGTTTGATTGTTTGTTACTCGTTCACACTCAAACGGCTGAACGGATTTGACTGTAATTTAGTACAAGGATAGTATAAAGTCCGGAATAACACATCTGCACGAACTTTCATTTATTTGTAAGAATTAGGACTATACAGAAATATGATGAGTACCTATTGTCGGGGTTATAACCATTAACTAACATTTTTGTGCAGCCATCAGTCAGCGATTACAGGGATGCTGGCTGCGTGCAAGTTGCCGCATGTGGCTGGGCGGTTGACGCCTGCCCTGCCTCGCCCGCGCCCGCCGGCCGGGGCTCGCCGGCCGACTCCTCCGCCCCGCCGGCGCCGGAGCACTGACACCTCGCTGCAAGTGTTGTCCCTCCAGCACTCAGGCCCGCAGCTGGCGTGAGCGGCTCGTTGGGAGATGGTAACACTTTGTAGATGTGCGCGTTAGTGGGGCCTGGAGGTAACTTCTTTACCTGCAAACCCTGTTTTTTTATGGCCTTTGTGGCTTTAAAAATTACAATTTTTTTTGGAAGATCTTTTCCAAAAAGCAAGTCATCCGGCTCCACATTTTGTATAACGTGTGCGAAGGCCTTATCCAACCCTGGCATAATAAACTTCTGGCGTGTCTTTGTCTCCTTATGATGCAAATCAGATAGTATGCGACAGCTGTCGCTTAGTAGCCTTATGGCCTGTAGCTTGTCTCCGTCACCAGTTAGCAGCGCCTCTAGGCCCCTGTTGAGGGCGGCTATGCCCTGGCCCAGTTGCTGTTGAGCCGCCTCTAATTGCGCATCGCGAGTGCGCGCTGTTTCAGTTATAACTCCTGAAATTTCTGGATTCAGTTTTGGTGCTTGTAATAATAAACAATTTTCCGGGATAATGTACTCCGTAGTAAGTTTCTCTTTGTCGTCCTTGTTTAACCCTTTTTTTAATAAGGGTGACCAGAGGCTCGAGAGTTTGTCGTGTATTTTGGGACCAAATGTGGGGGCCTCCTCGCTGACGTCTCCTAAAGCCGACAGAACACCTGGCTCCAACTGTGGAGCGGCGGGTGGAGGAGCCGGCGCCGGCTCAGTGGCTGAGTTGACAACTGATTCTTCACCACTCTCACTTTCTGGAACATAATTAATAACTAAATGCTACTGAAGATAGACGAACATAAAAGAACAACAATAATATTAGAAAGAAAGAAAGAAAATGTTTTTATTCTGCACACACATAAAGATGTTCATAGGAAAAGAGAGAACATTAGGTCACGGCAGAGCAGAATAACGGTCGCCTCTCAGCGTAATGCTGTTCACGTCGTAGTGCAGGCGGACAGCGCTGGTTTTCAGAAGCGGCCGCAAGTATGATATGCAATTGAATACAACAAAAAAAAGTATAAACAATAATAATAAAAAATAAAATACAAATATATGCACACAAAGACGGTAATAAGAAAAAAATAGAGAAGGTATAAAATTTACGTGTATAAGCGAAAAATAATACACAGAAAAAGAGTTTAATGAATAATAACAATAAATACAGCAATAAATTAAAAAGCATCTATGCCCGCCATGCTGGCAACACCACAGTACCTACCTATCAGGAACCACGACACTAAAATAAAAATCTTCCCGCGCCCGGGTGAAGTGAACTGAGTAGGTACTGAGAGTGAAATGAAACGACGCGCGACGCCGCGACGCCAAGTGACGCTAATAGACGAGACACCGACACACTCATCTTAATTTTAAACTTAACTAAACCATACTAACGTGTAGAGTGTTGCTGTCCGTTCTTGTAAAGTTGTGCTGTGTTTTGATGAACCGTGTACGGATGGACAAGGACAAAACCGCCACCAAAACGGGCGCTACGCTGTGCATGGCTGCCATTAAAGTATAATCTAGGTAAATAATGTGTTTCACACAAAATGAGTGATATTGCAATGATCACGACGGCCCCACACATGACACATTGTTATCGTTAACCTCGCAATAGTCATGTTTCCCCTGTTAATATCAGTCGGTCGAGGTACCCACCTGAGCGGTCGGACCCGGAGCTGCCGGAGCCTCCCGAGGAGTACACGATCCTGTTGTACCTGCGCCGGTGCGCCTCCAGCCTCCGGAGCTTGCGCCAATATCGGCGAATACTCTCTTCATTCGTCCTTTTTGGCATTGTGCCCGAATTAGTAATTATTTAGTTTTCTCTTAATAATTATGCTAGTAGGCTAGTAAGTACGTGCGACCTCTACCTCGCTCAAAACAAGAATGACGTAATAAGTGAAAATTGGGTATTGGACAACTATTGCGATAAAATATAAAATATATTGGATATGATAGCTTATATGTAAATAATATCTACACAAATGTATTTCACTCAAAGATGAATTCTAAATATTTTATTCTCACAAAATAAAGTTGAGAATTTTTTATCTGTATTTTACATGAAGCAAAACGCGGGCGAATCCAGTTGACAGATCGCGTGACGTGATTAAAAAAGGTCAGTAGGCACTTACAAACAGTAGAGTAGCGCCAACTGCTTGTTTTGATCAGTTTTGATTGAGTTGTTTGTTCCCTTTTATTCTATTATATTTTCTTATAGGTATTCAAGTTCATATCATAGCTATGACGTATCTTGGGCCTGAATCGCGGGACAAACGAGGTCCTACCGCGCGCTGATTGTTTAGTAATAATCTATGCTTGGTTAATTTAAAACTATATACTGCCCATGAAAAAGTGCCCGCTTGACGGCAATAGACGTGCAGCCAGTTACGTGGGACCAACATACATAGTTGGTGAAATGTGGCTGTTAATACACCTCTGCCTACCTCTTCGGATTCTAGGATTATAGGCGTCATTTTCACAATATTAATAAAGTTTAACAAATTTATTCGGATACGAAGCCGAAAGGGGAGGTTATGTGGACTCGAACCGACTAAAAGGACGGAGGTCAGTCAGTGCCCTCTGGCGCCGCCGCTCCCGTTCCGCCGTCTCCTTCACAACCATTACCTGCTCGCTGAAGGAGACGCCGGCTGCCCACGCGTCCGCACGGCGAATCATTGCCGTGGCGAGAGTGAGAACTCTCACTCGGCCGCTACTTGCTCCCGCCTCGGTCCGGCCCACGCCGGACTTCTTCAGTCACCATGAGTGTAGTATGTACTCGCCTTTGGTCAAATATAAAATTTTCGGAGTGACGTCACGCTCGAAATGTCATGTGACCGACCGTATTTCCTGCATTAATAAATAAAATAAAAACTATTTTTTTCATATTTAAATTCTTTTTTCGCGAAAAAGATAAATTGTAAGAGGCATAAAATAAAATTCTATGTCTTTTAAGATAGGTTTCCAAAATTCGTCCAATACCCAATTCATAGGTGAATAGTTGTCAAAAATAACATCGACTGTAGATCGATTCTCCAAACATACGAATAATTCCTGTGGGTTATAAGTACCGCCTTGCTAATTGTTCCAGCTCTACCTACGCTAAGAATGTAGTCAGGAAAACCTGTAGATACTCGCAGCCCTCAAAAGGCTATACTTCTTATTTACTGAGATACACTTATTTATTATACAACGCTATATCGTCACAAATTAAGCATCTCAGTTGTAAACACATGACTTTTAGAACACGAATAATCAAACTAAGATTCCTTTTTTAAAACTTGTATATCATTTTTTTTTTTTTTTTTTTTATTTATTATGGAACTTGTTGGCGTCTGTAGTAGTAACCCTTTTTCCTGAGGCCACCAGACGATGTGAAGTCATATTAACGTGAGCAATATTAAGAAGCTGCCCTGACAAACAAACATGTCAGATACTCCCGCCTTTGCCCACTAGTGGGTCACTCGTTGGTCGACGTTTCCGACAAGTTCACGAATACTTACGCGACGTGGAAATTGACATTCATAACCCGCCGAGGCATTCATAAACCATTGTTACTATACGATATCAGTCTTCATTGTGGCGACATCATCGCTTCGAAGGATTTCAGAGACCGTGAGCCGCTTACCTGCCGCACTTTCTCCATTGAGACTCGTTGACACAGCTGAAGGCTGTTATCTATGTAAGGATTAACACACACATATAGGTTCTATTAATATCGCACAGGTGTTGCGATAGGGGGGGTTATCAGCGAGAACCGGGACGATATCGATGACTGGCCTGCCTACTCACTCCCCAGGGCCACTGCGCAGAGCGGGCGGTGCATCACCGGCAAGTGTCAAAGCCAATGTCAAAACATATTAATGTATAAATAATCGATTGCTCATGGCTATTCAAGTGCAGTTGCTCGCAGCGGCCAATGGTTTAAGTGTGGTGTACCTATATAATGTGTAATTAATAGATCTAGGCGGATGAGTGGTGGCTAGGGCGGTAGTTCCGTCATAGCCACCACTCATTCGCCTAGATCTATTTGCCTGCGCATTGCCTGCTCGTGACTGGTGGCGCAGCCATAAGGAAGTACTCGTTCACGAAGCTCCTAATACAAAAGTGAACTAATCCACAGCCACAGCTGCCTGCAGCTACCATATTTGTTTAACTCGTACCAAAAACACAAGACCTCGTACTTTGCACCTGCCTACAATTACTTTAAAAAATACACTACACGGAAGAAGTATGGAAATATTATAAAATTAAATGATTCAACAATATCGAAACAAGTGTTAGTGTTTGGTTAAACTGGGCAAAACCCATTCCCTATGCGGCGGCAACTTCCAGGCTCCGAAATGCCGTGGTGTAAGCTGTAATCTAGGGTGGCCCAATCAGGTAAACTCTAACTCTAAATATTAATAAAACATTTTTCTTTGGTTTATTTAGTTTTTCTGATTATTTCGAAAGACTAACAGTTAACGAAACAATTAACAGACTTTGTCACTATTATTGTCTTATATTATACTCGCTGTGCTCGTAGGTACCATGTCTAACTAAGCTTATCCCATGACATTACAGATGATCATGTAATGAATAATTATTGGGCGAGCCCCACCTGACTCCCGTGCCCTGAGCCCTCCTGACCTACTGCTCTGCTTGCAGCTCGACACACAATATACTCCGTCCGAAGTCAGACAACTGACTATTTATTAATCTGAGGTCAGACCCGTGACCGCGGCTAATTCACAACTCACATTACTCACAATGAGTTGTGACCATCGCACATTTAGCACGCGCACGCGCACGCACACGAACGCTCCTAATAATATTAAAAGAAGAAAAAAATTGTGGTATTTGCATCTGCATATATAGGATGTTAGGGAGGAGCTCCCGAAATTGAAACCAGTATGGCCTTACTGATGATGAAAAGTAACATTCCATTCAGTTGACATTATAAGCTATCATACATGTTCATTGTCTTTATTAATAATTGCTTAAGTCAGAGAACTTATGTAGGGGGTTTTGCCTGCTTGCCTTGCCTGCTTGTGTGGAAACTGCAAGTAAACAAGCAGAATAATATACAAATACACTTACACGAGGCGAGAGCGTGGGCGGCCGCGGCCGGCGGACAGGGTCATACACATAACCTTCATAACGGTTTTTATAATCGACTGTGAGGCATATACCAGACTTGAATATCTAACCTAATTACCTACATAATTATTGATCATCATCTATTATTACATGTCGACCAAATATCCCACGTTTGGACCTACCTAACACCACAGATAATATAGTTGTTCTAACATACACCGACTGACTGTAGATCGATCCATCCACACGGTAGCAGCGCGCAATACCTGTAGGGGCACTCATTCACTTAAAACATTTGTCTCAATTGATATCTCCTCCATTGGCACCATACAGCCAAACCAATAGGCACTCCAAATAGAGCAGAGTGGACACTTGGCGGCGCGGCGAGAACTCCCACTGTGTAAGTGTGCGCAGGGTCTAAATATGCTACAAAATATGCAGACAGGTGGATGACTACGTTAGTCACCTCGTGGAGCAGACCGCATCACATCACGCTGTCGATTATTGTATGCATCGCTCGTTTACATTCAACAGCCACATCCACACACGTACTATTTATAGTACACACGTGCAGACGGTGACCTTAGGACGCGTTTCGCGTTGTGTGCTGTGAGTCTGCGGGACGGGGAGGTCCGTGGCCGACGAGCAGAGTTCTCACCCACTCCTCAGCCCCGGCCAACCTCATCAGCTGGCGCAGTTCTCGGTTACATTCGCCTCCGAGGTTTCGGATTGGACCGCTGACCTCCCAACCCAACCCACACGTACATTGGTACATTCAATAGGTACCTACCGCAATTTTCCATAAACTTCTGTCCTTCTTTACTTCGTTCGCCAGTATGTGCTGCCAGTGTTGTGGTAGGTGTCTACGAAACGTGCGAAGCCTTACACAAAACCTTCTCGTATTCAATACATGTTTATTGAAATTTTTATTTGAATAGAATAGATACTCGTCTCTAAGGGTGGATTGAATTTGTAAACAGTAACACGTCAGACCTAGTGACCAGTGACCGACTGCCGTACACGTGCAGCTGGAGAAGTCAACGTCTCTCTCATTGAGCGGCTCTCCATTGCCGCGAGAGACACTCCTTATTGTCATTCGACGAGAGGGAGCGAGTAACTAATCTATTAGGTAGGTATGAAAATAAATTTTCGGCTGTTCTGGTATAATTTGTAAACAGTAGATAAGCATTACGTTATGTAATAGACACTAATATAGGTAACTATGTAATTGATTTGTTTTTGGGGCTCTACCAACATCTTGGGGCCAAAACTAACCTCACCTGCAATTTCTTCGAGGCTCTGGCACAAGATTGACAGGTCGGACGGAAGCGACATCCCATAAAAGACGTATGTCGTTAGTAAATAAGTCGGCCAAGATAAAAGGAGTACCTAAAAAAAACCTCGGGATATTGTTGATCTAATGAAGGCCGCGGGCTCGGGTGCAAGTACAACCGGGAACAACTCACAGAAAAATATTGCTACCCTTGTAGGACGTACTTCAACGTCCAGAACTTCCGAATCTTTGACTCATCCGTGGAATTAGTGCTTAATAAACCAATACCAAGGGAAAAAAGTGCACGGCTTTCGATCTGGTTTTTCTTTATCAGCACTATTAACTGAACTCGGCTAATTCCTTGAGTAATAGGAAACGGTAGTAAACATACAACACAACAACAAAGTAGTAAACATTATGTAATGTATGAAGTAAGATATATTATCTGATCAGCGAGGCGTGGCGGCGCTACACTCGGTCGACTCAATCAATGGGCACAACATTCAGTTCACGCCAGTTCCGCCAGCGGCAGGCGGCAGGCGGCCGGCGACCGGCGCGGGCGGCGCAAACCGGTCCCGCGGCCGCGACCTTGCACCGCCGAGTGCCCCACACGACACGCCACTACTTCAACTATGGAATGTCAAACACTGTTTTGCAAAAATACGAAATTACTTTAATAAATATCCCAATACATGAATAATGCACAACTTCCCGTAAATATAACATCTTATAACAAACGTCACTCACTGTACACACGCGCCTGCCTCAGTCTCTCAGTCCGGCGCCACTCGTCGCACTACCCAAATAGGTACGAGTAGAGTACGGTCACCACGATCCCCAGCAGCACGGGGAATTTCCACGTATTGACGAAGGAGGGCTCCTGGTCCTTGGTGTCCGCGTCCCAGCCGAAGCTGCGCTTCTGGCGCTCGACGCGGTCCTCGGGCACGAGCTCGCCGATGACGTACTTCTTCATGAGCTCCTTGGCGTCGATGCTGTGACCCACGTCCTCGAAGTCCTCGGAGGCGTCGCGGCCGCTCTGGTTGACGAGCACCTCGTGGCCGCCCGGGTGCTCATCGAGGAAGGCCGTCACGTTGTACACCACGTTGTCGATGATGAACACGGTGTCGCCCTTGGCGTCGTGGCGCGCGACCTGCTCGCGCGTGAACTGCTGCGGGGCCATGGTGCGGCGGGGCGGCGGAGTGGTGCGGAGGGCGCAGCTCGAGCGGCGTGTGCGTGGCGGAGCCCGGTGCGGCAGGCACTGCGGCGTGCGGCGTGAGCGCGAGTGTGCGTCCGCGCCGAGTGCTCCCCGCCGCGCGCCTCACGCCCTGATAAGCAGTTATCATCATTACACATAACATCCACTTCAAGGTACTTAATCATTCTCGTATCCGACCTATCCGTGTCTTCTATATGTATTTTTTTA
This sequence comes from Eilema sororculum, assembly GCA_914829495.1. NCBI lineage: Eukaryota > Metazoa > Arthropoda > Insecta > Lepidoptera > Erebidae > Eilema > Eilema sororculum. Next base: position 29,574,885 of record OU618533.1, read on the forward strand.
TGTATGTTCTTTAGTGCCTAAGCACTTATTGTTTTCAGCAAACGCTGGAGTGGACTGATGTGAAGATGTTACTAACGGTCAACTATCGCTGTATCACCCGAGGGGACGTACTCAGTATCTAGAAACGGTATACCGACATACAACCCATGTTCCAAAATATATTATATATGTTACCGGAAATGTGTATAATCCGGTATTCTATATAATGCCTAAGCATTGTATACAATGGCGAGTGCGCAGCAGGCAATGTATGAAATGGTATCAAAGAACATTGACGGTGGTTATAAAAAATGCAACCACTTAGGCTAATGCTGGAGCCTCGCTTTCGCTTCAGTCTTCTAACCTATAATATATCCAGGTCGGAGCGCAGTGTCCACACCACGCAATTTAACTTGGATAGATTAGGTTAGAAGAGTGGTTATTTTTTTTATTCATTCAAAAATATAAATTTTCCACAAAATCATCCGCAAATATAGACAATAACCCATTTATTTCACACATTTCCGGTGGAACTGCAGGCATTCTATGTATTAACACACATTTCCTAGGATTTGTATACAATTCCTTGATTTCATACATTTCCGGTAACATATACATATTGCTATACAAAAATACCAGTATCGGATTTGATGAATAGGGTTTCAAATAAAAGGTATTCTTCTCCCAAGTGTCATAGGGTAGGTAGGTAGGTACATAAAATGTCAATAAAAAGTATAGGGTGGATTTTTGGTGCTAAAATTAATGAATTATTGATTCAAATTTCTCGAGTAGGGTATCAAAATGAAGGGAATTTGAAGGAGTTTACAAAAGTTAATTATATATAAATAGGTATTCATGTCATAATATAATCAGTAACTAATTGTTTTAAAGAAAATATCATCGAAAGGAAGGAAGGAGGAACCTTCAAAAAACAACAGGATGATAAATATAATGCTCTGCTGAGCTCATTGCAAGAAATAAGGAACCAAAACACTGAAATTAAAACAGCAATGGAATTTATATCCGTGCAATATGACGACATGGAAAAAAAGCTGTCAAATATCGAAGCTGAAAGAAAATCGTTCTTAGCGCATATTCAAGTCTTGGAGAACAAAATTGAACATCTTGAAAGATCGCATAGACTGTCTAGTCTCGAAATTAAAAATGTACCACCAAATAAAGGAGAGACAAAGACTGAGCTTTTTAAAATAGTGAATAATATTGGAAGAGCCCTCGATGTCAACATACAAGAATCGTCTATCAGAGATATATTTCGGGTTCACACTAAAAAAGATGAAAATAAACCCATTATTGTGGACTTCATTTCGGCCATCACCAAGGAGAACGTTATGTCCTCAAGTAGAAAATACAACAAGGAACATAAAGGAAAACTAAACTCCGCCATATTAAAGCTTCCAGGCCCACAAGTCCCTATTTACATATCGGAAAATTTAACAGCTAAAACAAAAAACCTATTTTTCCGAGCTAGAGAGCTGGCCAAACAATTAAACTACAGTTTTTGCTGGGTTACGAACGGCAAGATTTTTATAAGAAAACAAGTCGGAGCTCCTCAGATACGCATTGAGACAGAGGTTGACTTGAATAAATTGAAGGACAAAAATATAAATGCATCGGATTGACTAGTCCCTACAATGTTCACTTATCAATTGTTGTATGATTTTGTTATTAGTATTATTTTCATTTGCCATTTATTTTATATTATTGCTATTGTTTTGAACTTATGCATGCAAATAATTTATGCCTATCTTATATTTTTAAATAACCTTCAGAAACACTATCATTATACTGATTCCTCACAAACTCATCTAACAAAAAATAATAGTACTCACTCATATATCCACATTCTTATGCACACACTACTGTATAAAATTAATGTACTCGCCATCAATAAAGCCTTGCTTTCTCACACAGTATGTAAACTTCTACTACTCATTACAGACACATTCCTGCAATTGCCACTGTTAGATTTAACTAACTCTAATAACTATCTGTACCCTGAGAACTGTATGTGTGCCTTGGGACCAGTGTCTTGCATTCGTTTATTCTCCTACCATCAACTATGGCTACAATGATGAATATTTCTTCGGACATGGATGTAGTCTCTGCGTCTCCATCATTAGTTTGCAGTCCAGAAAGTTTAGATACACATATCTGCAAATCTGAACAACCCACTATGGTTATTCATGTAAATATTAGAAGTATAAACTGTAACCTCGACAAGCTCACTTTGCTGATATCACGTACTAATATCGAATTTCATGTGTTGGTTCTCACCGAGTGTTGGTTGAGCGTCACACCAACCCCGCCCGAAATTCAGGGTTATACTTGCTATTCATCAGGTTATTCCAATCAAAACGATGGTGTGATCCTGTATGTGCGCTCCAATATTGACCATAGCGTTTCTGAACCTAGGTTTTTGGGCGGCAAGTGCCTTGTAATGAAATGTGACCGCGAGTTTGCTGTTGTTGGCATTTATCGTTCTCCCTCCTACACGAGAATTGATAACTTCTTGTCTAGTCTAGATCTAGTTCTATCATCTCTTTCTGCGATAAAAACGGTGTTACTAATTGGTGACATTAATATTAATATTCTACCGAATATAAGAGAACCGGATACTGATCAATATTTGGAATTAACGGCATCTCACGGACTACTGCCGGGTCACCTTTTTCCTACACGAAAGAACAGTTGTCTCGATCACGTTATGGTGCGATCAAATAGTGAATCATCTACTTTTAAACTGAACTCTTCCATAACGGACCACGCACCATTAGTTTTTTGTGCATATCCCCAATTGGTACATCGCAATGAAACAAGGACTTTTACTCGGATAAACTACCCTTCGTTGCTGACTGAGTTATCCCGCTCTGATTTTGCGTTGATTTATTCTACTTCCGATGCCAACCTTGCTACAGAAATGCTGATTAACTTGATCTCAAATGCAATCCATAGTAACTCAAGTGAAGGTATAATTTCAAACCGAAAGAGATGTACCAAGCCTTGGATTACACCAGGCTTGCTTAGATGTATACGCCACAGAGACCGACTTCATACAAAATCTAAATTGTCGCCAAACAACATGATACTTCAAACGTCGTATTTCAGATACCGTAATTTTTGTAACAATTTACTGAAGAATCTTAAAGCACAGTATGAGAAAGCGGAATTACTCAAAAATAAAAATAACCCCAAAGGATTGTGGCGAACTATTAAAACTATTACGTGCATGAAAAGATCTGTCCTACCCCCACTTGAATTACTAAAGATATGTGAAAATGAGCAACATTCGATTAATCGAGTTAATAATTTTTTTGCGGAAATAGGTGGTGAACTGGCACGGAAAATACAACCTATTAAGTTTATACCGAGTTCATATGTCAACTTAGAACGTAATCCCCTGGGCAATTCCATGGGGTTGTTGGATACTGATGAGTCTGAGGTTGATGCGATCATTGTCGGCATTCGTAGTGACTCTGCAGTGGGTATCGACAACATACCTGCCTCTGTGATAAAAGCTGCAAGGCATATTCTTGTTCCCCATATTACGCATATTTGCAACCTCTGCCTGAAGACTGGAATTTTCCCGGACGTATTAAAGAGAGCCCTTATTACCCCGGTTTACAAGAGTGGGGAGAGAGATAGTATCACAAATTATAGGCCCATATCCGTTCTCACTACCCTTTCCAAAATATTAGAGAAAATTTTAAATAAAAGACTACTAAACTATTTAGAATCTAACAACCTTATTGCAAAAACACAGTTTGGCTTTAGACAGGGTAAGTCTACTGAAGACGCTATAATAGAACTCACTGAAACGGTGGTGAGGTGGCTTGATGGGGGGTCTAAGACTATGGGGATATTTTTGGACCTTTCTAAAGCCTTTGATACTGTGTCAATCCCCATCTTAATTTCCAAAATGGAATTTATCGGTATCAGGGGTGATGTGCTCGATATCTTCAAGAGTTATCTCTCTCACCGGGTCCAACATGTCAAAATAGGTAACCATATAAGTGAGTCATCCAGCCCTGGCTTTGGCGTTCCGCAGGGTAGTGTGTTGGGGCCTACGCTCTTCCTTATCTATATCAATGATCTGTGCAATAAAACAATCTCTAACTGCAAAATAATTACTTACGCAGATGACACAGTATTGTTGATAAGTGGGAGGAGCTGGGAGCTGACCCATCGGCACGCTGAAAATGCTTTGAGAGAGGTTACGATCTTTCTGAATTCCAACTTACTAACACTAAATGTCAGCAAAACAAAGTTTATGTGTTTTTCACAAAGACAGAACATAAATCTGGACGCAATTCGCCTTAGGGCTCATTCATGTCACCCTGAATCCCTGACGTGCCTTTGTGATAGCATAGAGCAGGCCTCTGAAGTGAAGTATCTCGGTGTCGTTTTGGATAGGGCATTAACTTGGCAGACACATATAAATAACTCCATATGTCGGATAAGAAGGCTCATGCCAATATTTCGTAGACTAAGACATTCGGCTGATCCTGAAACACTTAAAACCGTCTATTATGCCTTGGCGCAGTCAATAATTTCATATGCGATACTGGCGTGGGGAGGTTCAGGTTCAACTTATATGTTGGGGATGGAACGGGCACAGAGGGCCGTTTTAAAGGTCATGAACTATAAACCTCGTCGTTATTGTACTGACACCCTGTATAGAGAATGCAATGTCCTAACGGTTAGGCAATTGTTTATACTACGAGTTGCATTGAGGAGACATTCAAAAACCTCTAGCACCCTGGCTGGTACCAGCCGTAGAAATGCTTCGCTATGTTTTACTGAGTCACATAGGACAGCTTTGGCAAGAAGGCAGTATTACATAATAAGTACTCGTATTTATAACAGAGTAAACAATAAACTAAACATCTCGGAAGTGAAGTATACAGAAGCGAAAGCTAAAATCACAGAATGGTTACTTCAATTAAATTATATAGATACAGAAGCAGTGAGTGCATAAATTTTAAAATTTTAATTTTCAATATAAACTCTCCAACAAACATATGCATACACACACACACACACACACACACACACACATACACACACACACACACACACACCCACACACACAACCACTTACATCAAATTTAATTTAATTTATTTAATTTAATTTTGTTATTTTTAAATGTTCTGCCATATCTTCTAAGTAAGCAAACACTATTACCTGTTCCCTGAAAATGATCACCTAAGTTATTGTACTTTACTTTTGAAGGCGCTGACAGCTGTCACACAGTTTTAACTAGTACGGCTGTCAACGTTCAACATATCAAACCTAGTTATTGTATACAAAAATCAAATATATTGCTTGTATTAAATTAATGATATGAAATTGTAATAATTTTATTATGATTGAACAAATAAATATTATCTTATAAATATTATCTTATCTTATAAAGAGAAGAAGAGGTAGACAAAGAGGAACGTTTATGGCACAGATAAAGGAAAAGGAGGTCAAGAGATTGGCGGAGGAGAGAGAAAAGTGGCTATTAAGTCCTCCACCGACAAGAGCGCAGCAACTATTAGGTAATCTGTCTGTGGCGCAACTCTTAATATAGAGAGATTGGTATTTATAAGATATGAGCACCGCTCACGGCTCAATCTGTAACTAAAATCTTCTTCTGCCCAACTATAGAGTAAGGAATTTTTACAGCATTAAGTATGCTAACTATACAAATCGAGGTACGAGTATTTCTACAAATGTGACTGGAGGCCCGTCTAACTCTTGTGGGCCCAAGCTAACCTGGCCAACCAGTCGGTTCTTCTGCTGAATGACGAACGATACCTAGGGCTAATAAATGCGAAGTCGTACGTGCGTCCAAGCATACAAAAAAAATGTCGCATAATGTGACGAATAATAATTAATGTTACTGCTAAGTAATGTCTACTGCAAAGTAAAAAAAAAACAACTGAAAAACAAATAAAATAGGTAATTACATTAAGTGGTAGGTAATTACATTTTTTTTTCGCGCGGATATGCCCTCCCATGCCCCCCCCCCCCCCCCCCCCTCCCCGGAGGTTATGTCGGACTCGAACCTGAGGAGGGACAACGGTGTCCCCAACTCGCCCCCGGGGTAATTACAATTGGAACCGTTTGGAGTCGAGATGCTGGGATCACGGTGTCTAAGTGCGCGTCTATTATATTATTCAAAGAAATCTCAAAGGTTTGATAGATGCTACCCGTGACCAGAGGGCTGGTATATTCCTTGCACAAAGGATTGGCATTGCCATTCAATGTGGCAATGCCGCCAGCCTTCTGGCCACCCTCCCGGTTGACATTGTTGGGGAGGAATTCTATGACGCCTGAACCTGCAGTTTTTGCGCAAAAAATGTCTTGTTTATTTACTACTTACTAATTTATTAACTAATTTAATTTACTTTTGTTTTTCAGTTGTTTTTTTTTTACTTTTGCAGTCGGGTTTTTTGTTTTCAACCTGTCAAATTAATAGTTATCCTAATTCAACCTAAGTCAACCTAATGGTGAAGCTTAGCTTATTTCTCTATTTGTTCACAATCATTTAAATTTTTCATTCGCGGGATTATAATTTACTATCTATTTATTTATATTTTTCATTATTTAAATGGTCGAATTCTAATATGAAATGATTACCTAATTTATGTTTCCATCATATAACTTTGTATATCAATCACCGGTGACGTGGGCACCTGTGGGCACCTGTGTGTGATCCTATGTTTGTAAATTAGTGGGTAGGTATTGATACCTAGGTACTTAATAAGTATAATTTATAGGACAGGGCGGACGGTACCAACGTCAACGTTCCTTATAATTGCTAGAACAACAGTTTCGTTGGTCAATCAGTAAAATAATTAAGTGGGACAAACTTAATTTACATATTCAATGTTTTTTATTCACAATTTTATGTAAGGTTTAGGGGCCACAGTGTTCAATAAATTAGAATTTGTTAAGCTACTTTTGTAGTGGACTGTTCGTGATTTTAACAACAGATACGTAGGTAGGTACTATTTCTTGTCATACTATGTATGTTATTTCTTGTTATATTTATGCTTACAGGGGCGTGTCTCGGTAGCCGAATTGGTCAAGGCATTCCGCCTTGACCAATTCGGCTAACGAGACACGCCCGATGCGATTCAAATTTCCCTTCCCGTCTTTATGGCGACGATGGAGTCATCTACCGATATTCTTACGAACTATCGGAACCAATAAATGATGTTCCCTGTAAGGGAAAGATCGCGGGTTCGAGTCCCGCCCGAGAAGATTCTTTTGTGATGTATTCGACCAGAGTATGTTTCTAAAATATTTTTTTTTGTAATAAATACAAGATATATGAATCGAACTACACTTCTGTGAGAGGGCGCTGGCCAGTGCCAGTTGCTCGTAGCTAGGATTGGCGAGCGTCAGGCCCCGGGAGCACGCCTGGGAGGACGTGGCCTATGAACAAACTCTGTATAAACTTTGATTATATGTATAATGTCATAAATTGTGTACACGTGTTGAATATTGCGTTAAATCATGTCAGTCATTGATTTATTTGTTCATACAATTGAAATATATTAGCTTATCCGATTATTTTTAATTTAAATACACTAAATTAAAGTCGTATTGGGCATTGACTACTACCTACTTTAAGAGGTGAGAGAGTCATTACAAAATAAAACCTTCCGTGCCACCAACCTGCAACAGGGCTCACGCCTCCAACTGCTTGCAGTTTTCTTATCGCCATTAGGAATAAATAGTAACAATAAAAACTAGATTTATTATAAAACACACTCTTTATTACGTGAAACTAATTAATATGAAACGGTGACCTGATGGTTTTAAATGTGGAACATGGGCCTGCTCTGTCGCCTCGGCTCATAGGCGAGTGCGCCACGCGACAGAGAGGTAGGTAGGTACTTAGATTTCATCAGGCGTATTTGTAGTGTTGTTTTGTTGCGCACGAGCTTGCTGCTGGCATTCACGTTCACTTCGAGCCTGGATTAAAACCCAAAGCAATCACTTCAACCAACCACGGAACCTTATCACACGTTTAAAGAGTTTACACAACGATACACACGGGGAGTGGAATACCAATATCATTGTGGACTAAATTAGCACCACAGTCGGTCCTGTTCCACCCATGGGCTCCGACTTAAAGTTACTCAAATAGCATTTTATAAATGAATACGGTTAGGATTACCACCGCCAGAGGCATCATTATGGAGTCCATAATTTGGCGCACTGATCTTTCAGGTACCGGATCGGGCTGCGGCGGCGGAGGCAGCTTCACTTCCCACTTGTCCGCATCCACCACTTCGCCTATGACAAATTCTTTGCGCCACTCGATAGCCACGTCGGAGTGGCCCACTTCGTGGAAGCAGGCCGAGGCGTCCCGGCCGGCTTGCTCGAGCAGCACGGTGTGGCCGCCGGGGTGCTCCGCCAGGAAGTTGGTGACGTCGTACACGACGTTGTCGATGATGATAACGGCATTTTCCTCAAGATTTCTTGATTCCAGCTCCTTGCGCGTGAACTTGAGTGGGGGCTCCACGGGCTCCGGCATGGTGCGGGCTGTTGGTGCCTCGTGGCTGAGAACCGACGCAGACTGACAGTTCGGGCCTGTTCAGGAGTGCGACCACTGACTGCGGGCCGCTGGCTGCTGGTGCTACTGCGACTGCGGCGGGTGCGGTGGGCGGCTGACTGGCGAGGAATGGCCGGCCATCGCGCCTCGCTCGGGTACCTTGCGTATGTTAATTTATTTGACATATGACCGACAGTTGGTTAATGTATTATGAATTAATCATAAGTACCCAACTATTTACGTATCTATTATTATTCTAAATAGACGGTAAAAACTTTTATCGCAGATATTAAGTATACGCAGGTAGGTATGATATTATATAAAAGTAAGGAGATCAAAAATAATTATTTCAAAAGGAGGACGTCGGATTGTCCAATCCAAAGATGTGTTTATTTTCATACAACAGTAGGAGCTATGTACCGTACCTATTTTATAAAGATAGGCATATTTGACTGAATTTTTTATAGCATTTTTAATGCTAACTATAAGTTCGAAAATCATCGGAAAAAATGAAACGAACATAGGCATATTTTAGGTAAACAAATGATTTTTTTTCCCAAATTAAATAAACGTGGCCTTCAAAAATAAATAACATTGAGTCGTATTATGTAAGTTCAATAATAGTCAAGATAAACGTGTTAGTAATATAAACTACTAGCTTTTGCCCGCGGCTCCGCTCGCGTGGATGTCGGTTCCCGGCAATTATTCGAATTTTTCTCAACGTACCAACCTTCCCTGGACTTCCAGAAATTATTCAAGACCAAAATTAGCCAAATCGGTTCGTGCGTTCTGGAGATAAAGCGTCAGGAAGGAAAACCCGACTTATTTTTATATAGTAGATTATCTATTCTGTGGTAATATATTATTGTTGACACTCACAGCACACAGTAACAGGACCACCAATTGAGGGAGCTTTTACATAGTATCTACTATTTATTCATCTGTGCCTTAGTACTTAATCTATGTTTAGTAGGTACTATTGTAATAGAGTCTGGCCAACGAAGGCGGGCACAAAAAGTTTTGTTTCTTTTTAAAAACAAAGGAATGTTTAATTTGAGTGAAATTCGCTATCTCCAATAGGTACCTATAGTCAGGTGAAAATCTTCCACCCTGTATGATATATTCTGTCTGTACCTAATGGATGATAGTTTTATCCCAATAAAATGTAGGTAACATGACCATAACTCTTTAGTTAACTGGGTTGGGCACATAGGTACCTGCTGTAGTACCTATGGCACCTCCGAAGTTACAAGATTTTATATAAGGATAAGTTGCTAATGTGCAAATACTTGCCGTTAGTAAGACGACAACGGGAAATATTGTGTGAATTGTGTCCGAGTGAGGTGTATATACCCTCACGTTTCACCAATTATGATTTTCGGTCCCACGTAATGGGGGGTGAGCCTATTGCCGTCTAGCGGGTACATTGTCTGGGGCTGTATGTTTACTGTCAGATGGCGAACAGCCCTATCCCTTATTCGCAACAAGTATTAGATATTTGTAAATAGACCAACAAATTATGTGTATTCCCGCTGACTTCGGATGGGCATCAGCTGTTAGGCCGCGTTTCAAACCAGCGCGGTGGTCTATTTGCTAAACTAGTCTCTATTATTTCTTTTTATTTTGACGTTTTGTAAATTGTAGGTAAGTCCCGATTTAATGGTATAAGCAGAATAAATGATTTTTGAATTTTGTGTTTTATTGTCAAACGTCCTAGAGTACCTACATACCTAAGTAAAGTGCTCAAACTATTTTTTTTTTTTCAATAAAACATTTTAAATCAATGTTTTTAGTTATTGATTCGGCGCGGTGCATCCTTGTGATAATGCACTTAAAATTATGAGTCAAAGTTTTCGTTCACAGTTCGCAGCACTTAAACGATTTCTTGGTACATCGTTATTCTGCAGACTAACTAGGTAAAGTGCGGCCATGAGCTTTTTAAACAAAAAATTCGCAACTTTAAATGATCGTATCAGGTAATCTGCAAATTATGTACCTAATAAATGCAAATAATAAATGTGCACTTAATGTTAGAAATTCTAACATATATAAATAGGTTAACTTTGTTGTAAGTTCCAATAGTGAACAATCACGTAAAAGTGCTAGAAAATCTAGCCAAAAGAAAAATTCAATGGTCTAAATAGGTCATCAACTTGCATGCATATTTATAACATCCATACTATAATTTTTAATAATCATAAATTATTTAATAAAATATGACATCACGTCTAAAAAAAAGAAAATACATGTAACTTTTACAATACTCTTTGAAACCAACTGCCGCCAATTCAATATTTGCTTACGACATTAATATAGTTTGGTCGTATCACACTTCTACTAGTTTTTTCTGTTCTGTGGTTGCCAATAATTGAACCTGTCTTAAACATGCCATTAGGCGTTGTTTAAGTCAATAATCTTGTAAACCAAATGGTTACTTTTCAAAAAATAAAGGTTTCTTTTCGTAAGTGTCCACTATTAGTGCTTTTACCTTAGGGGTAAAATAAAATATATAACCTGGCAATCGTTTCTTACTGTCACAAAGTACTTGAATAAGGTTAAGTTGTATTACCTATATTTGTATTGTAGAAAATTGTAAAACTAAAAATATTTTTTTCAGACTTGATAGTTTTATTTATTAATTATTTAACATACACATATTAATCGATTATCAGTGCATAAATGGTATGGTACACATTCGCTCCATGGTGTGATATAGTCTTTATTTCATTGCCTGTACCTGTACGATAAAACAGCCATGACGATATACAATACAATAGTGTATTTGCTTTTCAAGTGTTCATGTTTTAGGTGCCACCCTTGTGAAATAATTTTCGTATCGATAAAGTAACGTAAAATAACATAAATCGATATATTCAGTGACTATTCCATTAGTAAGTTTGTAGGTTAGGTTAGTAAAGTGTAAACAAACAACAATATGAAACTGGTAAGTGGTAGCAAATCGTAGGAAGGTTAGCTGTAAACTTGGTACTTTGAAAATATAGTTTCGTTCGATTTTAGTACTGCCTGAGCAGTGACGCGGCGAAGCCATGTTTCGTCCTGTCCTTCAAGGAGTTGATGATAATGCTGGACTGCGGGCTGTCGGCGCACTCGGTGCTGAACTTCCTGCCGCTGCCGCCCGTGCCCAGCACGCGCCTGGCGTCGCTGCCCAACTACACGCCGCCGCACCTGAACGATCCTCTGCTTGAAGGGGTGAGTCTATCGGTGTTTACACTCGCACCAACATTTCTCACATACTGACCAGGCAGCTTAGTCTGTTATACATTCTATTCCGCCTAGAAAGGAACTTACTAGTTTAAATCTCAGTCCTGGATGTTGACTTTTTTGCTTATTACCTGACGTTGCACAGTTAGGTAATAAGCAAAAAAGCCAACAACCAGCAAAGCAAATTCTGTCCGCTGTCGTGGATTAAGGGTCATATCTCCAGTCATTCTAAACAATTAAATGCTTAAATAATGGCAGACAGTAAAAAGATAAATAAACATTAATAAAGAGACTATATTTTTATCATTGGAAGTGATTACCTTGTTTATAAATAAAATAAAAATGAATTAAGATTTAATTTTGTCCAAGATTTAAAAAACAACTACATCCAATCCAAAAAACCACATAACAATGCATTTTTGAAGTAAATTAAAAATCTTCATTTCTTTAACTCTTAGAAATTTAAACTTATCCGTGACAAGGGTATCCTTTAAGTGTACATTATACTTGTATTAGGCTACCCCCCTCCTCTATAACAGTTGTTACATAAAAGTACATAATACCTTACTATAGATACACAAGAAAGACGCCAATAAAGCTATACAAAACTATATAATGTGGGTGTGCGTGTGTGTAGTCATGTGATCAGCAATATAGCTACTTATTAACAGCACATCATTCATTTACGAAATTGCATGCATAAGGGCCTCAGTTTCATCATAGCTTCTAATTTTTAGCCTTAATAGTAGTACCTTTTTGCATCTGTGGTAATTCAATTAGGTAATTAATGTGGTAATTTATTTATTGTGTTGCATACGTACGCCGATTATCTAGCAAATTGCCCTTCAGCATCGCTACTTTTGACTGTGATCTACAGTTAACTATGTCGCTGGAGATCACCAGCAGTGTGAATAGCCTGCTGGCGTTCTTCAACGAGTTGGGGTGGATCGAATAAAATGCCCACCCTCACGCAAAAACCGCGCCTTGTTGTGGAGTTGCGGATAATAGCCCGTCATACCATACCATACCATACCATACCAACTATGTCGCTGTTATAACTTAGTGACTTATGTAATTTTAGCACAATGTGTAAGATTTGTAGTTTTCTAATGGAAAGGGTTCACTGGTTGCATAGAGTTCACTAGTAGGAAATCTATATGATTTACAGTTCGTTCCAGTTCTAAGTCTTAGTTTTAGTAGCCCTTCACCATATAGCTATGCAATAGGTTAATACTGATTGCGCCAGTCAAATTTAGATATTATTTAAAACATTCCTTGAGGCGTCATGTCTCAAGGTCTTAAAGGTTTTCTGGTTCTAGACATCATCATTTCCATGTGACTGTGCCAGGTTAAGGATCCACCATAATGCCAAGGTACTGAGTCCGATTAACTTTAGTTACTGTGTTGCATAGGCAATTACTACTATTCCTACAAGTGTGCATTTTTATTCTAGGTCGTCTTTTGGTTGAGTTGTGATTTAGTGAAGGTTATGTAGTTTGTTTTTTGATAGGTTTAAGATGAGAAAATTAGCATTCAAATCAAACAGTTGGCAATTTGGGAAAGTCCTTGTTCAGTATTTTGCTTTACATCACCAGTGAAAACTACCGGCGTGTCATCAGCGTAGGAGAATATTTGTCCGCCAAGGTCCTTCCTATCGCAGAGACTGTTTGTAGGACCAAGAACACTGCCCTGTGGTACGCCATATGTGACGGAACCCTCCTATATTTACCATTTTTTTCAATTTTTTTTTTTTCTTACCTACGTTCAGGTAGTCAGTATGCACTACTACTTGTAATATATTTTCCTAGGGATAGTATTGAGGACCTCACATTGAGATTTGGCACTGTACATAGCAAGACTAAACTTTATTAAATACTTATTACACAGGTACAATTTTTCGTAGGGAAGAGGGTATATCTGTTACGCACCTACCGTCGCCGCGTCGTCGTGACAGATATTCATACATTACACTACTACCACTACTGCCAGTGGGGACACCGTTTGACCGGACGGGTGATTAGTCCTGCTATGTGGGGCCATTTCATCCATTTTCCCCTATAACGACTGCCATACATATCCGTATACTAATCGGGACCGACGGCCTAACGTGCTCTCCGAGGCACGATCAGACTAATGCAAATACCCATTTTCATGCATACAAATATTTGCACTGAGCGGGGATCAACCCCACAAGTCAGTATGTACAAAAAAGCATAAGAATTAAAAAATAGATTTATCAGAAGAATCTTTACTGGCCATCATAAATCTCTCATAATTTGTGAATTGTATTGTCTGTCGCTGTCCGAAATATGTCAATCTTTGTAAACATTAAATTTTATTTTCATTTATGAACGGTCTCTCGCAGGAGCTAAAGGAGTGCTGCGGGCGCGTGTTCGTGGACAGCATCCCGGAGTTCTGCCCGCCGCTCGACAAGGTGGTGGACTTCTCGCAGCTGGACGTGATCCTGATCTCCAACTACACGTGCATGATGGCGCTGCCCTTCATCACCGAGGACACGGGCTTCAAGGGGCAGGTGTACGCCACCGAGCCCACGCTGCAGATCGGGCGCTTCTACCTGGAGGAGCTGGCGGCGTGGGTGGCGGGCGCGGGGGGGGCGGGTGGCGCGGCGGGCGCGGCGCGGCGCTGGAAGGAGCTGCTGCACGTGCTGCCGCCGCCGCTGGCCGCCGCCCAGCGGCCGCGCGCCTGGCGCCGCCTGTTCGCGCCCGGCGCGCTGGCGCGGGCGCTGGCGCGCGTGCGCGTGGTGGGCTACGACGAGCGCGTGGACGTGTACGGCGCGCTGGACGCCACGGCCGTGAGCTCGGGCTTCTGCCTGGGCTCGGCCAACTGGGTGCTGCGCTCGGCGCACCAGAAGGTGGCGTACGTGAGCGGCTCCAGCACGCTCACCACGCACCCGCGCCCCATCAACCAGGCGGCGCTGCGCGGCGCCGACGTGCTGCTGCTGGCGGCGCTGACGCAGACGCCGGCGCACAACCCCGACCACATGCTGGGCGACCTGTGCGTGCACGCGGCCGCCACCCTGCGCGCGGGCGGGTCGGTGCTGTGCCCCGTGTACCCCAGCGGCGTGCTGTACGACCTGCTGGAGTGCCTGTCGGCGCACCTGGACGGCGCGGGGCTGGCGCACGTGCCGCTGTACGCCGTGTCGCCGGTGGCGGACGCGTCGCTGGCCTACAGCAACATCCTGGCGGAGTGGGTGTCGGCGGGCAAGGCGGCGCGCGTGCTGCTGCCCGAGGAGCCGTTCCCGCACGCGGCGCTGGCGCGCGGCGGGCGCCTGCGCCACGCGCGCTCGCTGCACGACGAGGCGCTGGGCGACTTCCGCCAGCCCTGCGTGGTGTTCGCCGGCCACCCCAGCCTGCGCTTCGGCGCCGCCGTGCACCTGCTGGAGCTGTGGGCCGCCTGTCCGCAGCACGCCGTCATCTTCACAGGTACATAATAAATACGGTTGTCGCAAAAAAAATATCCGAAATTAATGTAATATATATTTAGATTGACGATACGACCATGCTTCGTTGATAAGCCCTAGTACCTATTACTGCTGTCATTTTGGTGAATTCTTTAATTTTTCTTTCAATTTTGTGAGACGTTTCAGACATACATAATGTCACTCGCTAATGACGTTTTAATTTTTTTATTTATATAAGGACACGTGAAATTGACCAAAATCACTACCTATCCACCTATCAACGATTTATTTCACCTTGTATTATGATTTGAGTCGGATCATCCGATCCATATTTTTATCGACATTGTCCCACAATAAACGTCGCAAGCAGTTGTTCAGTATTACCCCTCTGAGTCAGATGTTCAATTTGAAGAGGTGGAGTTGACCACAAATGAATTAACCGTTATCGAGGTTAAATAACCCATAAACTGCAATCAGTGATCTGCGAGTTATGGGTCTATTAAAGAATGCGGCCCATTCTTGGATCGCGAAATATTTACAATGAAAAAAAAAATAACACACAAAACGAGTCATGAAAAAAAATTATAAATTAAAAACGTGATTTCATTACAAATGACACAGCCCTGAAACCTTTGTACCGACTAAAATATATGGACGTACCGAGTAATACCCCGTCCTCCACCACTCCCCTCCCCCCGCACGATTGCTCTGTTTAGACTGCTTTGATGACAGACTGTATGTAGTATGAATTTGTTAGACTGTTATATTAGTAGGTAGGTAGATAGGTAATAGAAACTACAAAAAAAAATATAAAGATCTTATATGAACTAGACCTATAGACTGAACCAAAACCAGATCCAAAACCTTAACTGAATATCACACTGGCCACACTTATGCTTGTATGTATGGTTTAATTACTTTGTGGTTGCAGTGATAATTGCCATTAACAATTGGGCACTAAAAAATAATGGTACCGGGCGTCTTTAAAAAAATAAATTAAATAATAATAAAAAAAATGTCACTGAGGAGTCTGAGTCTGAGTCTGAGTCTGAATCTGAATTAGAATTAAATTTAAAATGTCGATTTTATTAGAAAATCATCTTGGATCGCAAAATGGATGACATAATCGCTATCCGTAACCCCAAAAACCCTGAAAACGATACCCATGTCGATTTTAGTGAACATGTCATGTCCGCCATCTTGGATCGTAAAATGGATGACATATTCGTAATCCGTAACCCCAAAAATCCTGAAAACGCCCATATCGATTTTAGTGAACATGTCATGTCCGCCATCTTGGATCGCTAAATCCATACTTCCATACTTAATATTATAAATGCGAAAGTAACTCTGTCTGTCTGTCTGTCTGTATGTTACGCTTTCACGCCTAAACCACTGAACCGATTTTGATGAAATTTGGTATAAGGGTAGATTAGACCTTGAGAAAGGACATAGGCTATGTTTGGTCGCGATAACCGACATCCACGCGGGCGGAGCCGCGGGCAAAGTTAGTAGATGATATATTCGCAATCAGCGACCCCAAAAAAGCTCAGCGATACCCATATATCGATTTTGGTGAAAATTTCGAGTTCGCCATCTTGGATCACTAAAAGGATGATATAATGGCAATTAGCAACCTCAAAAACCCTGAAAGAACATTTTCATCAAAATGAATACGGGTATCCCGTATTCATTTTGATGAAAATGTTGAGTCCGCCATCTTGGTTTGCTAAATGGATGATTCATTCGTAATCGGTGACCTCTAAAATCCCGAAAATGATACTCATATAGATTTTCTGATCGTTAAATATATAAAACAATAAAAAAAAAACAATTATAACAAACAAAACGAGTCATAAATAATTTATAAATTAAAAACGTGATTAGTGTGATTACAAATGAGACAGCCCTGAATCCTTAGTACCGAGTAAAATGTATGGGCGTATCGAGTAATACCCCGCCTCCCCCCATCACTCTCCTCTCCCCGCACGATTGTTCTGTCTAGACGGCTTTGTTGACAGACTGTATGTAGTATGAAACGTTAGACTACCCTGTGCGTCGCCCGCGTCCATCGACTGATTCCGCATCGTCTCGCCCGCAGAGCCGGACTTCCCGTACTTGGACGCGCTGGCGCCGTTCCAGCCGCTCAGCATGAAGGCGTTCCACTGCCCCATCGACACGTCGCTCAACTACTCGCAGGCCAACAAGCTGGTGCGCGAGCTGCGGCCGCGCGAGCTGGCGCTGCCCGAGCAGTACGCGCCCGCGCCCGGCGGCCGCCCCGCCATCAGCGCCGACGCGCCCACCACCGTGCTGCGCCGCGGCGCCGCCCGCCGCGTGGGCCAGCGCCGCACCGTGGCGCGCGCCACGCTGTGCGGCGCGCTGGCGGCCGGCCTGGCGCCGCGCGAGCTGCGCGCCGGCCTGCGCGCCGCGCCCCTGTCCGCCGCACTCAGCGTGCGCGACGCGCGCCTGGAGCTGGGCGCGGCGGGGCGCGCGCACCCGCGCCTGGAGCTGGGCGCGCCGAGCGTGGACGCGCTGGTGGCGGCGCTGGCGCGCGAGGGCGTGGAGGCGCGCCTGGAGCGCTCGGCCGACGGCGCCATCGTGCACCTGCCGCGCCACGACACGCTGCTGCACGTGGAGCGCCACGCCACGCACGTGTTCTGCGAGGGCGGCGCCGAGCTGCGCCTCAAGCTGCGCCGCGCCATCTCCGCCTGCCTGCCCGCCGTATGACGTGTGGCGTGTGACGTGGCGCCGTGCACTGCCGACTTCCTACTTACGTGGAAACGCAACGCTTCATAGTGTGGCGGACCGGATCCAGCTAACGACACCCCGACAACAGTGGCGCAGAACTTGTCACCCGATGTTCTCATCTTGTTAATTTGTATTTTCTACCTGTTTAGTTCACAGTGTCGAACCAAAATCAGATCTTACTATGTTACCGCCTCCTTTTCATAATAGGTTCTAAATGGTAAATAAATAATTATTTGACCAAAAAAAATAAACAGAGTGGAGGCTTTGATCTTACCTGGGGGGAAAGTACTCTAAAGACTGGAAATAACTAATTTCACTTAAAGGAGACATTCCTTTATATTTTAAGGAACAAAACTGCATTCAATTATTTTCGAAAACGCACTTGATGCACCCGGTTATCGAACCAACTAAAACCCAATAAAATAACATTCTAAAACATAACAAATTAAATATAAGAAAATTCCTGAAATCTTAACTAACGTAAATTCAATTTAAAAAAACTAACAATATAATAAAATATTGTAATGAAATTTCATAAAGTTTCGATAAATTTCGAAGGTCATCTGTATTTACTTTCCCTCCAGGTAATGTTGAAACCTTCCACCGTATACTGGTGTTTTATTATATCCTGATCCATACTTCCGTACTACTATTATAAATTCGAAAGTAACTCTCTGTATGTTACGCTTTCACGTCTAAACCATTAAACCGATTTTGGTGAAAATGGTATAGGGGCAGATTAGACCTTGAGAAAGGACATAGGCTATGTTTGGCCGCGATAACCGACATCCACGCGGGCGGAGCCGCGGCCAAAAGCTAGTACCTATTTTATATACTAGCATAATTATATTATTTATACATCCTTCCTAATATTATAAATGCGAAAGTAACTCTGTCTGTCTGTCTGTATGTTACGCTTTCACGCTTAAACCACTGAACCCTTTAGAAACGACATCAATAACAGTCATCCACGCGGGCCGCGGGCAAAAGCAAGTATATAAATAACGTCTAAGTATGTCTGCATTTTCAGGTTTTAATATCAACCCTGTCTATAAAACTAACTGTTAAACTCTCGCGTTCCATAGTCGGGAATTAACGCGAGCATGGAATAAGTATAAATTGATTTGTCTGACGTTTCGACCGGGTTACACGGCCGTGGTCACCGAGTTACATTATTATTGTAAACCCTGTATACGAGGGTCAAACTGAAAGTTCTTAGAAAATCAAAAACTGATTACATTAGCCAGTTATTAGTTTTATTATATCTTTTCAAAATATTGTCCATTCACGTCAATACACCGCTGCATGCGATGGAACCACTGGGAAAAGCACTTTGCCCACTCGTCCTTAGGGGTCTCTTCAATGGCATCGCGATACGCAGCCACCGCTTCTTCAGAATTCATAAACCGCTTTACTTTAAGTTTTTCTTTAATTTTTGGAAATAAATAAAAATCACAAGGCGCGAGGTCCGGGCTATACGGCGGGTGACCCAGTAATTCAACGTCTGATATCGCCAAATAGTCGATCGTTCGCTTGGCGGTGTGCGACGAGGCGTTGTCGTGGTGAAGGAGGATCCTACTGCGAGGTCGTTTCTCTCGAACTTTTTCCAAGACAAGTGACAAACAATTGGTAGTGTACCATTCTGCAGAAACTGTTTTTTGATCCTCTAACACAATTGTTGCGAAATGACCTATCCTTCCAAAGAACGAGGCCACCATTTTTTTTCCCGCACTTCGATCTCTCTTCACTTTAGTTGGCAACTCCTCGAAAGGAAACACCCACTGAGCAGATTGTCTTTTGGTTTCAGGATCATAACAGTAAATCCAGCTTTCGTCACCTGTTATGCCTCGTATACACTACTCGCGAAGTTCCTCGGCGCAGTACTTGAGCAACTTTGCCTACAGTCCGAAGTGCGACACCACACACTCGTTCAACTTCGCGAGGAGCTCATTCGCTCTAAGGTGCCGAAAGCCTGCGCACGTTCGTCCTTATGACATTAATGATATTGGGGTCCCAAATAATAGGCTCTGCTTGCACAGTTTCGAGGAACAACATATTTTCCTCCTGTGAAGACTGTATTTTGTTCATAATAAACACAATATGTGTCACACGCAATAATTATAACTATTGAGTACGGAAGTCGGCCGAGTAATGTAGAGAGGTACTTCGTGAACGCACTTCGTGCAACTTCGGGCCCTTTGACTCGGGCGCAAAAACCGACAACAAATGGAAGTCGCCCGAGGCGAGGTAAAGTTTGACGAGGTAAGCCGAAGTGCATCTCCACACTATCGTATTCGCCTAACTTCGTTCAACTTCGCGAGTAGTGTATAGGGGGTTTTAGTATGTCGAACACAGCATTAGAGTCACCTCCGTTAAATCTTTCAATCATCACCAATCCACACAATGGAGTTTTTGAGCCTCAGTCAAATTATGAGGTATCCACCGGGCGCAAAGCTTCCTGACCGCTAAATGTTCGTGGAGGATTTTGTGCACTTGACTCATACCGATGCCTAAGCTTGTCCGAATCTGCTGATAGGTCACTCTTTTGTCAGTCTCTATCATACGCCGCACAACACAGATGTTATTTTCAGTCGTCGCCGTAGAAGGCCGTCCCTCACGTAAATCATCAGTGAGATTAGTGCGACCACGTTTAAACTCATTAAACCAGTTGTAAACAGTCGCACGAGATGGGGCTTCATCGTGAAAGGCCAATCGTAGTCTATCATAACTTTCTTGTTGACTTAAATGACATCGAAAGTCATAAAAAATCATTGCACGAAAATTTTCTCGTGTTAAATTCATGTTAACGTGACACAGACAATTTTCAATTTGCCGCCAAATCGTAAAACAAATGACATTAATGAATGAAATATTATACTCAGTAATATTGGCAAAGAGTTCTATTTTCAAATTTTAGATTTTTTTTTTTATTATATTGTTCATAAGTGGCCAGTTCTAAGAACTTTCAGTTTGACCCTCATATTTTCAAAAAGGTTTGTGAAAACAAGAAAAGGTTTTTTAGATGCTGAACTGAACGTCATGAGAAACATTTAAATCCCTTTCTTCCTCGTAGTCAAACTGTTTTGGTCAAACTGGTTTGACTATTATCGATAACTTATACTTATTTCGGTACACACTCGCATGGTGGGTGGAGGGGTAGCCGTGAATTACCCGTCCACCCACCAGTGGGAAACTCCAGTGGGTGGACGGGTCGGGACCAGAGGAATTACGTGTCCTCGTGGTCAAACTTCATTGACATTGCACCCTTTATCTCCTTGTAGCGTGCAGTTTATGTTTGTACGGCCTCACCTACTGAAACGAGTTGTTCAACTCTTATTTTAGTCGGATAGACTCTGACCTGTGCCAGCGAAACATGAACAAGTCTTTCTTGCAAAACTAATGTTCATATCAGTGGTATCCGAAGCTTTTTTTCAACTTGGGGTTCACTTTACCAGTCTGGCTTCGGCTGAACTTTAATATTTTCCGTGAAGAGACTGCCATCTGACCTTTATAACCCAAAGGCGATATGGAAGCGTTGCATATAGACCAGTTGTTGGACTTTTGAGGGCATTTTGGGGGCTTCAGTGAAGTAGTGAATCGAGTATCTGCAGGATACTCGATTCACTACTTCACTGAAGCCCCCAAAATGCCCTCAATTAGGCATTTTGGGAATAGGTTTTGGTTTTCATAATGGGAATTATTTCCTATGTGTGTACTTGACGCCAGTATAAATGAAACAAAATTGTGCATTGTACAATGTTTATAGCATAAATAAATATTTAACACTTACTTCTTAACAGTACATTAAAACCGACTAAAATCAACTTGTGAATAGACGCCACGTGCCCAGGCGAAAGGTCGTATGTGCCCGCCACGTGCCCAGGCGACAGGTCGTATGTGCCCGCCACGTGCCCAGGCGACAGGTCGTATGTGCCCGCCACGTGCCCAGGCGACAGGTCGTATGTGCCCGCCACGTGCCCAGGCGACAGGTCGTATGTGCCCGCCACGTGCCCAGGCGACAGGTCGTATGTGCCCGCCACGTGCCCAGGCGACAGGTCGTATGTGCCCGCCACGTGCCCAGGCGACAGGTCGTATGTGCCCGCCACGTGCCCAGGCGACAGGTCGTATGTGCCCGCCACGTGCCCAGGCGACCCGAACCGACCTGTAGCCTGATGCGCTCGAGATGATACTGGATAGCCCACAATGAATGAGATAGCCTGTCCTGCCGAATACTTTTCCTGTTCACTAAGATCAAATAGTGTGCTATTCGGTCCATTCAGTGGCAGGCGAGTCTCGTGCGTACGACCGTTACAGACTCGCGTCAACGTGCACTTGCGTTATGTACCTACTGCAGGTATACGGGGTGGAAGACTTCGCCCTTCCTGGAGGGAAAGTACCTACTCTAAATACTGGAGATGGCCAATTTCACTCAAAGGAACCATTTTATTGCCCTTTCAACTCAAATATTTGTTAACTCGCTTGCCCTCGCTGACCCCAGGTCCGGTCGAAACCTTCTACCTTGTATAGTTATAGCTTCATACGGTGCTCGGTGCAGGCCATGCGCGAGTTCGACTTGGGTCGCCCTGCTTACGTTCTGTAAAGCGTTATCTCCATCGTACGTAATCACACTGACAGTTCGATACCCCTATAGAGTAGGTAGTACCGTTGGTACTATTCTGTTCGCTATGAAACATTCAAGTTGAAGACACGCACTGCCTGTGTATCATTCTGATAAAAATAACACTTTACAAAATAGAAGCAAGTCAATAATCTTGTGGACGAACCTAATCCAAAGCGTGGTTCGTACCATATACAAATTCAATTCTATCATACAATCGTAAACAGACACATATATATACAAACGTTAATAAAAGGAGATGTCAGCAGATAACTAAGAGTACGTAGTCGGGGGTTATCCGGAACTTTCGATACTGAACAACAACTGCCGAAAACAAAATTTAGTAGGTACTATAGTTACATATATATTAATAATACTCATTTAAAATTTGTAACAACACTTAATAACAACAGCTTTGCCTTATGAAAATGGTAATGACCAAAAACCAAAAATGTATATCTGAAATACATAAAATAAATAACTACAAATTACAATCATCTTATTGTATTAGAACATTAACTCTGAAACTGCGATACACGGGCAGGAGGTAGCGGACGTGTCGCAGGGACACAAACAATAGATAAATAAAATTCGACATCGAAATACTAACACTAGGTAGTTATTATTACACATTAAATCTGGGTGACAGTTTACACGAGATAATTAAGTAATAAATCGAACGACGACGTCGTCATCTCACCTACATAGGAGACCATCGAGCGGACACACGGACAGGACAGGACAGGGCAGTGGACAACAGCGGCGACAGACGTTCACGCGTCCAGGTCGATGTCGGCCAGCAGGTCGCCGCGCGAGGCCACGCTGAGCGCGTAGTGCGAGTTGAGCTGCAGCAGCAGCTCGCGCTCGTCCAGCATCTCCAGCGCCTCGGCGCGCGCGCGGTCCTCGTCCGGCAGCGCGCGCCACACCGCCTCCATGTCCCACGAGCGCGCGTGCGAGAACCCCAGGGACAGCAGGCGCGCCGCCTGCGCCGCCGGCGCGCCCGCCAGGCGCTCGGCCGCCAGCGGGCAGCCGCGCGCCGCCAGGTTGCCGCGCATGACCTCGCCGAACTTGTCGCCCAGGTTGCACTGCTCGTACTGCACCAGCGCCACGCGCGCGAAGGCGCCCGCCAGGTGGCGCAGCAGCGCGTCGGCCGCGTCGGGCCGCAGGTACACCAGCACGCACTCCGCCAGCAGCAGCGCCGGCAGCCGCGCGTCCGCGCCCGCCGCCGCCAGCGCGCGCCGCACCTCGCCCAGCGCGCGCAGGTCCACGCCCAGCAGGTGGTAGCCGTCCGCGTGCAGCTCGCCCGCGCGCCACGCCACCTCGCCGTCTGCACACACACACACACACACACACGTCAGCCTCGCCCGCGCGCCACGCCACCTCGCCGTCTGCGCACACACACACACGTCAGCCTCGCCCGCGCGCCACGCCACCTCGCCGTCTGCGCACACACACACACGTCAGCCTCGTCCGCGCGCCACGCCACCTCGCCGTCTGCACACACACACACACACACGTCAGCCTCGCCCGCGCGCCACGCCACCTCGCCGTCTGCACACACACACACACACACACGTCAGCCTCGCCCGCGCGCCACGCCACCTCGCCGTCTGCACACACACACACACGTCAGCCTCGCCCGCGCGCCACGCCACCTCGCCGTCTGCACACACACACACACACACAAGTCAGCCTCGCCCGCGCGCCACGCCACCTCGCCGTCTGCACACACACACACACGTCAGCCTCGCCCGCGCGCCACGCCACCTCGCCGTCTGCGCACACACACACACGTCAGCCTCGCCCGCGCGCCACGCCACCTCGCCGTCTGCACACACACACACACACACGTCAGCCTCGCCCGCGCGCCACGCCACCTCGCCGTCTGCACACACACACACACACACGTCAGCCTCGCCCGCGCGCCACGCCACCTCGCCGTCTGCGCGCACACACACACGTCAGACTCGCCCGCGCGCCACGCCACCTCGCCGTCTGCGCACACACACACACGTCAGCCTCGCCCGCGCGCCACGCCACCTCGCAGTCTGCACACACACACACACACACGTCAGCCTCGCCCGCGCGCCACGCCACCTCGCCGTCTGCACACACACACACACACACGTCAGCCTCGCCCGCGCGCCACGCCACCTCGCCGTCTGCGCACACACACACACACGTCAGCCTCGCCCGCGCGCCACGCCACCTCGCCGTCTGCACACACACACACACACGTCAGCCTCGCCCGCGCGCCACGCCACCTCGCCGTCTGCGCACACACACACACACGTCAGCCTCGCCCGCGCGCCACGCCACCTCGCCGTCTGCGCACACACACACACACGTCAGCCTCGCCCGCGCGCCACGCCACCTCGCCGTCTGCGCACACACATACACACGTCAGCCTCGCCCGCGCGCCACGCCACCTCGCCCGCGCGCCACGCCACCTCGCCGTCTGCGCACACACACACACACACACACACACACACACACACACACACACACACACACACACACACACACACACACACACGCACACGTCGGCAGGTGGCAGCCACCTCGCCGACTGCCGGACACACAAATCACCACACGTGTCAGCACGGGGCCACGTAGCACATGACCACGCCGGCCATACGTACCTTCATTACCTAGTTTCTGGAGCAACTGCTTATTCCTCTTGATAATTTGACACTTCTTGGCGGTAACGGCGGGAAAGTCTAATTCGATGAAATTGCCCACCGCTCGAGTTGTATCCTTGAGCCGCCAGTACAGAGTGTCAAAGCCACAGCCGAGATTGATAATCTGACACTTTGTACCACACCTCTAAAAATTTCAAGCAGAATTAAATAATGTCTTTAATGGAAGAATAGCATTCTCAGAAATGACTTTCATTTCAAAACTATTCTAATCTAATCGAAAACATTAAAAAAAAAAAACTGGATTTTTACACATAACATCTTGGACAACACAAGTGTAGCAAACTTGTGACTTCTTGTCTTTACTGAGGTACTAATCATCATTGACTGTCATCGTCATCATCATCATCATCATCATCATCAACATAGAAAGAAGAAATATATTTTATTTCACTTGGCAATATTTAGACATATCAACATACAATATCATATTATACTACAATACCAACTTTAATTATGAATATTTCATGTAGTAATTTGTAGGGTAATGCCACACACAGCCAAGTAAAAATAAACAGCCGCCTCTCAGCTTAATGCTGTCCGTGTTGTGCACTAGAATGTGGTGGCAATTACAGGTGGACAGCGCTGGTTTTCAGGGACGGCCGGTCAACATCATCAACTCATCATCCACAATCATTTCCATTAAGAAAATAATAAACTGATGAAGAGGCAGCATGATCCTATGATGAGTAATCGGTTTATTATTCTGGTGCTATCACCTTAGCCTGTTCCGAGAGGAATTAAAGAAACAAAAATAAGTCTGTTTAGAAACTTATTTCAAAGACTAAAAACCAAAATTTGTCAGCTAGTTAGCCTAGTTTATGTGTTATCCTTTAGTTAAGTGCCTAACCAAATAGCTTAGGTGTGACTACACTCGTCACAATCTAAAAGTTCCAATTGGACAGATGTATTTCTCTACACTATGGGTGACGCCCATGAAGTTTTATATTTTTACCAACCGAAATGTTCTAAAGATAATTAAATTTTTCATTGACAGATACCACAGTGGCCTAATGTTTATTTCATATTTTCGTCGTGAGTATCGAGTAACGAGGTTATATCACCAGTTATGTTAAGACTACAAACTGTTTTGACAGACCTATTAGATTGTGATGAGTAGAGTAGACATGACACGTTACAATGAATACAAGAGTGAGATATTTCGCTCTCCTCTGTGTCGAGTTGCCGAATACTAAACCCTCGACTCTCATAATTGAGATATTTTCATTTCAAGTGATATCTATATATATAAAAATCAAATGCTGTTCGTTAGTCTCGCTAAAACTCGAAAACGGCTGAACAGATTTATCTTATCTTGGTCTTGAAATGTTCATAGAGGTCTGGGGAAGGTTTAAAGGGTAAGAAAAATTCGAAAAATTGACGGGAACCGACATCCACGCGGGCGAAGCCGCGGGCAAAAGCTAGTCTCTAATATATCTCGAAATCGCCCACTGCTAACAGCAACCTTCATGTTAGATGATATCTGTGCTTGTTTTAAATGAAATGAAAACAAGCACATCATCAAAGAAGCTCAGTAGATGTGTCACAACAGTCTGCTAACCTCCAGGAACTGGTGAATAAACATCTCCATGGCCCTGACGCGCGCGTAGTAGCCGCGGTGGATCTCGGGCGCCTTGCGGTCGACGTGGCGCGCGAACAACGAGATGTAGTCGTCCTTCCAGTAGCCCAGCTCCACGGCGCTGCGCTTGCACTCGGTCGCGTCGGTGTTCGTCGCGATGATCGCCTCGTCCTCCGCCGTCCAGGTTCTGATGTTGTCCATACTGCTATACTAGACTGACTCTATCTTTGGATAACAACTTTCCAGTACATTACCTACTCTTTAAGTACCTATACTTTAATAATCACTTAATGATATGCGATTTTGCGAAAACAAAATATTTATTTTCGACTATCAAGTATCACAGCGCGTAATGACAGTAATGACAGACAATTTATGAAAAAGTTCCTTTTAATATTTATTTAACAGCCATTGGATATAAGGCCTTATAGCCATCTTAAGTATATACATTTTATTTGACATGATATGATTCCCGATCTTTAACCACCGAGCTCCATTCCATCGATTCAGCATTTATATTTACTTAAAGCAAAGAAATTTTAAAATTAATAAAATATGTTCTAAGGCAATTTTAGGCTAACCATCGACTGAATTCCTCTGGACTGTCTGATTGATACACACATTGCGCGTCGGATTACACTTCACAACGCTCAAATTGGCTTCAGGCCTGGTCTATCAACAGAGACCGCCATTATGTGTCTCAAGCGGACTGTCCAGTACTCCGCAGCGAGGAAGACGCCAGTCAACGCGTGTTTCGTTGACCTTTCCAAGGCATTCGACCTAGTGTCATATCACATGACACACTTTGGGAAAAGCTTCGTCAGGAAAACACCGTTGATGGCTCAGTCATTTCGTTGCTTAAGTACTGGTGTACAGGAACCTCATTAATAATGTTATATGGGCGGTGGCATTATCGAATGTACTTATACGGTTTGCAGTGTGGGTTGTGACAGGGGGGTATAACTTCACCGCGTCTCTTCAACTTGTACAATAATCGGCTGATCTGTTAATGATGATGATGAAATGATATGACTAGAAATGTGCTTTTGGCAATCACAAACCTATAAAAACGTACTGGATAAATACAGCTGTAGCCTAAGAACATAAGTGGTTATTACAAAATGGATCAAGAATGTTCAAAAACGACAAAGTGACAACAACAAATTACAAGAATGCCTAAAGAAACATAAAATGTTCACGTAAAACACATATTTTTTAAACGATTACCTACACATCCCATAGAATTTTTATGTTTGTGTTTAACCTTATGTTTAACATTAAAGTATATGAACGTACCGGTTAAATTAACTGTGTCGCATGCTGGCTTGAAATTCTGCCGTATTATATCTTAATTACATCTTAATATATATAAATCTCGTGTCACAATGTTTGTCCTCAATGGACTCCTAAACCACTTAACCGATTATAATAAAATTGTGTACACACACACCATGTGCAGTTCGATCCAACTTGAGAGATAGGATAGCTTACATCTTAATTTAGCGATAAATATTATATATCTGAAATACCTTGAATACGACGCATACATACCTAGCTATTCAAAGTACTTATATGGAAAAAGATTCCAGCAATTTGCAAATGTCAGCAATGATCTATCAATTGCAGAGCTTTTTCTTTTTTTTCGAGCGGAAAACCCCTCAGATATCTCCCCCGCCGGAGCCGGAGAGGGAGGTTATGTCGGACTCGAACCGACTAATACCGCAGGCAGGCCATATGTGGGGCGTCATGCTAGGTCAGAGGTGAGGTTGTCTTCAACATATCCCTCGTACCCCGGCTGACCCAGGGACATCCCTATTGGTCTGGTCCTCCTCGGGAGGGGGACGACGGTGTCCCCAATTCACCCCTGGTATAGGGAGGCGCGCCTGCGAGCCACCGCCGCCGTGGCCTGCTTCTGCTGGGGCGACAGGCTCCATCCGTCACTACCAGGCTCGCGCTTATGGGTGCCCTCCGACGCCGGAGTTTTAGTTTCTGTAGAGTAAGCTGCAGGCTGCAGAGCTGTAGAGTCAGTCAAATTCTTCAATCTGTCAAATACTCAAAAGTGTCAAAACTTTACTGTCTATGGTCACAACCTTAGAGTATCAAGAGCTGCCTACCTAAACTTGGATTTTATGAATGAACTGAAAGCAGTATGGCGGCCTAGTAGGGAATCCAGTAAACTGTCGATACCTACTTATCGATATAAAAAGGGCACAGACTAAAAATTTATACATTGGAAGGAAAACCTTAAGTGGTTAGCTTAAGTGGATGCCGATTATTTGTATTCTCAGGTTGCAGTGTGCTTAGGGCTTTCTGTCAGACTTTCCTTGTGATAGCCGGAGTTTCGAATAATTCGCCCAGAAGGACGTAAAATCTACAAAGATTCTTTACAGTCTTTGAGTAACGATATATATATATATATTTAGTAGTACTCCAGGTACATAACACATTGGCATAAAAATAAAATCGATTTGGACAATGACAAATTTTTTTCGAATTCTTATATAATAATTTGTTTTTTTTTTTTTGCATTATTTGCTCTCTATCGTGTTAGTAAAGCTTAATGAAACGGTAAGTTCATAAAAAGAATATCACTACAAAGAAAAAACAACTAGAGCGCCAAGCGCGTGCTCTTTTGTAGTGGTGTATTTTTATAAAATTACCGTTTTATTTAGCTTTACTAACAAGATGGAGAGTAAGTAATGTAAAATAAAAAAAAAAAAGAATCCAAAAAAAATCGAAGCATTTTTTTTTTTGCCCATATCGATTTTATTTTTATGCCAATTTGTTATGTACCTGGAGTACTACTAGGGGTTTTCGGCTTCGTGAGCGTTCCCCTTACACCCAGTATATATATATACATTTATTTATTTATTTATTTTATTCTTTATGTAGGTACACATAAATTACAATAAATACAATAGTGAGATGAAATGTACAAAGGCGAGCTTAACTCAAAGTTGAGTTTTCTACCAGCAAACCCAGGAGTGCACAGAGGAATTGCAATATGAGTGGTAAAGTCTAGTGTACACTGTACAAGAAAGTAGCCGTGTTGATGTAAGAGGTATACGAGACGTATACCCCAGGTAATAGGCATAAATATACATACATATAACATACACATACATACATACATAACCACCTACATACTAACATACATACTAACATACATACTAACATACATACCTACATACATACATACACACATACATACATATATACATACATACATACATACATACATACACACATACATACATATATACATACATACATACATACATACATATACATACATATATATACATACATATGTCTGCTAAAGTTGTGAGAGAAAGTAGTCTCTTACTCGTTTTTAAAAAATATTCGAAGATGGACCATCACGTATGGAGTGAGGAAGAGAGTTCCAAAGACGTACTGCAGAAACTGTAAAAGAATTGTCATAGCAGGATGATCTATGACCAGGAGTTCGAAGAAGAAGAGAGGAGGAAGTGCGACAGGGTTTACCCCTGGGCACAAGGAATTCAAAGCGCTCACGAAGATATGAAGGAGAATGAGGATTATGAAGAATAGAGAAGAGAAGGGAAAGAATATGAATATCTCGACGCCGCGCCGCCGAATTGGTAACCACTTCAGTTGCTTTCGGAACTCGGAAACGTGGTCGTATTTTCGGAGACCAAAAATAAACCGGATACATAAATTTTGCAGTCGCTCCATCTTGTTCCAGAGTTCTTCAGTTGCATCTAAAAAGGTGACGTCGGCATAGTCTAGAAGAGGAAGGAGAAGAGATTGAGCAAGACAGACTCTGGTCTTAAAAGGAAGGAAATTCTGAAGACGCTTAAGGGAGTGAAAAGTGCCAAAAACCCTCCTGCTCACCTCGTTGACATGACTAGTCCATGACAAGTTGCAGTCGATGATAATACCAAGGTTTTTGACAACCGAGGTAAATGGTATCAATGTGTCGTTATAATAAACAGGAGGCAGAGAGGCTCGGTCAAGACTATTGTAAAAATATCTGCTCCCTATAATGACTGCCTGCGATTTAGCTGGATTGACAAGCAAACCGAAAGATTTTGCCCATGCACTAATGCCTCTGAGATCATTATTGAAAGCCGTAATAGCCCCATCTACCTCATCAGCCCCGAAATGTCGGTATATCTGCAAATCGTCTGCGTAGAGATGATAATTGGAAGATATGACTTTGTGGATAGCATTAATGAAAATTGAGAAAAGAAGGGGAGAGAGGACGGCACCTTGCGGTACGCCTGCAGCAAGGTCACACCAGTCCGAGGATGCCTCATCAGAGCGAACCCGCTGCGAGCGACCCCGAAGATAGGAGTTGAACCAAGCAATTACAGAGGACGATATATTTAATGATGAGAGGATACCCAAGAGGATGTCGAAATTAACGGAATTGAAGGCACTACTGATGTCCAGTAAAACCAATACGGTTAAGAGTTTGTTCTCCATGGCCAGTCTTATATCATCTGATATTTAGACTAGTGCCGTGACTGTACTATGGCCTGAACGGAAACCAGATCGGTATGGACTCAGTAGACCATTAGAGGAGAGGTAACTGGTTAATTGATTTCGTACCGCGTTCTCGAGCACTTTAGAAAGAATCCGAAGGATTGAAATGGGCCGAAACTGGGATAATAAGGAGGGATTGGAAGTTTTGGGCAAAGGAATGACAAGAGCTTTCTTACAGGCCAGTGGAAAGGAGCTATGCTCAAGTGAAAGATTAATAATGTGAGTAATGGCTGGTAGAATTTCATTTAGAATAGGTAGCAACATTTGTTGTTGTATACCATCATTACCTATTGCTTTCGTTGATATTGA
Source organism: Eilema sororculum (assembly GCA_914829495.1). Lineage (NCBI taxonomy): Eukaryota > Metazoa > Arthropoda > Insecta > Lepidoptera > Erebidae > Eilema > Eilema sororculum. The sequence continues at coordinate 29,606,560 of OU618533.1, forward strand.
TAGGATTTGTTTTTTTATATCGTTCTCCGTAACCGGGTTGAATATAAATGAAGCACATTCAGGCAGGGGAAGACTGGAAATATAGCTTAACGTGGATGCCTTATCTACGTCATCCATTAAAGTTGGAGGCATGGAGAAATGGGTATTCAGCGCCTTGAGGTCAATATTCTTCGTGACGTCATCAGTTTTATCGGTTTTACCGATACCAAGGGATCTTAGAAATTGCCATACCTGAGATGTGTTGGAGTTATTGATGGAGTCGTGGATGTGGCGCCTTTTTGCATCCCTACACAGGCGACTGCAGCGATTCCGAATAGTTTTATAAGAGGCCCAATTGTCGTCCGATGGATTGCGATTGTAGCGTCTTTTGGCTTTATCGCGCTTAGACATGGCCAGTTTAATATTTTCAGAGAGCCAAGGTGCAGGCAAATGCCTTACCTTAACCTTCCTCAGTGGAGCATGTCTATCAAAGAGACACATGAGGATTTTGTTAAAATTGTCTACTTTTGTGTCAATGTCCCCGGAATTGTAAACAGGAGAGAAATCAGCTTCTCTCACATCGGCTCTCAAAGTCTCCAAATCAATTTTTTTGAAACTTCCAAGAAAGAAGAATTTAGGATTAGGTTTTGGCGTACGAATTTTGTAGGAGAGGTAAATAAGATCATGATAGGAGAAAGGAGCAGGAAGTTGACCATGAGCAGCAACCTTATCACGGTCAGAAACCATAATGAGGTCTAAGAGAGAAGGTACAGAGTGAGGGGCGCGATGTGTTACATTTGATGGTAGGATATGCATGTTTACTGAAGAGACCAGAGACTGAAGGCGTCGACTGCGCGCGTCTTCCTTAATTAAGCACGTATTAAAGTCACCCAGGATTAGGCAGTGCTGGTATATAGATGAAAGATTTTCAAGCGAAGATTCGAAAGAAGAGAAATAGTCAATATTTAGGGAAGGACTGTAATAAACTCCCAGAAGGCACTTAGTATGGCAAAAGTCAACTTCTACAAAAATATGTTCAGTAAAACCAGTATAAACATGAGGAGACTGATCTATTACTTTAAATTTGATATCATTGCGAAGGTAAATCCCGACCCCGCCATATCCCTTGCCCACCCTATCTCTTCGTATCAGCCTATACCCTGGTAATGTGTACTGAGTAGAAGGGAGTGTAGGTTTGAGTAAGGTTTCAGATATGAGCACAGCATGTATAATGTTAGAGTCGAAAGCACTAAGCAGATCAGAGTAGTGGGCGTGAACGCTTTGAGCATTGATGTGCACAACATTAAGGAATTTGTCTAAAGAGCCAAAGATAGTATGCAAGTCTTTGCGTAGGCGAACTGCATCCTCATTACTATCGCTACACGCACTGGCGTAATCGTCATCAGAGACTTCGGACGAAGAGCAAGAAATATAACTCTCAACATGATCAGACATGACTAAATTTAAATGGTATAATAATATAAAATATATAAGACGTTTATAATAATAGGTAAAAAGACTAAATGTTAAGAATTAAATAATAATAATTATAAGAGCCTCGACCAACATATGAAGAGGCTCGGGTTGGATGGTTGAGTCAAGGGCCAGATGCAGAAGGCAGTACTCCTTGATACGGCGCGCATCGTGAGGAAGTTCCTCTCTCTGGAGCCCTGACCACCGGTAGCTTGGTCCCTGTACTCGATGCCGGTGGGATACTATTTTTTATATTTTTAATTATAATATTTAAGTATATAAAAATAAATATGAATTTTCATATAGTTATCCATTACATTTGTACTACCTTTGTTATAAAAGATATTTACTTCAAAATAGAAGTGCTCGACTTGCCTAGTAGGTACCTACCCGAATGAAAAGTTATGTAATCCGCCATTTCAGTCCTATGTTCTTACTGTACCATACAAAGGTCGCGCGAGGGTTTCGGAATTAAATCAAAATCAAGGAGATTTGTATAAAATCATACTTTTAATTTTAAAATGGAAGTAATTTCTTGTTCAACTAGTTATATCATATTGATTTTGTAGTTTTATAGATGTAAAAAATGTTTTAGTATCTATTCATCAGTAATACCAGTACCATTATGCGATAGAATAATAAAAAGTCAACGGCATTTCAAAGGTCATTCACTATGTATGGAAAGTGGTCTTCGTTCTTTAAATATTTGAGAAAATATCGATACCTAATTAAAATTCTATCACCGCATCACTAGCAATTTTATTTGACCAATCAGGTGCTACTACATCCCCACTACGTTGGAAAGCAAGATGGAGAATTGGCGTTTTCCTCATATGATTTTATGAATGAATTTCGTAGTAGCTTCACGTCTTTATATTTACTGTCTATGGTCAAAACAGACACAGATTGAATGACAGCCTGTCATACATACATTTCATTTCATTTGTCAGCTCGTCACCTGTTGTCACCCATTTGTCACCACACCACACTAAACTTGTTATTGTGTCTCTAGTATATACCTAGACATATACTCTAAGATATATAATAATCTATGATTGTTACTGACCTGACAGAAACAGCGGCGTCAATATAAATAATAAAAATATAAAATAGTTATTAGAAAATAAGGTTAAAATGGTGTTAATAAATGTTATTGAGTAGTTGCCACTTGACAGCTGATGCACAAATTTATGCTTTGAAATACTGAAATAAATGTAACACCCAATTTTGTGAAAAATATGTTAACTTTTGAAACCCTACCGGTTCTGTTAGTAAGCGCAGCGACTAAGCCTGTAGCAGCCTCGGTAATATTAGGTTAGTAGTAGGGTCATTTGTTTTGCTTTGTTTATACCTATACTAGTACTTACAGAAATATGTGGCTGTGTAGTTATCTAAATTAACACTTTTGGTATCAGATCTCGTAGACATTGACGTTACCGCGGACTACGACACAGATATAGAATCTCCTGATCGTGTGTGGAGGTTACTCAACAAGTACTATAGCGCTGATGTCCGAGTTCATGCGCTCACTGACGGGGAGATACTCACCTTAAATCCTCACCATGTGGAGGCCCATGTTATTCACATAACAGAGGAAGAGGTAATTTATTGCTTTTCTTTTTACAACAGTATACAGTCTAGACGCGAGTCTAAGTAGCTTGTAGTGTGTTCGCTATAATGTGATAAACATTTTGTAATAAAAATATAATTATTATTGAACTAATATTGAACATGGGTAAGTATTTTAATGAAACACTTAATACCCTACCAGAGCGCTCATATTAAAGCCAGAAATGGGCTGTGTAGTCCTTTACATTTGGTTTATGCTGTTTTTATGAGAGTGCCACTTGACTGAACAAACCAAACAAAACCTTAGATACTGAAATCATTTCTCATCCAAAAATATATGATGCTTGCAAACTTCCACCGAAAATTGGTTTGAACGAGATCTAGTAAATAGTTTTTTTATAAACTGCCACAGTGAACATGTTGAAACATCAATCAAAGTTACAATGAACTGCAAGAACTTTTATATTATGTTACTTGCTGTTATGGAACCCTTCATTGGCGGGTTTTATTTTTTATCAATATACTGCTACTGCCAGTGGGGAGTGTTTGACCGGACGGAGATCAACCCTTCTGTGTGGGACCATTTCACCGAAATCCCCTATAACGACCGCTATACATGTTAGTATAGCAACCGGAACCAACAGCTTAACATGCTCTCCGAGGCACAACCAGACCAATGCAAATATGTATTCATATTCACTCATACAAAATATATTTGCACTGAGCGGGGATCGAACCCGCACCTCCAGCATAGTGTCGGAACCTGCAATCAATAGCATCCTGACTTGGAAGGAGCTCTGTAACATTATGTAACAAATGCCAGCTTGTGTCCGTATACGTATTTAAACAATGTATAATTCGCGCTAAATATAAAAATGTGTAATTTCATCAGTAAATTTAACAGAAATTATATGAATAACTAGCTGATGTTGTAACGTCGCGTTTGTGAATCTCGTTACATCGGTGGTCTTTAACGGTTTTTAGTCGAAATTTCGCTAATTTCCGAACATTGGAGGGACTGGCAACACTGCGTTGGCCGGCACGTCACCTTTCTTCCTTACGACCGAGCAAGATGGTCGATATTACAATATAATTTTCAATAATCTGAATCCATTGTCATGGATTAAAGTAATTCTTGTCCGGATGATATTATAAAATGTCCCCGCTATGATATTGTTGTGGAATTGATCCATATTTCTGTATTTGTTTCAAAAATACCATGATTTATCGTGTGTTTGGCATTTAACCAACTAATTATGGCGGTCTCCATTGGAGCCGCCTTCTCCTTCTCCTTTTCCTTTTTCTTTGTTTAACTTTTGGCTTTTCCTTCATTGGGCCTTGTCTCTGATGGTTTGATGGATTTCTCAACCATACGAACGAGCATGTGCAATATCTTGGAATAATGGCTTGTTGAGCGGAATATTATGCTTCGCTGGTTGAGGTGAACCTTCACACACTCGCCGAGGGATGCCGTGAGCTTTCGTTTACTTTTAATTAAAATTTAACTTTAAAAACCTTAAAAAATTGCATTGGTGACAAGATTAATATGTCATGTAGTTCTTAAATTTAATCTACTAGCATAAAATTCTTACTATAATAAGCACACTGGAGCGCTAGAGAATAAAACCTTAAACCTCAGTGCGGTGGTTTTATTTAGCTTACCTCCGGCAGATTAAAAGTCTTCAACCTACTTGATTGACTATCTTAGGCATGTGCTTCTCCAAGGCGCCCGAATCTTTAAGGTAATGTACCTATTTATATTGTTAATTTACAGGAGAACACACTTGTTAACTTTATCTCAAACAACAAAACACACATGTGCATATATTTTTTTATTATTACAATGTCCCGGCTTCGCCCGTGTGGAACTTGATTCCATTCTTCTTCTTGATTTCATTCCATTCTTGCAACTTATAGGAACCTATTTTTGGGGAAAAAAATGTACTGCATACATTCCTTGAAATTTCTGTGAGCGTAATATTCCATGCAAAAAGTACCAGGCTCACAGAATTACCTATTCTGTGACAAAAGGGCTGTATTTAGGACTTTTCCGGCAATTATTCGAATTTTTCTCGCCATAAAAATCATACTTGAACTTCAAAGAAAGAATTAAAAAAAAAGAATTGGCCAAATTGGACCAGGCGTTGTTGAATTATGCGCTTACCAACACACTTTGCGATTCATTTTTATATTATAGATAATGTTGTTCTGGGTTTGATTTCACTTTTTTGCGCTCTGTCGATCCGACCTAATGGCGGCTGATTAACGGCGGTTTCAGAGTAGCGTTGTAAACGTGCGTATTATATGAGCTCGTTTTTGGCATGCGCTCAACACGTACGAGTGTCACCACACCGCGCCGCGAGAAGCTCCATTACCTGTTGGAGCAAACACACCGAACTATGCCCATTTACTTCCTTACTTACTGCCAGCAGGGGACGCCCATTTTCCCTGACTATGCCCATTTAAGCAAGCGCGTAATGTGGCGCTCGTGTAAATCTTCCTCTAACAATAGGTTTTTCTTTCCCTTCTGCGAGTAATTAGCTATATTTTTTGCGTCGTTTCTGAGAGTCGAAATGTTCCTAGATAACGCGTCTATAAATAGTAGATTATTGCATCGAGCTCAAAGTAATTTATTATTGCACCGAGTGCCTGAAGCGAGGGCTCTAATCTAACAGGCACGAGGGCAATATAAATTACTTAAGGCGAGGTGCATAATCTGCTTTTCTTTCAACAATGTAATACCTATAGGAATAGCAGATAAAAGAAACTCACCCTTTATCGTTACCAAAAATATTGTCAAGCAAAATTAACAAAGTTCCCGCCAAATCACTTTTTTAAATTTCTTTCATTTTTAAATCAGAGTCAGCAGCAATCATTTTTTAAATTTGGAACAAGTAGGATAGAAACGAATAATACGTACGAAAAAAAAAATATTGATATCGGCTGGCTGAATAGAGCTAATCCATTGAGATTGGCACATTTTGGTGCGATTAAAAAATAAACTGTGCAATAATGAAATTTCATACATTTTTATTGCTCTAGAGCAGTGATTCCCAAAGTGGTCCAGGTGGACCCCCAGGGGTCCACGGGAGACTTGCTGGGGGTCTACGTAGGCGTGAACAAAAAATGGGGGTCCATAAGATGCTAATGGGGGTCCACGAAAATTTATCTGCTTTTCTTGGACATTATTCACACATAGCCACTAGTCCCAAACTAAGCAGAGCTTGTGTACTATGGGTACTAGACAACCGATAAACATACTTAAATACTTTTTTTAACAAAATGACCAAACAGCTGATCGAGGTTTGTATGGGAAGTCGAAAAATGTAATGTCTGTATTGGATAAGTCATAGAACAAACATTGTTCAGGGTGACCTATAGACCACGTGGCCAAGAGGTTTTAATCGATTTACGATACACCCTGTATATAGAAAACACCTAGTAGACAGATACAAACAAACATGTTCATGCACACAAATGTTTGTACCCCGCGGGATTCGAACCCGCGACCTCTTGGTTCAGAGGCAGCGTCCACTACCACTGAACCAAAGTGGCCGTCAATAGTAAAGAGCAAGCATAGTTTTTATAAGGGCCTACCTACATTATTTTAAGTACCTAACTAAGCAGATAATATTTTAATAAGGCAAGCGACTGTTACTTGTCTAAACTTGCGTATGATATTACGTACAATTTCGTGTACAGACTTGCAAAGCGCTATCCGCCCGACAATGCTTAAACTTGTTCAGACATGAATTTGATCACCACTATAAATACTTGATGCCAAAGGCATCAAGTATTTATAGTGGTGATCATTCATTTGTTTCCGGAATCATTCATTTGTTTCCGGAATTTCGAAAAAAAGGTGTGAGAAACGTCATATCAGTGATTGCTAGTGCCGAAGAAAAGTAAGTACCTTTTTTTTTTGTTATAGTAATTAAGTATTTTGTTTACGTGTACTAGTCAGTTGATCACAACTGCTTGTATAGATAGGTGACTTAGTAACTTACGGATATTTTAATTGTCCTCTTTCGATTTGAAGACAAACACAGCACGTTTTATTCAATTGTTTTTTCACGAGAGAAGCACTGCCTCTCTAAAAAGGCCGAATAAGCAATATTACAGAGCAATTAAGCGTGAACTCATTGATTTGATGTTAGTTATGGTTTTTATGGACAATTTTGGGATTTCGACTTTTATTTTTTCCTACACAAATTTGATCAGCATTCGATACTGAGTTTTTTTTTTGTAGTATTAAAAATTAGTGGTAAATTAGGTGCAGTAGAAACTCGATTAACCGGACTAATTGTTGTCGATAGGCATTCGGATAATCGAAAATCCGGATAATCGAATGTATGAAGAATAATGTTGTGTTTATTAAAAATAACAAATACATAGATATCAACGAAAATCAATGTTTATGAAGAAATTAACACTTACTTATGTATGTATGTACATACATATTTTCATAGATTACATACATAATACTAAACTGCAGCATTAATCATGAAATAAAATATTTAGGTATGTATGTACGAATAATTTGTTTACAATAGGTATGTATTTGGTAATTTGCATTTGGTAATCATGAAATAAGTAGGTAATAAGTTTAATTTGGTTTAAAATATTTGGTAATTGTCATTTAACGTAAGCAACTTTTTCTCTACATTGCTGCTATATCACGAATTCGTTTCAGTTGTAGTAAACTCACAGTATCACTCTCTGTTTGTTTTTCAAACCACTTGAGAGCTGTTTCCAGAGCATAAAATGCTACATCATGAGATGGTCACAATTGCAAACGAACTAATACAATAACGAAACGCGCGGGGTAGCGATCCCACACGGCGCGGGCGGAATATGCAAGTTCCGACACGTACATGCTTGCATAAATTCGACTTGTAGGTACATATAAATTGGTCGCGGTTGGTAGTCCGGATAATCGCGAATCCGTATAACTGAGGGCCGGATAAACGAGTTTCTACTGTACTTTAAAATTGATACGTCTGTATTTGTCTTAGCGGTTTATTAGTTGGTCCCTTCACAAGCCGTAATTCTATTCTCGCGTGCTGACAAAGGCTGCGGTGTGATACCTATATTCAGAAAAAAACTTGGTTACAAAAACCTTTTTTTTTTCAGGTAAGTTAACTGACACGAAACATGGCTACAGCAAAGAAAAAATGTCGACAATATAGTGTCGATTATTTGAAATATGGTTTTGTTCCATCAGAGGCAGACAAACAATTGCCCATGTGTCTATTATGCAACAAAGTTTTGAGCAATGACTCTATGAAACCATCAAAGCTCGAAGATCATCTAAAAAGGTGTCATACTGATAAAATAGGTAAAGATTTAAAATATTTTCAAACATTGAAGGAAAAATATGAAAAGAGACCCACCATGCACAGTATGTTCGCTTCAACAGCTCAAAGTAACGATGATGGCTTGCGGGCATCTTACAATATCTCATTACTTATAGCAAAATGTGGAAAACCGCACACTATTGGAGAACAATTAATTTTACCCGCTGTTGAAGAAGTCTTAAAAACTGTTTTGCACAAATCTCCATTTCACGTACTAAAAAAGAATTCCATTAAGTAACAATACTGTACAAAGACGCATTGATGAAATGAGCTCTGATATCGAATGTTTTTTGTGCAATCATCTGCAAAAAACTCATTTTTCTATACAACTGGACGAGTCAACGTTACCCGGTTATGAAGCATTATTATTGACATATGTCCGATATATTATGGAGGAAGAAATTGACGAAGAATTGCTATTTGCCAGAACTTTGGAGACTGACACTAAAGGCGAATCAATATTTAATGTACTGAGCAATTTTTTTTACGGAAAAATCGATTCCATTTACAAACATTATTTCAGTGGCAACAGACGGAGCTCCTGCAATGGTCGGGCGATATCGTGGGTTTATAACTCATCTCAAAAGAATTATACCAGGGCTTACAGCTATTCATTGCGTAATCCACCGCCAACATCTTGTGGCAAAACATTTAAGTGACAGGTTGAACCAATCTCTTAATTTTGTAATAAAAGCTGTCAACAAAATCATAAGCAATGCATTGAATACGCGTTTATTTGCTCAATTGTGCGACGAAAATGATGAAGACTTCCAGCGACTGCTCTTACATACTGAAGTACGCTGGTTGTCGAAAGGTGCATGCTTAACGAGATTTTTCTCTGTTTTCGATTCCGTATTAGAGTTCCTAGAAAGCAGAGATCCAGATTTAAAAGAAAACTTGATCAAATTCAAAACAGACATTGCGTATTTGACAGATTTGTTTAAAAAATTTAATGATATTAACTTGTAGTTACAAGGGGACAGCCTGAATTTAATAAAAACAAAGGGGATAATTTCGGCTTTTCTTGGGAAATTGAAATTAATGAAGCAAAACATTAGTCGGCGCGAATTCTCTCAATTTCCAAACTTGTCACAGGTAGAATGTATTGATGAGGATATCCATACCTACAGTCAACATTTAAGTGCCCTGCATGTTGACTTCAAAACCAGGTTTGAAGATATGCTGACAATGGATATACCACCATGGATCATAAATCCATTTGATGAAACGGAAGTGGCCAATGTAGTATTACAAGAGGAGCTGCTCGAGCTAAGCACCAATGAGGAGCTGAAGGTGAAATTTAGAAAAGGCTACCAAACATTTTGGCTGCAAGCAGAAATACCCGAAAAATATCCTGGACTGTGGGAAATCGCAAGGAAATTTTTAATAGCTTTTCCCTCGTCATACCTTGTAGAAAGGAGTTTTAGTGCCGTTTCAAATCTCTTAACAAAAAAAAGGAGCAAATTAAACATCACAGAGCGGGGGGATTTGCGGTTATTGCTCACAAAAATAAAGCCAAACATTGATCGTTTGCTGACACTCCACCAAATACATCCTTCCCATTAATTAAAATTATGACTTACCTTTTTAATTTTTTCTTGTAATTCTATTCTTTTAATAAATAAAGTGTTATAAAATGTACCATTTTTCGTTTTTATTTTACCTATCGGAATATAGGGACAGAACTCAGAAGCGACACTTTTTCATTTTTTGGCGACTTTAAGAATGTGGTAGAAATGTAGCAGCAGGGGGTCCATCGAAACTAGTAACATTTTGAAAGTGGTCCACGAGAAAAATAAGTTTGGGAACTACTGCTCTAGAGCATTAAAGACTCGCTTTGTACGTGTTGTTTGATGTAAGTTTTTAGTGTGATTGTGATGAAATTAAAGCATAGTTGAAAGAAAAATATAAAACGTCATTGATTAGTTATAATAATATAATGATGTAAAGGACTGTGCAGGTGGCGGGCGAGGCGGGCGAGGCGGGCGGGGTGGCGCGGGCGGCGGCGCGCGCGGGCGCGAGCGGCGGCGCGTGGGCGCGCTGCGGCGTGCGCGTGCTGCTGGCCGACTGCGCCGCCGACGCCGCGCTGGGCGCCTGGGCGCGGGCGCAGCGCGCCGAGTGGGTGGCGCGGCGCGAGCAGGCGCCGGCCGGCCCGGGGCAGGGGGAGGGGGAGGGCGAGGGGGGCGAGGCGGCGCCCTTCGCCGAGACGTTCGGCGTGGCGCGCGCGCGCGCGGCGCTGCACGCGCACCGCTGGCCGACGGCGCCGGGTGCGTAGCGCGGGTGGCGGGAGCGCGGGGCGCGGGCGACGGCGCGTTCCTCGCTCGCCGTTGTCGCCGGCGATAAACGAAACGAATTCGACCGAGGGTTGTCCGTTCCCCTGTTGGACGCTTGAAAGTTATTCGCGCTGAGCGGACGTGAAACTGGCCGTAGGTTAGAATCGTTCAGCGTTTCGCCCGAGAGATATAATTCTGACCCCGCGAGGGACCTAACCGTCGCCCGCGGCTCCGCCCGCGTAGAATTCTGATGTCGAGCGCGCTGGACCCTCCGTTCGGTCGTGCCTCTCTCCCCAGCTTCGCTCGTGACACGCTTTGAACCCCCGCGGCACCCCTTTAACCCACGTGATAACTTTCTTACCTGAGACTTTGTCTTTAGCTTCCATCGAGCGAGATGTGGTCATATTGACATATTGTATTATATTCAACTCATTACAACCTTCTCGGGCGGGACTCGAACCCGCAGTCTTTCCCTTACTTATACTTACTTAATTCTTTCCTTGTATAACGCGAAATTTTTATGTTATTGTGTAGTAATTGTATAATTAATATCCGAAGTTGCGAGAATAACTACTTTGCTTTACTACCGGTCTGATACAGGTACAATATATGATTGGTAGATTTGAGCCTCTCCGCCGCCCCCATAGTATGACGAACTTATCATTACAGAATCGGAGCGCGCGAGTGACTCAGGCTCGTCGTCGGACGCCGAGGCGCGCGGCGACAGCGACGACGACCTGCGCGCCGTCGAGCGCGCCGAGGCCTTCGCCGCCGCGCTCGGCGCGCTGGGGGAGGCCGGGGGCGGCGCGGGGGGCGCCGGGGGCGGGCCGGGGGGCGCCGGGGCCGAGCGCCTGGCGCGCGCCGAGGAGCTGGTGCTGGCCTTCTGCCGCGCGCTCGGCCTCGACGCCGACGGCGCGTGAGCGCGGGGGGCGGGGGGCCGGGTATTTAGAATATATACCTATATGTTGATCTATATGTTGTATATGTATAGTACCACGTAAAAAAGTACCATGTCAAAAAGAAAAAATAATTATAAGATCAACTCCATTATTTCGGTGTATAATCAGTGTTACAACCTCTTGATTTTTCAAATTTGGCGCCAATTTTTTGCACAATCTTTCGCTGGCCAGACTCTAATAAGTACCTAGTCATCGCACGGCAACCCAACCCCGCCTTTAACATCGCCCGTGTTACATAAACCCCGTGAGGTCGTTAGTTGTTACGTGCAGGCAAAGAAAAGACATTTTTGAGATAATCAAGTATATTTAAATAATTTTTATAAAAATCTTACAATTCGTATTGTGATTACGAGTAGCGATGAACTTTGTATATAGAAATGTCTAGCAATAAAACTTTGAAATAATCACATGTGTATCTTTAGTGACGAGCCACCCTCGTAGCTCAAGCCAAACAATATAAGCCGGGAGCTGCCAGACAGTCTGAGGCGCACACGCTTCTCCCTGGCGCCGACTCGGAACCGCACGTTGGCGATTCAAACCATTATATCAAAGAGAATCGTATGCCAATGGCAGAAATGGATGCTAATATCGGACATTTGAATAAATCATTTAAAACGGATTCTATTGAGTATAAACCGGCGCGTTTTCCATTTTTCTGCGGTTTAAGGAATGGAATCGGGTCTAACAGTTTCGATTAAAATATCAAACCATTAACAAAATTTAGCATTAAGCAAGTTAGGTGCTTACTTGAATTACAAATTGAGGCTTACGTTTCTTTCGGTCGACACTAACACTTTGGCACCAACGTACCCGCTAGCCGCCACCCGCACGGTGGATCCGCCCCGACTCCATCCGACAGTGAACAGGCGAAACGTGAGTGCTGGTCCACCTCTGCCTACCGCTTCGGGGATTTACAGACACGAGTATAGGTATTATAATTATAATGGCTTTTTAGTCTACGGTTCTGTGTTCAGGAGAAGCATTCAAATTTTCAACATTCCTCAAATACCTATGTGCCCAAAATGTCTACCAGCTCCCTCAATAACACTACATCACAGTCATGTAGGTAATAATAATACTATCACATAATATGCATATGCATATATTTATATATTTAAATATGTATATATAATAATTTGGAGCACCCCGGCCATTGAGGGTGTGTAAATAGAATAGTACCTATCATTTGAAATAACGTTCATAATAATTATGATATATTGTCATAGGCTATAAAACTATATACCTAACCTTAGGCTCGGCGCAAACGGGCCATTAGCGGCCAGCGACAAGCAGTTCATTGCCACCACGCGACTACGTCACAGGCCACACAGACATTGATACGCATAGGATCAATTAAAATTTGATGAACGGGTTTTAAAAATGGTGGCTGCTGAACACCAATGGCTGTCATGTCGCTCGCTCTGACTGACTGTTATAAAATCATACAGCGCTACGCTTTCGCTACCGGCGGCTGTGGTCGGTGACCAGTGGCCCGCTTGCGCAGACCTTAATTTCATGTTATCTAATATTTCATTATATAACCTTCTTTTGCTCTGACGTCGTCGAACTATTTCCCGGCCATAGAGTAGTATGTACCTACAGGTTGGAACATTCTCATGTCCCTCCATGAGGGGAAGTACCCGAAATACTGGGGAGGGAGGGAAACACGGGGGGGGGGGGGGGAGTTTAAAAATCTATCTTTTCTTTTGTATAAGATTAGATTTCAGGGATTTCCTTTCATTTAATTTACCATGTTTGTTAGACAGATTAGATCCTTATGATGCCACTATCGATTGAAATCATAAAAATACTGTGGGTTTTTCGGGTTTTAAGCGGTTCGATTACAGGTGTCAAGCGTGTTTTCGAAATTTTTGAATGCAGTTACATTTCTTTTCAAATTCAAGTTTAAATTCAAAAATAATTTACGGAACTTACAAAACGTTAACGTAAATATTAAATACTAGTTTAGCAAATGGACCACCGCGCACCGTTTCGAAACGCGGCCCAAACCTGAGAAGACTCCGGCAAGAAACTCAGCGGGTTTTTTTGGTCTATTTACAAACATGTATTTAGCCTAAAACATATGGTCTAGATACATAGGTACACCACATGCCACTGGTATTGTATTTTTTTTTTGTTATATCATTATAAACACAGTGGGTATCTATCCATTTTTCCTGCTATGTATTGGGTATTGTATACGGAATTATTTTGTTATCTTTATGGTTTTTTTTATTTGGACTTTGTAATGTGTGCGATTAGTCCGCAATAAAAACAATTTTTCTTTCTTTATTTTCTTTCTTTCTATACAATGCTTTGCTTGAGTAGCATAGCTAGAGAACAGCTCATTTCCAAGCTTGTTTATCATTTAAATATTCTTGAATTTTATAATAGCCTTTCTGGCACAGTTTGCTCTTAATTGTATTTTTAAATTCATCTCTAATTTCATTAGGTAGCTTGTTAAAAAAGCGTATACAGTTGCCCTGGAAAGAATTACTTATTTTATGGAGTCTGCTATGACAAACTACAAGATTGTTTTTATTTCTGGTATTTATATTGCGCCTGTCACAAAGTCTTAGAAATTTTGCAATATTTTTCCTTACATACATTAGATTTACGAAAATGTATTGTGACACTACGGTTAGAATATTTATCTCTTTAAACTTATCTCGGAGGGAGACTCTTGGGCCCAAATTATAAATAGCCCGCTTTTGCAAGACAAATATTGTGTTTAAATCTGCGGAATTACCCCAAAGGAGAATTCCGTAGCTCAAAATAAAGGAACGTTTCCTTTTAGTGAAATTCTACCTCCAGTATTTCGAGTACTTCCCGTCCGGGGCATGGAAATCTCCCACCCTGTACACCTACATAGAGAGGTAGAGATGAAAAAATGCTAACAATTTTGAAGCGCAATCTTATGTACCTATTCTCATTTTTTTTAACATCAATACAGAACAAACCAGAAGCCGCATTCAATAATAATTGCATATAAGTATATAAGTACGTGTTATTTTTTATATCGGCAACCGAATACCTCTGATCGACATATGAAAGTTATATAAAAAAATATCATATGAAATTTAGGTCATGTTATAATAATCAATAGAGCTTTCGTTGTTAGTTCAAACGTTACACACTTACACACCCGCCCCGGGCCCGGGACCCGTGATATGACGTCAACGTGAACTTGCACTTCTATTAGCTACGTAATGTAATGTATCTAATACCATATTTTCATAATACCAACAATATTCATTGCTATTTAAGCTATCATGGTCACTCACATTATTGTTAGAGGTATTGGAATATTTACCATGTTCTTTTATTTCAACAAGAATCGGTATTATCAAGGCACATATCGGGGCAGTCAAAAACAACGAATCGCACAAATCTACTATCGCTCAACTTTGATTGGAGTCCGGTACCCACCACTAAATCTAGTAACATAACTCTCAGATGCTCTCGACAGAACGCCACTTTATACCAAGATTGGTCAGGGTAGCGATTTACAAAAAAGTGGAAATTAAAAATTAATAAAAAATAACTCTGGGTTTCAATTGCCGAACGTCTGGCATCCAGTGGTCCGTCTTTGTAAAAACAACCGAGGACCAGCCAAAATAAAATCGCGAGTGGATACAGTTTACTATACAGTACCTACATCGTGTGTCGTTTACGTGATCAACATCGAGTTCGAGTTTGTAATGAGAGTGAAACCAGTAGTAGCGTTGATAACGTAATAAAAGAACTCGAAAGAGGGTAGATAATTCGCCAATACTCCAGTTCCTCCGCGCTCCGTGATCATGGCGCCAGCAACAGCGCCGAAATATCGGAAACTCGAAACAATAGGTACAACATTGTAGGTAAATATCCCGATACCTCTAATAATTAAATACATTTTTGTTCCCTCTCCCACTTCCACTTAAACTAAACAATAGAGCAAGCTATCTACGACCTCCGACAGCGGAGGTGCCGTGCGAGTGCTGCGTCCTGCGTCACGCAAGGTATACTACCTGCACTTACAGGTATTAGGTATCTATTATTGTCACAAACAGCTTTGATCCTGAAGTTGCACAGGGATAGGACACTTTCATACAATCAAAGTTCTTTTTAAAATGAGGTAGGTAGATATACATATACAAGGATTTTATAGTCGTTTCAGAAAAAAGAATGGGTGGTATTTAAACGCAAATCAAATAAAATACTTTTTTTATGAAATAATTAACTCTTAGTCTTCTAACCTAACCTATCCATTTCGGGGTGGGTGGTGATCATTCTGAACTTAACTACTTAGTATACAATACATGCTACTCGGATATATTTTACTTTGACAATGAGTATCTTCTACACTAGCGCACTAGTTAATTTGCTGTGCAGTTAATATTTTTGATAAACATAATTTTTGTACTTAAATAAATTTATTTGTATCGCATTATGAGGATAAAAGTAATGTCATGCTGATGTATATTTTATTTCTTTCTGCAGTACTAGTTTTGTTAAACATTCAGTTTATTTGTAGTAAAGTAATTTATTTGGTTTAAAAAAGCATATCAATGATGAAAATATATTGATATGTATTTATTTGATGTGCAATTAATAATATTCCTAAAAGAATTTGGACACTGTTTCGATAGCAAAATCATCTGGAAGTATTAGTTTGGCGAAAGAAAACAATTGTTTTTTGATAATGTATGGGAATACTGTTCAAGCACAGATAAAGGTTCAGGTGAAAGGTAAAATGCATGGATGCTGTAAAAATTTTCTTTTCTTTCACCAAATTAATAAACGACTATAAAATCACCTTGTATAGCACCTCACTCATCCTACCATCAATAATACTGTATAATGTAACGCGTTGTTCAGTTCTGCTTGTGTGCGCGCTAATCACTGGCTCCGCCGAACAACCGGGGGCGGAGCCAAGTGCGACGTCCGAGTGACGTCACCGAGTGCTCGGAGCGGAGCCAGCTCGAGCATCGACGTCACAGCGCCCCCCGCCCGCGAGCGCGGGCCAGGGGGTGGATCCGCTTGTCACCCTAGGAGAAGCATGTAAAGTACGCCTCCGTGTATCCGCGGAATTTAGCGCAAATAAAACTACTTGGATTCCCGTCCCTGCTAGCCGGGTGCCTCGAGGGAAAGCTTAGCATACTTCGCTTCATAGCCTGCTGCATGACTTTTAATGCATAAAGTGGCCCCATCGCACTGCCGGTAACCGCGTCTCCGCACGCAGTTCCGGCGGCAGTGGACACGCGAGCCGCGCCCGCTAAGCTTAAGAATATTGAAGCTCCACTGCAAGGCGGGTTCATTACAGTTTCAGTTAGTTGAAGACATTTAAGTAAATGGATAATCTATTAAGTAAATAGATTATCCATTTACTTAAATGTCTTCAACTGAATGCACAGGCTAAATTAATAACTTTGAATCCATAATATTTTATATTCTTTGTTTGTTCGCTATGGACGCAAAAATTACTGAGGAACTTTCTAATTGTGCCTCGTATACTAATTAAACATTTTGAAAGACGAGTGCTAGGTGTAGACAACATAATATTTCAATAAATTACAATAACTCGTTATAAATAGTAACATATCTCTCCCTATACAATAAAATAATATATAATCTCAATTACGTCAACAGCTCACAATGATATCATCATAATACTCTTTGTACATCCAGCACCGTGCGCGCCGGCGACATGTCAACCAGGCGACCAGTCGACCAGTGGATCAGTCGACCAGGCGAACAGTTGACCAGTCGACCAGTGGATCAGTCGACCAGGCGAACAGTCGATCAGTCGACCAGTGGATCAGTCGACCAGGCGAACAGTCGACCAGTAGACCAGTCGACTGGTCTCGTACTTGGGAATTGTCATTATCAAATAAATAAATAAAATATTCCTTCCATCTCCTTGACACACATTCTTCTCGCGACAAGTGCATCCGTTTCTGACTTTGTCTGGTTAAAAAGTGGTGACCCTTCAATCAGTCGTCTCTTGTTCTTTTCCTTTCTTAGTAGAGCCTCTTTTGCCACTAGTTAACTTCTTTTATACTCATCTCTTGCCACTTTTACCTGTATACCTATTTTATAATGTCTTTTTCTTATAAATAATTTAAACCCGCGGCTAACGCTTCTATTATATTGAAATGTCCTTTTAGCTACTGAGGCGACAACGTGGGCGGGGCGGCTCTGCCCGGACGCGAGCTGTCGTTAAACAATAAGCTTGGCTTCTATATCACATCGTTTGGGCGATCACGGCGAAGCCCCAATAGCGGAGCTTCCCCTGCTAACTTAACACTAACTAACACTATACTGTCGCCGACGGCGCCGCGCCTCGCGCCTCGCCCGCCGTACGGTACAAGGCACAGGTCGACTATCTCATATCTTATTTTAAATAGTAAAATGGACATCGTCGTAAGCTAATTCTAGTAGCTTTTCGTAACAAGAAAACAATTAAAATGTAAAACTTCACTCATACCCTAACCTACTATATATTTATAAAATATTAACAACGCGAGTTTCGGGCGGGCCGGCTCCTAAAATATAAATAATGTGAAATGCAACAAACGTAGCGCGCATCTATGCACACGGCGCCGGCGGTCAGCAGGCGAGCGCGTCGGGCGAGTCGAGCGAGTCGGGCGAGTCCAGCGGGCCGGGCGAGTCGAGCGGGCCGGGCGAGTCGGGCGCGGCGTGCAAGCGCTCGGGCGCGGCCAGCAGCGCGGCGAAGTACTGCGCGGTGAGGCGCGCCATGTACTGGTCGCGGGCCGCGCGCGCCGGCCACCAGCCCTCCAGGAAGCCGATGTGGCCGCCGCGCGCCGTCACCAGCAGCGCCACGCCCGCCGCCTCCGCCTCGCGCGCCGGGATCACTGCGGGCACACTCGCTGTAGCCGCCATAGGCACACGCACGCACGCACACGCGCACTCGCACTCACCGTGCATAGGAGTGTTCGTTATAATACGTAACAAATAAAATAACCTGTTCTTAAAAAATAATTATAACAACTGTTATATATTCAATCAGGCAAACGTTAAATTATTTGATATGTTATTTAACCATCGCTTCGGACAAGTACTTGCCAACAATGTATTGGCACAGTCTAACGATTCATACTACATACAGTCTGTCAACGAAGCCGTCTAGACAGAGCAATCGTGCGGGGGCAGGGGAGTGGTGGGGGACGGGGTATTACTCGGTACGCCCATACATTTTACTCGGTACTAAGGATTCAGGGCTGTCTCATTTGTAATCACACTAATCACGTGTTTCATTTTTTTTTTCATGACTCGTTTTGTTTGTTAAATTGATTTTTTTTTCGTTTTCATATTTAGCGATCCAAGATGGCGGACATGAAATTTTCCCAAAAATCGATATGGGTATCGTTTTCAGGGTTTTAGGGGTCGCCAATTACGAATATACCATCCATTTAACAATCCAAGATGGCGGACTCAAAATCTTCACCAAAATCGATATGGGTATCACTTTCAGGGTTTTTGGGGTCGCTGATTGCGAATATAACATCCATTTAGCGATCCAAGATGGCGGACTCGAATTTTTCACCAAAATCAATATGGGTATCGCTTTCAGGGTTTTTGGGGTCACTGATTGCGAATATAACATCCATTTAGCGATCCAAGATGGCGAACTCAAAATTTTCACCAAAATCTATATGGGTATCGCTTTCAGGGTTTTTTGGGTCACTGATTACGAATATATTATCAATTTAGCGATCCAAGATGGCGGACTCGAAATTTTTACTAAAATCGATTTGGATGTCGTTTTCAGGGTGCTCGGGGTTGCTGATTACGAGTATATTATTATTTATGAAGCGATCCAAGATGACTGGATGGATGGTATATTCGTAATTAGCAACCCAGACAACATCGAAAATGATACCTATGTTGACTTTGTGGGAAATTTCAAGTTCGCCATATTGGATCGCTAAATGGATTTTATTATTAGTCATCCCGAAAATTAAGATTTTTTTGAAAATTTCATGTCCGCCATCTTTGATCGTCGTTAAAATGGTCGTCAATCCCGATATAAGACAATTGCCGGCAGGCAATCATACGATGGTAAACTGTCGACTCCTAACTGATCGTGTGTAACCGCAAAACTGACAGCAGGGAATGGCCGGCGGGCCAAAATCGCTTTCGTGTGTTGGCGCTGTCAATTTAGGACTGCAAGCCGCCCGATTCTCTCTGAAACTGCAGGCGGACTGATCGTGGATAGGCTCCTTAAGAATATTTCATCAATTTAGCGATCCCGTTAATTAGCGAAATTTCATCGAAATTAGAACCTGGACCCGAACCTGAATCAAAAATTGAAATTGAGATCGAAATCGAAACCGAAGCCTAAACCGAAACCGAAGCCGAAACCGAAACTGAAATCGAAACCGAAACCGAAATCGAAACCGAAATCCAAAAACTCAGAGTTAAAATATTACGTTTGCTTGACCATAATTGGTTGAGTAGAACCGGCAATATACCTAACTAAAAGTCGAAATAGTCGACATCCATGCGAGCAGAGCCGCGAGCATCAGCTAGTAATTTATATTAGCGTGAGTTGATGTCCGTTGTCTTGAGAGATCAAAATAGTGGTTATAATATAAAATGTTACAGAAAAATTAATTATAATTAAAAACTGAAGTGACAACCCTGATAAAACTGCAAAAGGCGGCATTTCCACAAACATCAAACGCGATGAACTACTGTAAGATCTCTCGTTATACTGTGGTATTGGCGAGCGGCGACAAGCTTCGAGAATTTTATGGCGCGAGTGTAGTTCATGCGAAATTGTTCTTTATATATGAGCGTTTAGGATTCATATTGCAATAAATATCTAGTAGGTATGTTTGATAGTAGGTATTTTCGATGCACGAAACGATTCTGCCAAATTATGCTTTACAGTAAGCAAATAAGAGCTATATTTCCAACAATAGTTTAGAATCGAAGTTAATGTTATTTTTCTAATATGTTCTTTTGTTCTGTTATAATATTGAAAAGTTAAATTATCTAATACATTCTTTTGTTCTGTTGAAAATTTAAAGTTAAATATTGTTTTGAAATAATCTATGGAGTCCGACATAACCTCCCCTTCCGGCTCCGGCAGGGGAGGTATTCGAGGGGATTTCCGCACGGAAAACAGAAGGTACAGTGTAAATTTATGTAAATACTTCATAAAAACTAGCACCACGACCCACAGTCGGCGTGCCCATAGTCGGACTCGAACCGACTTTTTAGTCGGTTCGAGTCCGACATAACCTTCCCTTCCGGCTCCGGAGGTATTGGAGAGGACTTCCGCACGAAAAAAAGAAGGTACAGTGTAAATTTATACAAATATGGCGCGAGTGTAGTTTGTGCGAAATCTCTGTGTGAGCGTTTAGGATTTATATTGCAATAAATATCTCGTATGTTTTCGATGCACGAAACGATTCTGCCAAATTATGCTTTACTGTAAGCAAATAAGAGCTACATTTCCAATTCCAACAATAGTTTAGAATCGAAGTTAAGTTAATTATTTTTCTGATATGTTCTTTCGTTCCGTTCTTTGTAATGTTGTTTTGTTATAATTATAAAGTAACTTAACGAGACGTTCTGTTATATTTTTTAACGGAACGTATAAAAATAACGTTATTTCTTTTTAACGTATCGTTTTAACATGTTATCATAATGTAGCCGTTCCGAACACTACTCACCGTGCAGCGGCTGGAACGGGTCGTCGGCGGCGCACAGGCACAGCAGCGGCACGCGCACGTGCGCCAGCTTGTCGCGCAGCGAGGCGGCGCGGTAGTAGGCCGCCACCGACTCGAAGCCGAAGTGGCGCGTCGTGAAGGCCGCGTCGAACTCGCGCACCGAGCGCGCGCGCTCCACGCCGCGCCAGTCGCACGCGTCCGCTCCGCCCGCCGGCCGCAGCGCGCGCGCCGTGTGGCGCAGGTTGCGCGCCATGTGGTACGACAGCAGCGCGTTGAGCGGCGTCTCCATGCACTCGGCGCCGCGCACCACGTCCAGCGGCGCCGACACCACCAGCGCCGCCGCCAGCTGCGCCGCGTCGCCCTGCGCCGCCAGGTAGTGGCCCAGGATCAGCCCGCCCAGCGACACGCCGGCCGCCAGCAGCGGCAGGCCGGGCGCGGCGGCGCGCACGGCGCGCACGGCCTCGGCCAGGTCGCAGTGGCTGACGGCGCAGTACAGGCGCGGCGACGTGAGCGGCAGGCCGCCCAGGCCGCGGTTGTTGAACACCACGGCGCGCGCGCCCAGCGCCGCGGCCGCGCCCGCCAGCACGCGCACGTAGTCGGCGTCGGCGCTGCCCGTGAGCCCCGGCAGCACCAGCAGCACGGCGCGCGCGCGCTCGCCGCCCTCCAGCCAGTCCAGCGCCAGCTGCCCGCCGTCCGCCAGCCGCACCACCTGCCTGTTGCAATACACCAGCGTTTGTATTTCTACATTCGTCCATCCGCTCTCATTACTCCATCCATTGAATCTTTCAGCAGTTCTTGGACCCCAATGTCCAGCCAAATTGGCCGGTTTGTCCCATTAAGTTTGGCGACATGGCAGCCTTACCCTATAGATATATAATGAAACCATGATTTCAATACACAGAGAAAAATTAATCTTCTCGGGCAGTACTCGATTTCTATAGTTTGCATACTTAATGCTATAAAATTCATTCAAATGAGACAATGGTAATGATTTAAGTAACCTTCTGTGTGGGCACCCTGGGCTATTTCACCCATTTCCCCTATAAGAACTGTCATACATGTTTGTATAGCAACTGGGTCTTACCGGGATATTTGCACTGAGCAGGTATCGAACCAAATTTGTTAGTGTTCTTAACATTATATTTTTACATATTTTCAAGTAGAGCTTTGGCTATTTTAATGTGCATGCAGAATCACCAGCAATGCAAGATTTTGAAATTTTGATTCATGCTCTCTTTTCGTGCAGACACATGTGAGACCCTGTGCGTGAGACTGTGCATCTTAGGTTTTGTGTATATCAGTGCCTAAAGGTGAACAATATCCATAATGAACCGCTTGTATCTGGATTATCTGACTATAATCTAGGGATTAGGAGTGATATTGCTGTGACATTTGATATCAGTGGAAGATAACTAGGCACTTATGTTTAAAATACATCAATAAGCTAAGATTTCTTCTGGAGTTAGTGGAGTTGTCTACCATCTGATAGTCTTTACAGACCTTTCTCTGTACTCAATGTATCTGACCAAGAATTAAATGCCCACCAACTGGATTGTGGTGCTTCTCTTTTACTTATTGATATATATTTTTCCTGTACTCCCTAGTTTGTCAGTATGTCACTGACAATCTAATTTCCATTAGCCTTCAAGACACCACAGACTACCAATATGCTTATGCTACTCTTGTAGTCATTGCTTGAGCTAAAATGATATCAGTTTCATGCTCTGCGTGACCAAATGTTTGTGTAATGAGTTAACTGTACCGGCGATACTTGACGGGAGGCAGCAACCGCGAGCGCAACACCGAGCCGAGGACTGTCTGGAGGCGCGACTCGACGCACCACGGCGTGGGCCAGTAGTGCTCACTCAGTAAGGGTACCTTCTGTTCCAGGAATTGCCGAAACTCCCCCTCGCGGCATACCAGTATTGGTTTCTGTACAAAAGGCCGTAGACGCACATATGTTACTACAGTATTAACGGTGAGACACGCGACAACTGCGTGATAACTTAACTATCTTTACCTTGACCACTTCCACTAGATAATAGGTTAGGTACAATACTGATAGAGAAAATCCAACTAGTAACTCTTTCTTTATTTCAAATATGTACATAAAAATACCTAACATGATTTATGTGACACAGATAGAAAATAAATGTAAAATAAAATAGAAACTATGTTTAACAACAACGTATATGGTATAGCTAAGCTAAGTACAATACAGAAGGTACTTATGGTAAAATAGGTAATTTGTTTGACAGCGGGCAAGTGCCAGTGTCACTTGTCAGTCTAGTCAGTCTTGTCCATAGACATATATATAAAGACGTGAAGCTACTACGAAATTCATTCATAAAATCATATTAGGAAAACGCCAATTCTCCATCTTGCTTTCCAACGTAGTGGGGATGTAGTAGCACCTGATTGGTCAAATAAAATTGCTAGTGATGCGGTGATAGAATTTTAAAGAACGAAGACCACTTTCCATACATAGTGAATGACTTTTGAAATGCCGTTGACTTTTTATTATTCTATCGCATAATGGTACTGGTATTACTGATGAATAGATACTAAAAGATTTTTTACAAAAAATAAACAAAAATATTAAATAAAAATTCGAATTATTTTTTTTGTCCAAATCGATTTTATTTTTATGCCAATGTGTTATGTACCTGGAGTACTACTAAATATATATATATATATATATATATATCGTTACTCAAAGACTAAAGAATCTTTGTAGATTCTACGTCCTTCTGGGCGAATTATTCGAAACTCCGGCTATCACAAGGAAAGTCTGACAGAAAGCCCTAAGCACACTGCAACCTAAGAATACAAATAATCGGCATCCACTTAAGCTAATCACTTAATTTTTCCTTTCAAATGTATAAATTTTTAGTCTGTGCCCTTTTTATATCGATTAATTATTAGATATTAGATAAAAAAATAATTAGATGTTTACAACATAACAAAACTGTGTTTAGTCAAAATTTTCTTGGAATGGCGCCCAAAATATATAATAAATTGCCAAAATCTATTCTTCAAATCTCTAATATTGTGTTATTTAAAAGGGAACTAAAGAAAATGTTATTAAAAAAGGCATATTACACATTAAAGGAGTATATTGAAGACAAAACGTTGCAATGGATGTAATTAATGAGAATAATTAGTATGACCGATATTTCATTTGACCAATATTGACCATTGACCATATTTGACATTGTGATTTATATTGTGTATATTGAGTTTATTTATTATTTTAAGGAAATTAATGACACTATTTGATATTGAATTACTGTTTTTTCTGTTTTTTTGACTTATTTTTTTGAATTATTGTGGTATTTTGATGACATTGCTATTTTGTATTTTATGTTTAACTCTAATATTTTTATCTTGTGTAATAATTGTGTACTTACTCTAATATTGCATGCCGAAATTGGTAGGACATGTATGGCTCTAACATCATAAACACCTTAGATGTATAATTTAATATGTAACATGTTTCAGCAATAAAATTATTTGATTTGATTTGATTTGATTTGAAGTAGTTATCGACAGTTTACTGGATTCCCTACTAGGCCGCCATTCTGCTTTCCATTCATTCATAAAATGAAAGTTTGTAGGTAGGCAGTTTTTTTTCGTAGGTATGGCACCTCTTGATATACTCTAAGGTCTTGTCACTTGTGTTATTTTTTTTCATAAACTTTGAATCATTGAATAGAATAGAATAGAATAGAATCTTTATTTGCATGAAAAACAGTGTGAAGGATGTTACATATAATATTATGGTTTCTAAGCGTGCAGTGTGTCTCGCCGATATATCGACATGCAAACTTTGTCATTATACAATTGTCAAATTTTAGCTAGTCACAAAATTCTTCTCATTCTAACGTTAACATTTTTCCATAATTAGTTAACCTTTAGATCATAGGTATTATATAATGTTTATAAGTTCTTAAGATATCACATCAAAAAAAAAATAAGAATTTAAATAAATAATAGAAAAAAGTCAATATGAAATTAATTAGAAATACAATTTTTTACACGAATTAGGCATTAATGAATTTTTTTAAATAATATTTTACTTATATTAATTAATAATTCTTATAATAATTAGGTACATTTATTATCTAGAAATTCACGAATTGTGTAAAAGCACCAAATACCTACACTACGTTTTTTTAGACGAATGTTTAATAAAAAAAACACAAGTGACAGAGTGCTGGGTCGGACGATAGATGCCTCGAACGCAAGTTGCCGCAGCTACACAATTTTGAAGAAATACTTTAGACTTCGAGTTTGACTTTATTGATAAAATTGATTCCTATCCAGAGATGAGTTTTCTAAATTTTCATTAGGTCTTGATTTCCTTGCTACTTCACGATTACATAATCAGCCAATCATCTAGGTACCTATATACATTTTTTTATGACAGCGGGACACACGTCTGCGCGCGCGAACGATTTCCAGCAATGCGGCGCGCCCGCAGAAGCCGGCGATTACGTGTGTCATTTATATACCCGCGACTCAAGCACCACACGGCAGAATTTGTAACTATATTGTATATAATAGCTTTAAGGATTTCTTATGTAAATAAATAACCTCTTCTGATTGGTGTATCATAGTTTATAAGCTCGATGAAATAATGTTGTGTTAACGATAAATTTGGCAATATAGCTAGCCCCATTTTTTGAATGAATACAGTTCCTCTTCGCTCAGTCTTTTCTTCCTTGGCTACGGTAACCCTTCGGTCCAAGTAGTCAGAGCACCTTAGCTACGGTACAACGGTTCAGCAATGAACCTGGCCGGTCTAGGGGCATCAGCCAGCTGGCACAGATATGCAGTGCCTACCTCACGGGTCAGTGACCCCACTAACAGCTGACCCCAAATCAGCTGGGCTGAAACTCGGTCAGTAGTCAGCTGAGCCACAGTCCGGTTAGGCGGAGGCCATAGACCGACAAGTCGGTCTTTTCCTGTATGTAAAGTTCAAAGTATTCATGATCAATAAACATAAACACTACTGGTGAAATTATTGAGCATAGGCGGTTTACGGCGGTACATCATCGACCGCGAGGTCGAAAAATCCTGTCTCTGCCTGCCCCTTGACGCGGCCATGCCGTCCGCGCGGAGGTGCGGTGCCTCACACGCGCACACGCATAACCACTCTATGATCGAACCGGTCAATTCCGCGTTAAATACATAGGCGCGCGCTACGCGCGTCTATCGCCGTACCGCGTGGATGTCGAGTGTGAAAGAGTCCTTATACGTAGGCATACAATTGAATGAGAATTTAAAGTTCATTGAAAACTGCTATTCTACAGAGTGTTCACAGCTGATCAAAATTCACTAAAATTAAAACTCTTGTTTTTGACCTTAATACTTGACCGATTTTGTTCAAACTTTGCCCGTTTCATGCTAACAGGGTACCAAGTATGTGGCTTCAATTAATGCCTATATGTCGTATCCATATTGTATATAATAATCTATGTAATATTCACGCCGAGTTCAGCTCGCTGTTCAGTGTTCTAGACAAATCCAGCAAGTAAGATTACCAAGAAGTGAGTGCTTTGGTGGATTTTCGTGATTTGTGTCTTATATAATAATCTATGCCCCTACCCATATACTTGGCACGGCAGGCTGTACCGCCGCTGCTTCTGCAGAGATATAATAATCTATGCCCCTACCCATATACTTGGCACGGCAGGCTGTACCGCCGCTGCTTCTGCAGAGGCTCTCGAACGGCGCAAATACTCCAATCTCATTGGAGATCATGAATTTGTGCCGTTTGGAGTCGAAACGTTGGGGCCATGGGGGCCGAGCGCTCGCAATCTCTTCAGTGAGATTTCGAAGCGTATGGTCGGCTGGCCTCTTTTGGCCATACAACGTGGCAATGCTGCCAGTCTTCTGGGAACGCTGCCACAAGAGGCATGCGATGCGGAGGAACTATACGACGTGTTTTAATTCTAGCCTTAGTTCTAGTTTTTAATTGGTTTCTTTTATTTTTATTAGTAATGAGTAGTTTAAAACTAAAACTTACCTATCTAAATAAAAGTATAGTTATTGAGACAAAAAAAATGTTACATAAATATGTCTAAAATTGATTCTAACCCAACAAAGAGGAGTTTTTTAGAGGCCTTGATTTCCATGCTATACTTCGCGAATGCGCAAGCAGTCCATCATTTAGCGGCCTATTTATAGGTATATATTTGTGGTAGTGATCTGGAAGTTGCATTTTTTCACAGGCTGTAAGAGCAAGAAGTTGCAGAATATTTGATATTAATTTCAACCCAAACGGTAAAAACGTTCATGTGTGGCCAGCCTTAACTGTCACTTTTCATCTTCTCGATTGGAACTATACGAGGTAATACCATAGACATAGTAAAGGTAATACATACAAGAACATTCATCCATACTTTCTTTTTCGTGCGGAAATCCTTTCGGATACCTCCCCCACCGAAGCCGGAAGGCACAGCATAAGTATATCTACCAGTATTATGAGTAGGTAGGCCATTTTTTCAAATAAAGATCCTGCCACGTACATAGGGCTGCCCACCTACTTTTTAATCGCATCCGCCAAGTTTGCCTTTTAATGAAGTTTTGTGATTAGTACCTTTTATTTTATTATTTAATTAAATCAAATATTTTGTGAATGGAATGGAAAATGTTCAGTAAAAGTGCAATCTAAAAAAAAAACAACTTTTTTATTTCTAGATTAAAAAAAACTATATTTATTTGAATGATTTTTTTTTATAGCATTTATTATGCTAACTGTTAAGTTCGAAAAACATTGGAAAAAATGAAATGCTCAAGTGAGACTCGAACTCACGACCTTTCGCTTACAGGGCGACTGCTCTGCCAACTGAGCTATTGAGCACCACTTGAATCATTCCAAATTTTCCTTCTCTTTATATCCGTCTATAAGGGCGACGGTGCAGCCATCTACCAACATTCTTACGAACTGTTGGAAACAATGAATGATTTTTCAACCATTTTTAAACATTGAATTTTGATGACTGTGCCCAAATATTTGAATGATTTTTTTTTTATAGCATTCGTCGTCGTCTTCTGGGAACGCTGCCACAAGAGGCATGCGATGCGGAGGAACTATACGACGTGTTTTAATTCTAGCCTTAGTTCTAGTTTTTAATTGGTTTCTTTTATTTTTATTAGTAATGAGTAGTTTAAAACTAAAACTTACCTATCTACCTAAATAAAAGTATAGTTATTGAGACAAAAAAAATGTTACATAAATATGTCTAAAATTGATTCTAACCCAACAAAGAGGAGTTTTTTAGAGGCCTTGATTTCCATGCTATACTTCGCGAATGCGCAAGCAGTCCATCATTTAGCGGCCTATTTATAGGTATATATTTGTGGTAGTGATCTGGAAGTTGCATTTTTTCACAGGCTGTAAGAGCAAGAAGTTGCAGAATATTTGATATTAATTTCAACCCAAACGGTAAAAACGTTCATGTGTGGCCAACCTTAACTGTCACTTTTCATCTTCTCGATTGGAACTATACGAGGTAATACCATAGACATAGTAAAGGTAATACATACAAGAACATTCATCCATACTTTCTTTTTCGTGCGGAAATCCTTTCGGGTACCTCCCCCACCGAAGCCGGAAGGCACAGCATAAGTATATCTACCAGTATTATGAGTAGGTAGGCCATTTTTTCAAATAAAGATCCTGCCACGTACATAGGGCTGCCCACCTACTTTTTAATCGCATCCGCCAAGTTTGCCTTTTAATGAAGTTTTGTGATTAGTACCTTTTATTTTATTATTTAATTAAATCAAATATTTTGTGAATGGAATGGAAAATGTTCAGTAAAAGTGCAATCTAAAAAAAAAACAACTTTTTTATTTCTAGATTAAAAAAAACTATATTTATTTGAATGATTTTTTTTATAGCATTTATTATGCTAACTGTTAAGTTCGAAAAACATTGGAAAAAATGAAATGCTCAAGTGAGACTCGAACTCACGACCTTTCGCTTACAGGGCGACTGCTCTGCCAACTGAGCTATTGAGCACCACTTGAATCATTCCAAATTTTCCTTCTCTTTATATCCGTCTATAAGGGCGACGGTGCAGCCATCTACCAACATTCTTACGAACTGTTGGAAACAATGAATGATTTTTCAACCATTTTTAAACATTGAATTTTGATGACTGCGCCCAAATATTTGAATGATTTTTTTTTTATAGCATTCGTCGTTTATATAAAGGTCGTGAGTTCGAGTCTCACTTGAGCATTTCATTTTTTCCAATGTTTTTCGAACTATATTTATGTTCGAATTAATGACTAATCGGTCTTATAAAAAATAATAAATTATTAGGTACTTATCTGGCTTTTTAGCCCGTGGTTCCGCCCGCATGGATGTTGATTATCGCGACTAAACATAACCTATGGGTTATTCCAGGGTGTTACAGACAGATAGAGTTATTTTCACATTTATAATATGAGATTTTTTTTAAAATATGGATTAATAAATATTTTTCATACTTAAATGTTTTTTAGAAGAAAAAAAGTCTGGTGGGTACTGTTTAGAAAAACGACACACCGTTTTGATACGTCTCTGCGGGTCATTCACAGCTGTTCGCGACTGGTTGCGTGCCGAGCGCATGCCGAGATTGTGTCACGTGGGTATAGCTGGCGCTTCGTTCGTTTGTATGAAGTTGTTATACTGTCTACAAGACCATAGTTATTCTGTGCGAAAGGGTTATGTCAGACTCGAACCGACTAAAACCGCACGCCGACTGATGGTCGTGGTGCTAGGCCGGCGGTGAGGTTGTCATCGACATATCCCTCGCACCCCGGCTGGCCCAGGGCCATTCCTTATGGTCTGGCCCTCCTCGGGAGGAGGACAGCGCTGTCCCCGACCCGCCTTCTGAATGGGGAGGCGGGCTTTTCAGCGCGCCGCCACAACATACATCCATATCCATACTAATATCATAAATGCGAAAGTAACTCGGTCTGTCTGTCTGTATGTTACGCTTTCACGCCTAACTCACTGAACCGATTTTGAAGAAATTTGGTATAAGGGTAGGTATATAGATTAGATATTATTGAAAATGGACATAGGCTATGTTTGGTCGCGATAACCGACATCCACTTGGGCGAAGCCGCGGGCAAATGCTAGTACAAGATACGCGTGAAAAAGCATATTTGCTAAGATTTTACTGGAAAATATGTATATTTTTTCTTCAATGAAAATTTGTGGGGTATTTGGATTATATGAACCCCCAAATTGGGGATTTTCAGTCAGGTTTATAGGGAACTCAGATCGTGGTCATTGGCAACGCTGCCTAGCTGTCAAGCAGTCAAGAGTGGAGTGTCAAAGTCAAGTACTCAAGTGTCATTGTCACAGTTTTTTAGGCGAGATAAGTGTCTCAAACGAATAGTATTGCTTGAATAATCTTGAATCTAGTCACACCAATACGGACAATATAATTTATTCGTTTATTTTTATATTATTTTTATCACGGACGAGAGGAGATAATATTTATTTCTTTGGCGGCAAATAACGGTCTATGTAGTATTGAGTCGTCAAAGTTAGTTTTCCTAATATTTTTATTTTGTATTAAGCGTAGAATGAGATTTTAAACTCACATTTTAGTAAACTAAAACAAGTTACAAGTTCAAAATGAAGGGTGCTAAGTTGATAACGTGTGCAAATCGTTGCTTAAGGGGAAAATCGCATTCGCTGAACAGGTTAGTGAAATAAGTGTTGTTATGCCCGCGAAATTTTATTAGAGTCCACTATTGCCTTGGACTTTGTACCGCAACCTCAATAAAGTACTTTCATTGAAATGTTGTTCAAGTAGATATTAGGTCAACACATCGTCACATACTTGGTCCCGATATTCATGTTAGTTATAATAAGTGAGAAATAAACCTTGTATTTACTTTATCATATAACACATAAGTAATCTCTCATAATAATGGCTCAAAGTAAGACACCTCTTTCACCTGGCTTCCTATGAATCTGTATTACAAATAAAGTTTATTATCTGACATGAAAAATGGATATCCATCCATGTGAAGCTGTCTTGGACTCACCACACACATTGGGTGACTTTATTATGTGTGTCTCATGAGCCAATGAGGCTTTGTGAACCCTCTCTCAATAAAATCATTTCAATAAACATTGCTTGTGAGAACTAACTCTCTCCCCACAATAAGAGAGATGGATACAATAATAAATAATAATAATAATAGTGATATGAAGCAACTTTTAAGGCCGGTAACAGAGCCCACCCAACAATTGGGGTGTGAGGTTTGTCCAGATATATTTATAGAGATAGACCATCAGTTAGTAGCATGTTGTGTTCTCCTGACTGAAAGGCAGTTTGAACTGGTTCCTGTAATAGTGACCACTGGCTATTTGATCAATTGGTCATAGGCCAGTGTCAGTAACACTTGCATCATTACTATTTCAAGTGAAATCTTGTGAAGTAGCTATAGGATTCTAAGTCTTATCTTCACTCTATTCAGTTAGGTCACACTCAGCTCACACTTCACAGCTTCCCAACTTATCACCTCATGAACTTAGCCATTCAATTTTACAGTCCAGCACAGGAGTGGTGGCGCTGCGCTCCACACCAGTTAGTTCAGACAGTGTGATGCATGTGAGCAAACTCTGTAACATGTGTATGGTAGGGTAGTGTGGCATAGTGCATACCAGTAGCCGCCTATATTGCATCTTGAAACATTTGGTAACCTTGTTGGAGCCTTTACACTGACATAATGATATTGCTATTTATATATTATTGTAATGGTAGCTGCTGGTAGACCTCCTGCCACCCACAATTTGGTAGTTCCTCTAGTACATATCCTATGGTGTGATGTGATAATGATACACATCACACAATGGAATACTAGTACTAGACCAGTGATTAGTTTTTAAAAAAAATTATTAAAAGAAACCGACTTCTGCTGTAGACACTAAAAAAAGTCTGATAGCAGGTGGAACCCATTAATTTTCATTCTGTTTATAGTTTCCAAACGGTTGTTATTTTTAATAATTTATTTTATTTTATTCTTTTTTAGTTAATATTTAATGATATGTAGGTACCTATCTAAAACTATATATTTATATAATTTCCATCATTTTGATATTCTACTAGGTAGGTATATTATTTGATATTCTAATAGGTTTGGGAAAAGTATTCTTTGACAACATGAATTATAGTACAAAAAATATACCATATAGTTTTTAATATTATTTACCCTATAAGACTCAGGAGATGAATACCTTTCAATTGAGACATTGTTCATCGAAATCTGTTCACCCAATGGGTCTAGAGAGGGGATCCAAGAGGAATATGTACATGCATTATATATAATAAATGCGCGTAGCACAATACCCTCACTGGCGAAGTTGGGTAAAAAGTTAATTAAATAATAATCTAGATCTTTCATCTGCAAAGCACGGAACAGAGAAAGAAAACATGTTCGATTCAGGTTTTAGAATTCAGCACAACACTAATCTTATTTTGTTAAAACTGATTTTTTGAAGAAAATCGCAATTGCTACTACTTTTTGTCATACCTAATGGGGTGGCTTCCAAGTGAAAGAGGGCGATACTACTTCTGTATGCCATGAAATTATTTTATTACCTTAAGCAGAAGGGAGTATTTCCGCCACATTTGCCGACGATACCGCTCCACCGCTATCTTAGCTCGTGATAAAGATCCCGCCACTGCTTCCGAAATGCTCCAAAATGGCTTGCATTAAGTGTCCGGCTGGTTACAGAAGTGGAGAATTAAAGCTAGTGAGGCAAAGTGAACCCACATCACATTCACATTTCGACTAAAAGAACTGCCCCCTATACCGCTGGGAGTCACTATACTGCCTCACCAAGACTCTGTGCGGTACCTAGGCCTACACCTTGACCCTGGATTAACATGGGCACAACACATAAAAATGAAACAAGATGAGCTGAAGATACGCTATATCAACTTACTATGGCTCCCCACTAGAAATACAATAAGCTCCTAATTTATAATTCAGTCCTAAAACCTGGCTATATGGTATCCAGCTATGCTATGTTTCAATGCATGCAAATATTATACTTCACACAATTTTCAATGTTCCCGGGTTCATCACAAACAACTCGTAGATAATGATGTATATAGGGGGAAATCTCAAAGATAAGAGAAAAATATAAACAGAGACTCAAAAGCCATTTTAATGCACTGGCAACGAAGCTACTAACACCTAGCTATGACAAGCGCCTCAAGAGAAAAGATGTCGTCTCTTGTTCAAAATAGAGTGCTGATATTCTCACTTGAGGACAGGCTCTGAAAAGTGAAACACTTCACCGCATCCGCTAAAAGCCAAAAGCTGATCGCAGACTTAAATTAAAACACAAAAAGAAATTCGAGTAGACTGAAACCACAAAATCAACTCGTGTTGTAGATTCTCACAGAGATCGTAAACTACAAGTACCTATTTACAGTTTACATTATATTATATTGTAGGTAATGGGCATGTACAATGTACAATCAGTACAATATTATGCATTTAGATTGGAAAAATTAGACCCTAATGCTTACTATTCGAGTTTAGTTTCACGTAGTACTGAGTCAGTTGCAGCCGCAAGTGTAGAGCGTAGGTGTACCTAGTGTAGAGTGTAGAGCAGTGGTGGGCAAACTTTCTTGATGGGGGGCCAGAAACTTTAAGAAATTACAGAGGGTGAGACGGATAACCCGGAGTGGAAGAGGTTATGTCAGACTTGCACCGAGTGAACAACCTACAGCACACCGTCTGTCCCCCGGAGGTGAGATTGGCTGAGACATAACTCTCGCACCTCGGCCGAAAGTGATGTCATGACGTCCCCCCTGGGCCGGTCATCAACTTATAATTTTCCTAATCTGTTAAACTCTAAAAAATTACATGCTCGCATAATGAGGCGGTGGCAGCTCACGCGCTCGCGCTCCTCGCCATCGATGTGCGCAAAGCGCTGAGTGACAGAACTCCTTCTCTGAGGGCCACCTTAGAGGCCGACTCGGCCCCTTCGACACCGGGCACCTCGCCACCGTATGCAGCCCTGAGTCCTCGCTTAAATTACAGTGACGATACTCAGACGTTGGCTCCTTCCTGATCCAATACTCCCTCTCCCGAAGACAACCTGCATCAGCCGGTATGCCAGGCTCCCATGTCACCTCTCTAGTCAGTCCTTCATGGGTCATGCCGCCTATAACACGGCGTGCCCTGCACTCGGCGGGTGATGTCTGGTGTAGCTACAATTTCACGGCCTATCTCGAGGCTCGGTTGAAAACCCACGCGACCCGTGAGAACTCGCGAGAGTTTCTGTCCACGTTACCTTCACCACTTTGTATAGTAATTTAGGGATCAGACTTCGGAGATACTCCGAAATAGCATCAGCGGCCGAGTACGAGCTTCAGATATTTCATTTGGAGGTTGATACTGATAGGAATGCCTTTAACTATAAGGCTGGATCTCTCGGGTGTCACGCTCCCACGCCCGTGGAAGAACAGAATCTTTCCTCGAGACCAAGTCATCAGATCCGCTCCACAACTTGGGCAACCGCGGTCGTTGCCTTCAGGGTTGCTTCGTGATGGTAGCACCCCGCGCTGTCACGAGTATGTCATTCACATAATACGTCACGGCGGCACCGTCTGTGAGCCACATCGCGAAGATCGATCCCTGTGGAATACCGCATGATATTTCACGCTAATCAAGGCCGGTAACTATTGGGTAGATGCTGGCTTTCTCCGTCAGACACGCCTATAGAAAGGCACTTCATGGTACATGAGTAGCGCGTTGGCGATGTACAAGGACACCGCTAACATTACCTCGCCCGGGCAACTACTTTCTTCACCAGAGCTCTCACGCGCATGATTACATCTACGGTGGAGCTGAAGCCGTATTGGTCGACCGCCAGCTTTAGCCACAATCTGGAATGGTGCTCGATGATGTGCTTCGCTATAACTTTTTCGAATAGTTTGCACACCTCGTCAAGCAACACTATGGATCGGTAGGCAGACGGCAAGTCCACCGGGCACCCGGGGCTTGAGAGCATCTTAGATTTAGAGCAAGGACCAATTCTCGTTATAGAATGCCGTCGAGTCTCGGTGCGGTGCTTTTTACTTTAAGCCTTTCTCTAAGCCCAATTAACCTCGGGCACGTTATCGTCCTCCACCCTGGGCGCCATATGGCGACCGAGGCGGGGTCATCTGCGGTGGTACGTGTTCCACCGCCCCCGCTGTGCACAAGAAACTAATTACCTACCTATTACCATGGTCATAAGGTTAGACCGCCTTTCGTCTGCTTATTAGAAAACACCTCCATCATTATATCCTCAGGAACTATCTCGCTCCGCCATCTCCTTCGAGAGCATTATTTGCTCGCAGGAGGCGGCGGCAGCCCCAGCGTACGCACTACGCATCACCGTGAGAATTCTCACTCCTAGAAGGTCACTAGCTGCCGCCCCGGCGTCTCATACGCATTCTCAGGCGGCTTTTAAGCAATTACGGTGACAACGAAACGAAATCTTCTTTATAATTCTGGCCCCTCAAATAATGGTTTTGATGTGGAAGGCCCGTCGCGCGACGGTGCACAGTTTGCCCGCCCGGCGCGCGGCGCAGTGTAGGGCTGGCAGAGCGCGACTGTAGCGAGTGTGTCCGCAGCGCGCGCGGCGCGGCCACGCGGCCGGCGGCGCGGCAGAGCGCGTCGTTCACGCTGAACCTGTTCCGCGGCCACTTCGAGCCGGCGCAGGTGTTCCCCTTCCCCGAGCCGCTGTCGGACGACCAGCGCCAGACGCTACAGGAGCTCGTGCCGCACGTCGAGAAATTCTTCCAGGAGGTACGAACGGTCATTCCGACAGCAGAAAAAACTAATTTAACTTTTTTTTATCTATGTATTCCTCTGCGGCATACCGTGTTCTTCCCTTCAGTGAGCTCCCCTCTTTTTCTATTATCTTGACTAATCCTTCTAGAGTAAGATTCCAGGGCCGCCAGACATCACGTCGAAGGAAATGTGGACACTTGAGTAGTGTGTTCAAAGTACGCATGACCTGCTTGCTTGGTTAGACGGCCAATTTTCAGGTATCAGTGAGACATGTATTAAGATAGGTATATGGATTTTTCTCTCTTACTCTCTCTCTCTCTCTTTGTGTCTGATAATATTTTATATTATTTTAAATATTAATGATTAATTGATATGAGTAAACTGTAAGAGAGTGAGACAAAGAGAGAGAGAGAGAGAGAATATATCCTTATAAATGACTCACTCAGTCTCATGCGTGTGGATAATGCCCTCGCGCTCCTAGACTCCTTGGAGCTGACTTTTTTTAAACCCCCGACGCAAAAACGACGGGGTGTTATAAGTTTGACGTGTCTGTTTGTGGCATCGTAGCACCCAAACGGATGAATCGATTTGAATGTAGCTTTTTTTGTTTGAAAGGTATATTAGTCGGGAGTAAGCTATGTTTGAAAAAAATCGGTTCAAGATGGCCGCCACCACATCATGTCGGAATACGTCATATTTCTTCATAACTCCCTCAATATGGGTATCAAATGAAAGAGCTTGACTAGTAGATCAATTTAAAAAGTGTAAAATAAAAATTAAATCAAAAATTTTAAAAATCGCCGTCACAAAAAACAAAAAAAATTGTAAATAAATTTTGTTTGCCTTTTAACTTTTGATATAGGTACCTAGTAATATTTTAATTCAACGATTTCCATGTCGGGCCCTGAAACGTTCTAATAATTTAATGGAGTTCTTAACCAGTTAGAGTCCCCCGATATGGCAACCGTTGATTCAAATATTACTAGGTATATCATGTGGCCGATGAAAGTGTCTGGGAGTACTAGCGACTTATTTTTGTTGCCTAAAATATGCGTAAAAATCAGCTTAGAGAACTTACGTGAGGTAAGTAATGATTTTATGTACCTGGATCCGTCTAACCAAACTAGCAAGTAGCAGCGGTCTTGGTACAGACTTACACTCAATCGTCTAGTCTACTCTTCGTCAGAAAATACGTGGCGTCTGGCGGCCCTGGGACCTTGTACAATTCCGTATCTTGAATCAGTTCTTCCGACATAGAACGACGCGTTTGAAACTTCATTTCTTTCTCGCACAGCAAAGACGTAGAATGTACACTGACGGACTCATAAACTGCATCAAAGTAATAGACGACTTTGAAATAAATATTTTAACCAAGTATGCATACTTTCTATACAGATTTAAATTGAAACCTCTAGATTGGTTCGTGAACATTAAAACAGCGTAGGGTCATATCTTTAAGTTTAAGTTTATGTACTGGAAAGGACCTTAAGACTTTTTTTGAAGAAAAAACAGAAATTTAAGAAAAATTGGTTTAATTAAAAAATTGGTTTTAACAATAGACACAAACTTTATGCAAGGGTTTATTTGTGTTTTAATAAGGTGTATTACCCCCACGTGCCCTTATTACGGATTCAAATCGGTTCCGCATAGATTTTATAAGGGTTTTTAAAAGATCTTGCGGAATATTGTCCCATTCTTCTGAAAGTGCTGTTCTTAGTGCTGCCACTGTCGTGGGCGAAGGGTTTCTCGCATATACAGCTCTTTTTAAATTGTCCCAAACATGCTCGATGGGATTAAGATCCGGGCTGCGTGCTGGCCAATTCATTGTACGTATCCCAACCTCTTCGCAATAATGTTGAACTTGTGCAGCTGCATGCGGCCGGGCATTATCCTGCATTAAAGTAAAATTTTCGCCTATGAATCCCATGTAAGGCACCACGTGATCTTCTAATATCTCTGTTATGTAGCGATGTGCTGTCAAACCCCCTCTATTACCGTTTTGACGGACCATGTCTATGAACACAAGTTCTGTTCGCCCGTTCATCGATATGCCACCCCAGACCATACATGAACCGCCTCCAAAAGGAACACGCTCCTCCATGCAACTTTGAGCATATCGCTCGCCACGTCGACGATAGACTCTTCTGCGACCATCTGCACCATATAAACATGTCCTACACTCGTCCGTGAACAATACAGAGGCCCACTGCTCTTCTGTCCAATTCAGGTGATGACGCGCAAATCTTAAGCGAGCTTATCTGTGAGCTGTAGACAACTTTGAACCATTTGCTGGTCTAAAAGGGGTGATATCCGCTTCCTTTAACCTTCTTCTTATTGTTCGTGCACACACGTTTACTCCATGCACTTCATTAAGCTCGGTTTTGATGTTAACTGACGTGAGGAAACGATTTCGCAGGGAAGTTATAACAATAAATCGGTCATCACGACCTGTGGTTGCTCGAGTTCTGCCTGTACCACGTCTCCTCCTGTAAGAACCTGTCTCTACAAACCTTCTGTATATTCTAAAAACCGTAGACTGGTTTAAATTTAAATTTCTACCAATCGTTCGTTGATCCAAGCCCTCCCGCACCAATGCTA
Organism: Eilema sororculum; assembly: GCA_914829495.1. Taxonomy (NCBI): domain Eukaryota; kingdom Metazoa; phylum Arthropoda; class Insecta; order Lepidoptera; family Erebidae; genus Eilema; species Eilema sororculum. The sequence continues at coordinate 29,645,268 of OU618533.1, forward strand.
CAATTTGTGCCGCTTGTTCGGACGAAGTATCCATATTATGGTTCAAAAACTCTCGATGTGTTAAAAAACTAACCCAACAATTATGCTGGTAACAATAATTCAAATGACAAAACAAAAAAAATCAATGAGAATCAATTTAAAACTTTGCTATAAATAACACGCAAATCTGATACTACAAGTAAATTTTCTTTTCCCGGCTATATCCATTTGTTTTACTGCAGTTCTATTTTTAAATTTAATTTTTTATTTTAAGATTAAGAGCCAGTCTTTCCATATTTATATAATTTAATCTAAAAAGTTTGCATACTTATTATAAAAAATCCTTTTAGAGTAAACCTGAACTTTGATGCAGTTTATGAGTCCGTCAGTGTAGTAGTGTGATAAACGGCTTTATTCTCACAACGCTTAAGCTTATATTTTTAAGCAGACTTTACTTAAAACGCTTTTTTAATAAGTCGGCTTAAAAAGCATTCCAACACAACGAAAATTCAATTTATACGACTTGAAGTTATGTAGTCTTAAACACGTTTAAATCTATATTATCAAATATTATTCAATTTATCCGCATAATTTTGTTGACAAAATTTTATATTTCGGACTTTATTTCTGACCGATATAGTCTATTTTCCGACGCGCGCCAGTGCAATGCGACGCGGCCGGCGACAGTACAGTCAACTACAGAGAGATGTATCCAATTTAATCTTCCAAAATTATGTATGCACTATGAACTAACCAAAGATTGTGGCAAACATGGTATCCACTGAACTTGACAATAACATGTATGCGTGTAAAGCGCAATAATTATGTATCCCACTACATTTCCTGTGATATGTACACTTACAATCTTAATTAAAAATCTATCCAAATACTGTGAAAGAAAATTGTATACATTTAATGTTCCAAAGAAATGTAACCATAACAAAAAGGATGTATGAATTTCGAAGTGCTAGCAAAATAAAAAAGTTTCATAGAGGATGCCATTTAAAAATAAATTCATAATATTGCACATTTAGAATAGAAAGCAAGTATGATAAATACGAACTTTTCCGAATGAAACCGAGATGGCAAAACATTATTCATACATAAGATAATATGTATTGGATGACTGTGAAAAGAAAAAAAGACTATTATCATTTATTTTTATTAGTAAAGAACTTAAACTAACTTTTAAACTCTCGCGTTCCATGATATACATCAGCCTGTGACCACGGCCGGTGTAACCTGGTCGAAACGTCAGGCAAATCAAAGGTATGTATGTACCTATACCATGATCGAGTAAAGAACTTACACTTAAGATGACAAAAAACTGTAAAAACTGTTTAATAATAACTATACTGCCCTTATTTTAATAATTAGTAACGCGAATATATATATATATCGTTGAATACATAAGTCGTGTTACTTACACTATTTATAACTCAAGAACTTTTGGCTGAAAATTGGCGGAGATGTAGCTCAGAACCAGGAGACGAAGTCGCAGGCAAAGGCTAGTTTTAGGTAATATGAAGTATCAAACAGATAAGTCAATCTATATAAATGTGCAAAATAATGAATTTATTTTTAAATGGCATTCTCAAAGATTTTTTTTTGTTTTCGCTGGCACTTCGAAATTCGTACATCCTTTTTATTATGGTTACATTTCTTTGGAACATTAAATGTATACATTTTTCTTTTACAGTATTTGACAAGATTGTACCTAAGTGTACATATCACAGGAAATGTAGTGGGATACATAATTATTGCGCTTTTCACGCATACATGTTATTGTCAAGTTCAGTGGATACCATGTTTGTCACAATCTTTGGTTAGTTCATAGTGGCACTCGCAGGGGTACATAATTTTGGAAGATTAAATTGGATACATCTCTTTGTAGTTGACTGTACAACATAACATACCTAGTTGCCTAGGCAACGAACGTCACGGGCACCTAGAAACAAGCGTGCCATCCGTTCCGTTTAAACCAATTATGCTTATGCTTTTAAACGTACTTAGACGTTTATAGAAATAAGCTCATACTTTTCGTTGTGTTGTGTTTAAACGGTCACTACTAGTAGAATGAGTTGCCCACGCGCATGGTCCCCTATCCTTAGAATCCGTAACGATAAGGACTACCCCTTATAGTCTGGACTTGGATCACGGGCCGTATATAAAACAACCGGGCCTGAACCTGACCTACTTGCCTTGATAAAAAAAACATAACCCTGCATTAAATGAATCCGCGCTGTTCGCATGTACTATACAGCACTAATTGATCGCTCGCACCCCTGCGCAGGTGAACGACCCCGCGAAGAACGACGCCGACGCCAAGATCGAGGAGAGCACGGCGGCCGGGCTGTGGGAGCTGGGCGCCTTCGGCCTGCAGGTGCCGCCCGAGCTGGGCGGCCTGGGGCTCAACAACACGCAGTACGCGCGCCTCGTGGAGGTGGTGGGCGCGCACGACCTGGGCGTGGGCATCACGCTGGGCGCGCACCAGTCCATCGGCTTCAAGGGCATCCTGCTGTTCGGCTCGGCCGAGCAGAAGGCCAAGTACCTGCCGCGCGTGACGGCGGGCGAGTACGCCGCCTTCTGCCTGACGGAGCCGGCGTCCGGCTCCGACGCCGGCTCCATCAAGTCGCGCGCCGTGCTGGCGCCGGACGGCAAGCACTTCGTGCTCAACGGCTCCAAGATCTGGATCAGCAACGGCGGCATCGCCGAGGTCATGACGGTGTTCGCGCAGACGCCCGTCGAGAAGGACGGCAAGACTGTCGATAAGGTACGACTGCTCGCACTCGGCGCCCGGCGGACTCCACGGACTAAGCGTATATTAGTAGCGCACACCAATATCTACTTTCATTTCGCCATACCATGATAATTGAAAAGTGGTTTACAGTTAAATCAAAGTTTTGTGGGCTTTTTTTTTTTTTTTTTTTTTATCGTGCGAAAAATCCCCACGGATACCACCCCCACGGAGCCGGTGGAGGCGGTTATGTCGGACTCGAACCGACTAAAACGCACGCCGTCATGGGTCCTTGGTTGCCGGAGGTGAGATTGCCAAAAGCATATCTCTCGCACCCCGGCAGACCCAGGACCATCTCTATAGAGATGGCCCCCTTCGGGTTGTGGGGACCACAGTGTCCCCATCTAGCCCCGGTTACGGGGAGGCGCATTTTGCACCGCCGCCGCGGCCTGCTTCTGCTAGGGTGACAGGCGGCTCCACCGGTCACCCCCAGGCCAGCGCTCATGGAGGACGGAGGTCGTTCTGCGACCTCCGACGTCCGGTTCGTCTTCGCTCTGCGCGGGCTTCCCGGGCCCGGAGTCTGGTCCGGACCCGACCGGCCGCCTCCTTCTCGAGCATTACTTGCTCGCAGAAGGAGACAGCCGCACCCCAAGCGTTCGCGCATCGTACCATCGCTGTGAGCAACGTGGCGAGTGTGAGGACTCCCACCCCCAGAGCCGCCACTAGGACCCGCCTCGGCGTGTCCCACGCCGGGCACTCGGTCAGCGTGTGCAGCTCCGTGTCCTCGCTCGCATCACAGTGATGGCACTCGGACGTTGGCTCCTTCCGGGTCCGACACAGGTAACTCCCGAAACACCCGTGTCCGGTGATCACCTGCGTCAGCCGGTACGAGAGGCTGCCGTGTGGCCTCTCTAGCCACTCCTCCATGATGGGTCTTACCGCCGCTATTACGGCGTGCCCTGCGCTTGGTCGCCCAAGTCGTAGCTCCCATTCCGCTACCATGTCCCTGTGGAGCTGAGACCTCACGGCCCGAATTTCATCAGGTTCGGGTTCCCGTCCCTGCTCCCGCGCCTCCTTTCGATACCGATATAGCATCGAAAGGGCTCTCGCATCCAGGTTCCACGGTAGGGATCCGGCAAGGAGACTCGCCGCCTCCAGAGATATCGTGCGGTACCCCCTAATGGCCCTGCTGGCCATTGCACGCTGCGGCCCACGCAGCAGACGCGCATTGTGGACCGTCAGGGTGTCCGCCCATATTGGGCACCCATATAGGGCCATAGACCGCACGACTCCCGCGTAGAGTCTCCTGCAGGAGTCATCCGGCCCCCTCATGTTGGGCAGCAGCCGCCCCAAGGTGGCAGCTGTGTCCTTCAATTTAGGGGCCAGTCTTCGGAGATGCTCCCCGAAGTTCCACCGGCCATCGAGAACGAGTCCCAGATATTTCATCTGGGGCTTGATGGCGATGGAAATGTCTCCCACTATGAGGCTGGAATCCTCCGGTGGCACGCGCCGAGGCCCATGAAAGAACATGGCCTCGGTTTTATGCAGAGCCACCTTGAGACCCAGCCGCCGGATCCGCTCCACGACTTGGGCAACCGCGGTCGTGGCCTTCAGGGTCGCTTCGCGGTATGTAGACCCGCACGCCGTCACCAGCGTGTCGTCCGCATAACACGTGACGGCGGCACCGTCCGCGAGCTCACCGCGAAGCACCCAGTCGTAACCGATGTTCCACAGTAGCGGTCCCAGGACCGATCCCTGCGGAACACCGCACGACATCTCTCGCCGACCGAGCCCGGTCGCACTTGGGTAGACGACTGCTCTCTCCGATAAATACGCCCCGACTATGCGGCGAAGGTAGAGAGGCACTTCGTGATACACGAGCGCCTCCCTAATGCAGCTCCAGGGCAGGGTGTTAAACGCGTTGGCGATGTCCAGTGACACCGCCAACACCACCTCGCCCCGAGTGACGGCGTCCTTCGCCAGAGTCCTCACGCGCATGATGGCATCCACGGTGGAGCGCCTCCGGCGGAAGCCATACTGGCCATCCGCCAGGTCAGGCCCCACCCTGGATAGGTGCTCGACGAGGCGCTTTGCAATGACTCTTTCAAAGAGCTTGCACACCTCGTCGAGCAACACTATGGGCCTGTAGGCGGACGGTGAGTCCGCCGGGCGCCCCGCCTTTCGGATGAGGACCAGTTTCCCCGTCTTCCACATCTTCGGAAACTGGCCTCGCTCCAAACATGCGCTGAGAAACCCTCTCAGTCGGGGCTCGAGAGCGTCTTCTTCGCCTAGAGCTAGGACCCACGCTCGGCCTGGAATGCCGTCTGGTCCCGGGTCGGTGTTCTTGGCCTTAAGCCTTAACACCGCCAGCTCTAGCTCTACCCAAGTGACCTCGGGCACGTCGTCGTCATCCACGTTGGGCGCCATAGGCGACCTAGGTGGCGGAGTCATCTGCGGTGGAATATGTTCCACCGCCCGCGCTGGGAACAGGGAGCCAACGACTCCTCCGAGCAGCTCCGGCTGGAGACACCGGGTCAATGGCGGGGCCCGGGGGCGCAGCTTGCCCCTTACCATAAGGTAAGGCCGCCCCCATGGGTCCCGCTCCAGCGTCTCCAGCAGCTCTTTATGAGCTGCTGCCTTAGCTTGCGTTATGGCCACTCGGAGGGCCTTTCTGACCTCCCTGTACCCCGCATGAAGCTCCGCCTCTCGGGGCTCCGTATCTGCGGGGCGGCTACGCCTCCTTCGGAGTCTGGTCCACCGGCGGAAAGCGATCACGGAGGCCTGTCGGAGCCTCGCAATGTCCGCCGACCACCAGTAGACCTGACGCCTCGGATTATAGGGCGGAGCCCTAGGCATAGCCGCGTCGCAGACACGCGTCATGGCCTCCCGGAACCACGCCGCCTCATCGTCTATGTCGACAGGCCTGTCCGGCGCAGAGGCCCAGGCCTGTACGATGGCGGCCTCCAGGAAGACCTCCCGATCCATTCGCTTAAGCACCCAACGTGGCTCGCGTGGGGCCGGTGTAAACGGCGCGGCGCCTGCAGGAGGGGAGACGTCGAACCGAATGTATCGGTGATCCGACGCTGTCCCCACCTCCTCAAGGACACGCCAGCCCTGCACACGGCCTGAGAGCGGGGCGCTTGCGAACGAAAGGTCCACAATTGAGTCGCCCCAGCTCTTCACGCACGTGGCGACGGCCCCGCGATTCAGGAGAACTAGGCTGAGACTATCAGCCCAGCTCTCCACTGCCCTGCCCCTCGGATTCGTGCGCCGGGAACCCCAGTTCATAGACCAGGCGTTAAAGTCCCCGAGCACCAGAACCGGGTGAGGGTAACAGGTATTGACGACGACGGTCAGATGATCCAGCCACTGCTGGTACTCATCTATGACTCGGCTCGGCGAGAAGTAGACTGCCACGACCGCTATTCCCCCCACGAGTGCCGCTACGCAGCCATTCCCCCTTGTCACGACAACAAGGGGGGGACTGCCGGCAGCGGCGTTGTGCACCAGTGCCACCGATCCGTCCAGGTCGGTTTCCCAGGCAGGCCCGAGAAACCGGTGAATGTACGGCTCGGCGACAGCGGCGACATTAATGCCCCACTGTGCGGTGCTCTGGAGCAGAAGTGCCTGAGCATCGACACAGTGGTTTGCATTTGCCTGCAGGACGCGGAGCTGAGGATCCATTATGGAACCCCCATCTCCGCGCCCTGCCGCGAACCAGAGACGGAGCGCCTGCCTCCCGGCTTCGGCCTCCCCGCGGTGCAGGCCTTGGCACCAACCCTATGGTCGGCCGGCTAGCCCTCCGCTGCACACCTGAAGCAGTGCAACGGAGCTTCGCAACTACCGGCCTTATGACCGGGTTGGCCACAGCGGAAGCAACGGTCACCGACTGTTACCTCCGCCGTGCACTGCACCCCTACGTGGCCTACTGACAGGCACCGGAAGCACCGTTCCGGTCGGGCCTGCAGGAGCCGCACCTGCACCTTCTGGAAGCCCCCGATGAGGAGGCTCCGCCCATCGGCAACCTTTTGGGCTGCCGCGATGGGGCAGCCGACTACTGCTGCCCCCAGTCCACGCCGGCCGAAGCGTATAGCTCCGACCTTTACTGTGTCCTGAGGACAGCCTCCGGCCTCAACCACGGCGAGCCTAAGCTCCTCGGCCGTGATGGAGTCGTCCAAACCCGATATGCGCACTTCTGCGCACTTGTTGGGCCTGGACACCCGGACATCAGCCGCGTCCAGCGTCTCCCTAAGCGTAGCCGCCAGGGCGTCGGCTTTAGGGCCGCTGGTAGCGCCGGGGACCTCGAAGATCCGAGATCCGGTGCGCGTGGGCTTGCACACCAGATCCGGGATCCCAAGGGCTCCCAGGTCGATGCAGGCCCTTGCCTGTCTCACCACCTGGGCGTACTCCACACCCCTCTCCGACGCCTCCGCCGTCAGTGTGATGACGACGGCCGTCGATCGAGGGGCGCGGAGCCTCCTCGGCGCTGTTGCCATCGCGGCAGCCTTGGCCCTTCTGGCCAATTTGGCTGCCTTTTTGGCGGCATTCCGTCTCTGTTTATTGGCTCCCGCTACCTCCCAGCCCCCTGACGGGGGGCTCGAGGATTTTGCTGGAGCCAGAGCTCGGGCCGGGGCTGAACCCCGGGCTGGGGGTGGGGCTGAGATCAGGGCTGGGGACTTCTTCCCCTTGCCCTTCCCCTTACCCTTGCTCTTGCCCTGGACGCCCTGAGTGGAACCCGGAGGACCTGGAGGGGGGCGGCGAGCCGGCACCGCCACCGGGGAGGCAGGCCCCCCCCTCACTGCGGCGGCGTACCCGGCTGGCGTCGCGAGAGGAGGACGGCGGGCGATATCAAGGATCGCCTCGAGCCGCCGGTTGGTGCGCTCCTCCTACGCGACCATCTCCGCGCGTATGGCCGCCATAAATTCGGCCAGCGACGCCGGCTCTACCGGTTGAGTCGGCAGCTGCACCGGTTGCCGCGGTGGCTGCGCAGTCTGCGCTGGCCGCGGCGGCTGCGCAGTCTGCGCTGGCCGCGGCGGCTGCGCAGTCTGCGCTGGCCGCGGCGGCTGCGCAGCTTGCGCTGGCCGCTCCGACTGCACCGGCCGCCCCGTGAGCGCCAAGTGCGCCGACCGCTCCAGCTGCGCCTTCCGCATTGACCGAGTCACCACTCCCGGCAACTCGGTCAGGTCCTCGACCCTCTTTTTGAGGGCCTTCAGCTCCGCTGTGACCCTCTCGAGCCGGCGCTGGGACTCGACCTCTTGTTGTTGGGCCTCGTCCGCCCTCCTCGCCTGCTCGGCCACCTGCTCGGCCAGGCCCGTGCTGGCGGCAACGATCTGCTGCACGACCCCGAGCATTGCAGCCTGCTCGGGAGTCGGAGACTCCGTCTGCCCCGCCATCATCCGGCCGAGCCGATGGCCGAGGATCATGGTCCTTCGGTAGTTCGCCAAGACCAACGGCACCTCCTTCCCTGGGTCGGCTCCAACCCACGGGGAGGAGTCCCGGGGGGGGGGCGGCCTCACTACCGCTCCTCCTCTCCCTTTCGCGGCCGGTGGCCTGCACCTTGACCACCCGCTCCTCCTCGCCGCTGCTGCTGCTACAGCTGTCACTGTCGGGGATGAAAGCCTCATCCACTTCGGCCACCAGCGACAGGGGAACCTTTTTCCCCAGCTTCCCTTTGCGTTTTTTGGCTGCAGACCTAGTCTGCAACCCAGGCAGCGCCTGCCTGTCCTCCTTGGTGGTGACGCCAGATTCCTCTGACGTCACTGCCGCCGCTGTTGGGGACGACGAATCGTCCAGGTGTAGCGCGACCTCCGCGCTACTGTTAGAGTTGGGGCCGGATTTAGAGCTCGGCGCCGGGCTCAGGCAATGGTTGTCCACCCCAGAATACGAGGGACTGCCGTTGCCGACTGGCAACGGGAGGGACTCCCCAGCTAGGCTGGGACCCTCCTGGGTAGTTATAATCGTAATTTTATCCATTGCATATTTTTTGAGGTTTACGTCCTCCGACGTTGACGCCTTCGGGACTGGATTCCCTCCAGCCACTCATCCCATCGCCAGGCGTCAGAGCTTGGGATTGGGGATTTTTTATAGAGGTTAACTCCTCGCGGATCCGGAGATCCACCGGTCCTGTCAGTTCAGGGTTACGGCCGGGCCGAACGGGGTCTGCACCAGACCGAGTCCGTCCGCCCCTGGGGGTAATTTTTTATAGAGGTTGTCTTCCTCGCAGCCCACTAGGAGCCACCGTTCCTGACTTAGGTCAGGCTTACGGCTTGGCCGCACGGAGGTCTGCACCAGACCCTGTCCCCCACCTCTGGACGAAGCCAGAGGTGAAGAACCCGTCCGCCTTAGAGCGTACCCTCCACTACGCCCTCTGCAAACAGAGGGACGTGTGGAAGGCCCACGAGCGGCCCCTGATAGGGCCACTCCCGCCTTGATTGTCTGAACGTCTCTCCCTTGTCCCCTCTGAAAACAGAGGGATACTGGGAGAGACGCCGACGACCACGGGCCTTGCAGGCCCGTCATCCCACGACCCCACCTCAGTGGAGTCCGCCGATGGGTTATTTGTCAACGGCTAACAGAACTCCCAAAGTGGAAGTCTGTTAGCCGTTGTCCAGGGTGCACCAGCCCTCCCGCTTCCGCTCCCCAGGACCGCGGTCCAAAGGGGGAAGAAACGGGAAGGCCAACGTGGAGGTTACCCAACCAGCACCCCAAGTTTTGTGGGCTTGTAAATTTTATCCCACGGCCGCAGTCTTGGAAAAGTAGTTCAAATGGTTTTTATGATTTATCTAAACTATTTATCGAAGTACTTATCTACAACTTTCAGGAAGTAATTTTAGTTGTAAAACCAGAAAAATAACATCCTGTACTTTTATATCATCCTTAGGATCGGTCCTATATCAGGTGATATTATCTCTCGAACAAACATGATAACTTACATAAAGGTAAATCTATGAAAATATGCCGTCTTCCGCACTTTGATGATGTACCATCCGATAATATGCAAACTAAGTAGGTAATGATTAACGTGGGATTGTGTGGAGGTGCGGTACTCACGGTACACTCCCGCAGTGCCAGTACAAGGCGCAAGTTGCAGGTGACGGCGTTCATCGTGGAGCGCGCGTTCGGCGGCGTGTCGTCGGGCCCGCCCGAGGACAAGATGGGCATCAAGTGCTCCAACACCACCGAGGTGTACTACGAGGTACCGCGTGCTCACAATATAATTACCTAGCGATAGCGATGCGACTTGCTGACTCGTTCCAATTTACTTGTTTTTGTTATCCCCTCCGCCGTGTCGTTATGTCGTGTCTTGCGCCGAGGGGGTGGCCTTTTATAGTAGGGGAGCCGCCGATGCCAAACGATGCGATTTACTCGCGCGCCATAGCGACCTACTGGAATTTGTATAGTACTATTATTTAAATTCCGAAGTTAATCGTACCGGAAGCGTTAAGTGGATGTGGACGAAGTTAAGTACACGTGAGTCGCAGCGTCGCGTCGCTCAATAGGCTCGTGAGAAGTAACGGTCGGTCGGTCGGTCGCAGGACGTGAAGATCCCCATAGAGAACGTGCTGGGCGGGCTCGGCAACGGCTTCAAGGTGGCCATGAACATCCTCAACAACGGGCGCTTCGGCATGGCGGCGGCGCTGGCCGGCACGCAGCGCGCCGCGCTCCGCCAGGCGGCCGAGCACGCCGCCACGCGCGTGCAGTTCGGGCGCCGCCTGGCCGAGTTCGGCTCCGTGCAGGACAAGCTGGCGCGCATGGCGCTGCTGCAGTACGCCACCGAGACGCTGGCCTACATGGTCAGCGGCAACATGGACTCGGGCGCGCAGGACTACCACCTCGAGGCCGCCATCTCCAAGGTCAGTGCGCGCCCCTCCCCCCACTCCGCCCGTCCGCCGCGACCGACCCCGCCTGACCGGTCCGACCCGGCCCGCAGGTGTTCGCGTCCGACTCCGCCTGGGCGGTGGTCGACGAGGCGATCCAGATCCTCGGAGGCATGGGCTTCATGAAGGCGACGGGGCTCGAGCGCGTGCTGCGGGACCTGCGCATCTTCCGCATCTTCGAGGGCACCAACGACATCCTGCGGCTGTTCGTGGCGCTGACGGGCGTGCAGTTCGCGGGCGGGCACCTGCAGGAGCTGCAGCGCGCGTTCAAGAACCCCACGGCGCACCTGGGGCTCATCCTGGGCGAGGCGGGGCGGCGCGCGTCGGCCGCCGTGGGGCTGGCGCGCGGGCCCGACGTGGCGCCGCTGCTGGCGCCCGAGCTGCGGCCGCTGGGCGGCGAGCTGGCGCGCCTGGCGGCCGAGCACGGGCGCGCCGTGGAGGCGGCGCTGGTGCGGCACGGGCGCGGCGTGGTGGACGAGCAGCAGCTGCTGCAGCACCTGGCGGCCGCCGCCGTGGACGCGTACACGGGCGCCGCCGTGCTGTCGCGCGCGTCCCGCGCCGCGCGCCTGGGGCTGGCGGGCGCGCCGCACGAGCTGCGCCTGGCCGAGGCGTGGGCGGAGGAGTGCGTGGCGCGCATCCCCGGCGCGCTGGCGGCCACGCGCGCCGCCCGGCCGCGCGCGCAGGCGGCGCGCCTGGCGGCGCTGGGGCGCGCGGTGGCGGGCGCGGGCGGCCAGGCGTGCGGCAACCCGCTGGCGCTGTAGTGGCCCGGCGAGCGGCGCACTGTGTACTATATGTATAGCGTAATTTTAAGCACTCCTTTCTAAATACCTAGTAATATTTAGCATAAAGAGAGTCCTATATTTAGTGTAGGAGAGAGAAACTAAGGAAAATAAAGTTGATACCTCGACCTTCTATCGCCTCATTTGCACCGTCCGAGTTCGCCCGTTCTCTCTGTTCCACACCAGTTATGTTGCCGAGCACGGGGAATATACGCTATGCAGTAAATAGAGTATCTATGGAGTTATTGTAGCGTCGGTTAGTACCCGGCGTTACGTTTCGTTCACGCAGTGCCGGGTCCGATTTTGGAATACCGAGTACAACAGAGTTAATGAGGCGGGGTGGGACCAAAATTTCATGATAACAAATTACCTATTTATTGAAGATGAAGAAAAAAAAAATAACTGGCACACCCCGGGTCGACGTGCTCGTGTATAATTGCCGATTGATATTGGTGCCACACATTGTAGACATACAAAAGAATCGTGCATGTAAACCTCTATTTACTTTGACTACACTGGCAATAGCAGTCCTACAGAACTAACTCGAGCGATTGGCGTCACAAGATATTTCTGCACACAAGGTTACATAAACCAGTATCGAATCTCGAATCACTGAATTAAATTTCCCTCTGAATCGTTATCTATCGAGGAGATGGAATCGATCGGGCCGTTTGAGATCGCAGCGAACGGGCACCGGGGAACGAATCTCGGGTACTCGGTGAAAGGACAACGCGATGTATGCGTACAAACATTTTATTGGCACTAAGCTATAATACACCTCGTCACCGTCGCTATTTACAATGTACATTCGGCGCGGTGTGCCGCTACACGTCCACCTGCAGCGACGAGTCCCAGGCGCGCGCGTTGACCTGGCGCAGCGTGGAGCGCAGCGCGCCGCCCGGGCCCAGCGCCAGCGTCAGCGGGAACGACGTGCCGCGCGCGCGCGCGAACATCGCCTGCAGCGTCTGCTCCCAGCGCACCGGCGCCGCCACGTGCCGCGCCACGCCGCGCCGCACGTGCGCCGCGCTCGCGTACAGCCGCGCCTCGGCCGCGCACCACGCGGGCACGCGCGGCGCGCGCACGGCCGCGCCGGCCAGCGCCTGCGCCAGCGCGCGCTCGGCGGGCGCCATGAGCGGCGTGTGGAAGGCGCCCGCCACGGCCACGCGCGCCGCGCGCCGCACGCCCAGCGCGCCGCCCGCACCACTCGCGCGCTCCAGCCAGCGCAGCGCCTGCACACGACACCGTTAGCAACGTGGAAAATAATAAAACGCTATTTCATTCTAAACTTGATTTTTTTACGACCGCTCTTCACTAGTGCCGTGAATCCACGGCGCTACCGCCCTTCACATCCTCCGTCGGAAAGAGATGTTGATGAACGAGATGCTCAAAATGATCCTAATCCTAAAGCTACTTTTGTAGTTGACTGTACAAGGTCCACTACTAAAACGCCGGAAAAATGTTTTTCTTAGTTCCAATGGACTTAAAAACTTTTGAATCCATTTGGTGAAAAAAGTAAGGTTGAATACATAGGGAAAAAGAATCTTCTCGGGCGGGACTCGAACCCGCAGTCTTTCCCTTACAGGGGGAATGCCTGACCAATTCGGCTACCGAGACACGCCCGACATGATTCAAATTTCCCACCTTATACGTCTTTGAGGCGACGTAGCGTATCTACCGATTTTCTTACGAACTATCTATAAAAATTCCTTCAATTGTTTGGGCGCAGTTATCAAAAAATCAATGTTTAAAAATGATTGTAACATCATTCATTGATTCCGATAGTTCGTAAGAAAATCGGTAGATGACATTCGTAGTCACATCAGTGTACAGGATTTTCTTCCTGATAGTCACACCGCCAATAATCGGTAATAAGCTGAAATATCGATAGATATCAGGTATGGTGTCACCGCACTCATTATTAAGTGATAAAAGGTGTTGTATTATTGGCGGTGTGACTAACAGGGAAAAAGTCCTGTTAGTCACACTGGTATGACTATGTGTCAGGCATGGTAGGGAGCTACATAGCAGGTTCTACTGGGCCCTCCACAGGCCCGAAGTAGAACCATTGGCATCCATGACCTGGCTATGTTTCAATGACCTTTTTTGGGGAAACTGAAACTCTGTGCAATTACTAGTCGTTATCAAGATGAATAACTACCGGAAGTACATTAAGAGGGATGGCATGACATTTGTCGAGCTTGTCACCACACCACCCGTACCTCAGGCAAACTTCTGGTCACTTTCGTTTCGTTAACGGCGAGTACTTGCACAGACATAATCAAGTAGCCAGAGTAATCCATCTGAAAAACAACCTCGTGTTCCACAAGGTCGTAGTACTCTTTATCGACCGAGGTCAATATGAGCCGAAGTTCATAATGGGCCATCGTTCCCTACGGGTGTCGGGGTGTGGGGGTGTGGGGGTGGCGGTACCCACCTCCTCGTCGCCGGCCACCACGCGGCAGCCCGGGTACAGGTAGTTGGCCACCTGGCACACGGGCTCGGCCACGCCGCGCGCGGCCGCGTGCTCGCGCGCACTGCGCAGCGCGTGCGGCAGGTCGGCGTCGGGCGCCAGCCACAGCGTCAGCATGCCGCCGCGCCGCTCGGCCGCCGCCGCCGCCATGGCCGCCGCGCGCAGCTCCACCAGGCGCAGCGCGAACTCCAGCGGCAGCGCCTCCGCGAACACCAGCGCGCCCAGCTCGCCCAGCGAGAAGCCCGCCACGCCGCGCACGCGCTCCAGCGCGCCCGGCCGCTCGTCCCGCGCCGCCTGCAGCGCCGCCAGCGCCGTCACCAGCACGGCCGTCTGGCAGCGCGCCGCCAGCTCGGCCGCCGGGCCCTCCGTGCACACGCGCGCCACGTCCCACCTGCGGGCACACCGCACACCCGGGTGAGCGAGCGAGCGCGACCGGGATGATTCACACTTCTACTAGAAGCCTGAATTTTCAGTACCCAAGCAAGCAACTAAATTATTTTTTAATTTCAGCCCAGTTTTCTAGATCAATAGTAAAACACTAACTGGGATATTTACCATGTTTATTATTTTGTTTGACTATCTGATATTTCAGTAGATCCATGAAAAACCAAGTTGCTTATTGATTTATTCAGTTCCTACATAAGGGACCTTCTATCTTTGTTACATAATTATCTAACCTAATAACATCTCATAGTAACCATATCAATATTAAAAATCTTTAAAACCTCCTCCGATGCACATAGAATTAGAATTGGTCATGTTTTATCAAATAAATTTAGATATTTAATGCATATAACAACCTCTCCAAATTGCAAAACTTGTGGAATAGTGGACGACATACAACACATCGTCATGGAATGCGCACACTACCAGACTGAAAGAGACCAACTGATGGTAGACTTAGAGGTGAATAAGGCAGACATAGGTGCCTTCCACAAAATACTGACCAGTCCTAATTTAGAGCAAGCATTCTATTCAAATAGAAATTTAAATTAAAATAGAAAAAAAATGAAATAGAATTCTTTTTAAATAGAATGCTTTCTATAGTACCTACTTAATGTTATAGTTTTTAATAATTGTTTTGTACAGATAATACAATATGTACTAGCAGGGCAACATATATACTTATGGCATAAAGTCCTTAAATAAAGAAAAAAAAGTGTTTTTAATATTTATGCTATGCAATCACACTGAACAATCTAATTTATTTATTATGTAAGCATTACTTGTGAGATAATATTGTTGTCATGCAAACGGGAGAGTCAATATACTCATTTAAAACATTAAAGATTTTTAATATGGTGACTATGAAATGTTGTTAGGTTACATAGCTTCATAACAACATAAGACAGAAGGTCCCATAAACGAGTGCGGAAGAGGGTAGACAGATACGGTCTGCCCAATAACAACTAGCTCGGCGGTTGTCAGTACACTGTGATCATGGCACTTGAAACAGTGCTGAAATATTGGTTACCAAATACAAACTATAAACATGGTAAATATCCCAGTGAGTGTTATACTATTAAAGTCTGTAATAGCACAACTATGTATACTCTATACAGTCTCTATACAGTACTCCAACCAAAGTCTTCAGCTATGACATTGTACATCCTGTGAAAGGGTGGAGCTAAAACCCCGGAGCTTAGGTCTGACAAAACCGTAAGATGTGCAGTCTCAGGAAATATTTCTCATTGAAGGCAGACAAAGAGAAGAGATATGGAGTTGGGAGTTAGCAGTATAATTTCTTTATAACTTCCAGCATATAAATACATGTTAAATATCCCCATGATACTAATGGGCTACATAAGCTTACACCAGTTTCCTCCTTCCTACAGTTTTGGGCCCTTAACCCTTTGACCGCCACGTTAATTACGCAAAACTATGTTCCCTACGCCAAGCAATAAATTCCTTATATTATACCTACAAAAAAATAGTGATGGAAAAAAGTAAATCGATAAAATATCGATACATTTTGCTTGTGCGTGGTTTACAAATAAAATAATGCTCATACCATTAAAGATTTAGTTATAATCAAATAATAAACATTACTATATCATTATTAAGTATTTATGCCTCTATAAATATTGAATATGCAACAATAAAAAAATAACTCATTACCTTATTATTCCGTAACTAGTAGACGCTTTAAAGCGTCAATGGCGTAGGAGAGGGGAAATTTTGTGATTAAAACGCAACATAGGCAGTGATGTGATGATAGTTTTAATAATAATTGTCGATATTTATTATTTAAAATTATGACAATATGTTTGCGCTAGAGCAGTAATTTTTTTTTCATGATACTCACGGAAACATGTAACACAAAGAGGCACCTTACAAATTTTGCACCAAAATCTCGTATCTCGCCTTTTGCATTTTGAATTACTACATAATTTACACCGTATTTTTTATGTACGCGTAACCCAAAATTATGTGCTAGTATAACACGTATTGCAGTTTTACAATAATTTATGTCTCGAGGGTATGTTCATAATATATTATATTTTTCTGCCGTCATATCCCAACACTATAACCACCAACGTTCTCGCTTGTGACGTCATAGGCGGACGCTTTAAGTCGTCAACGGCGTTCACGACATAGCAAAGTGTGTGATGAGTAGTAATGTTCGAATAAAGTTGTCGATGTTTATTTAAGTAAATGGAAAACTATAATGTGACAAGGAAACTAAGTAGGTAATTAAATTTTATTTACAGACCAACGTATGTAGGTACTGCAAACGATAATACCTATTAGTTAGTAAATAATAATTATATAGAAAAAAATACTGTATTAAGAATATTGTTTATTTTTAATTATTCAAACATTTCGAAACCTATTAAAATGTTTACCTATTGTTTCTCTGTAGGTATTTGATAAATCTATTACGTTGAAGTGAGTGTTCTTTGCATGCTGTAAAAAAAATAACATTTTCATGTAACAACGTGAACGAATACAAGGTTTAATGTACCTACATGAATTCTTCATTTAGTAATGGACAAAAGTAGTAGTTCCTTTTATCATCACTTTGATGTTTATTACATTCCAAACATGGTATTGTGATAATTTTTTTCAACATTTACATTTATATATTTTTATTTTCCATTCGACGGTAGTCACAACACTAGTCGACGCTTTAAGGCGTCAATGGCGCTGTGAATGTGACTTTATAAGTAAATTTTTTGATGAGTTAATTTTTAACATTACGTGCCCAATTATACTATATCTCAATGTTTTGATGCATAGTTATAGTAGTCGAAGTCCCGATGAAGAGTTTTAAAAGTTCCTGATTCAGAAAATTTACTTTAGCCAGGTTTTTTTGTCATTAATACGAGCGTAGTACGATGGACGCTTAAAGACGTCGTTGGCGTCTCGATCAAGTTATTGAATGACGCTTTAAAGCGTCCTTGGCGGTCAAAGGGTTAAAGCGGGGTATGAAAAGGCATCTGATGAGGCCGTCAAGCACAGTGGTACATTTTTACGATAGTGACCCTCTTTCCGAGACTGCCATTAGCGAACCATCAGGCGAGGTGAAGTCAAATTGACGGAACCATCAGGCCAGGTCTTAGAGTATATCAAGAGGTGCCATACCTACGAAAAAAAACTGCCTACCTAAACTTGGATTTTATGAATGAATGGAAAGCAGTATGGCGGCCTAGTAGGGAATCCAGTAAACTGTCGATAACTACTTATCGATATAAAAAGGGCACAGACTAAAAATTTATACATTTGAAAGAAAAAATTAAGTGATTAGCTTAAGTGGATGCCGATTATTTGTATTCTCAGGTTGCAGTGTGCTTATGGCTTTCTGTCAGACTTTCCTTGTGATAGCCGGAGTTTCGAATAATTCGCCCAGAAGGACGTAGAATCTACAAAGATTCTTTACAGTCTTTGAGTAACGATATATATATATATATATATATATATATATATATATATATATATATATATATATATATATATTTAGTAGTACTCCAGGTACATAACACATTGGCACAAAAATAAAATCGATTTGGACAAAAAAAAATTCGAATTTTTATTTAATATTTTTGTTTTTTTTTGTAAAAAATGTTTTAGTATCTATTCATCAGTAATACCAGTACCATTATGCGATAGAATAATAAAAAGTCAACGGCATTTCAAATGTCATTCACTATGTATGGAAAGTGGTCTTCGTCCTTTAAATATTTGGGAAAATATCGATAATTAACATTCTATCACCGCATCACTAGCAATTTTATTTGACCAATCAGGTGCTACTACATCCCCACTACGTTGGAAAGCAAGATGGAGAATTGGCGTTTTCCTAATATGATTTTATGAATGAATTTCGTAGTGGCTTCACGTCTGTATATTTATGTCTATGGGCCAGGTGTAGTCAAATTGATGTGTCCTTTAATAAAAGATATTAAATACATAAATAATTAGAATGGTATAATTACCCCACTATGCTAGATGCGAGATCGTAAAGTTCTTTGGCCGCAGGAATCTCTAATAGGCGCCGGCCCATACCAACCCATTGCGAGCCTTGCCCTGGGAACAGTAGAACAGTAGTGTCACGTGGCTCCACACGTTCTACGGCGGAGTGAGCGCTCTCCGGTCGAGCCGCGTACGGCTGCGTAGCCCAACGCAGCTCGGGCTCAGCTGCCTCCACTTTACATTCACCAAAGGAGCCTGCATCATCCAAAAGCCGACGCAAGGGACTATTGTTTTTATCCTCGTCAATTTTCTGACTACCACGACGAATTTGTAATGGTAGCGAAGGTAATGACCGATACACACGTCTAATACACTGCATTTTTACGTGTTGTTGCAATCATGAATTTATAGGACGCACCAATTTATTAATTAGGTTATTTACATATTGGACCCATTCAAACATAGGCTTTTACAATACACTACTGTCCACATTGTCCACTACGTTCATTGAAATAATTACCAAAACAACATTATATAAGCCACAGAGTCAACAAACAATCAATCACAGCAATCAACACAATATCATTTTGACATTTGACATGGTTCAAGAAAACGGAACGGCGGCGCGGCGCGGCACCGCACCATAAACATAGATACTCTAAGCACCGCACCGGCTACAGCGGGCCACAGATTAAGCAATGTGTATGTCTATGGTAACTAACTACGCTTAGAATATTGACACCAATGCCAATGATATTACATAAAAAAAGAGGCAGATATGCATAGATTATTATATATACTAGAGATAGATGCGCAAGTCCTCGTTTGACACTTATTACTTTTGATTTTGACACTTTTATTACTTTTGATTTTGACATATAAAAACCTCAAAACCAGATGGTGCTGGTGTTTATGTCAGCCACAGTGGCGCGTATTTTAAATAATTTTTTTTTTATTATATCTGGCACAAAGATGTAGATTAGTACTTTGCTAACTGCAGGTAAACAAATTTTAAGGAAGAATAAAAAGAATTGCCTGCCACACAATATGAAAGTTAAGTTTAAGTTACAAAATACTAATCGTACATCATGCCCTTCTCAGAGGGGTAATGGAGATTTTAAAAATACCACTTTTATTATTGAAAATATGTCTATTAAAACAATAACTTAAAAAAATACAAATACATCCATAATTATGTTTCCAATTAGTAATGCATTTATCAGCCTGGCTGCACTGCAATGGTTATTCGATTCGATATTTCGAATTCGGTTCGGTCCAAATTTAGATAAAGGAATATACAAAATTTTCATTAACCTACACGATGACGACTTGGTCAATGTTCTAAATAAGTGGAATTACGACGCGCGGGAGCAAACGAAGCAAGCTCGGGCACACTTCGCGCCCCGACAATGATATGCACCACATCAATTTGTATATGAAGCAAGCTGTGTAGCAAGAAATATGAGGAGTGACTATTATGAACACAAATCGGTAGTTTAAAACAAAACACTGTCGTTTCTTAACATTCACATAAACTGTAAATAGCTTAATTTAAGATTCACTGTATCTCCTCTATGTATGTTAACATTCAAGAGCGTATGTCCGATTCAAGTATACATTAAACCATTTTCAACTTACACCATCGATTTTGTGATTGTCTACATACACTGGTGCATCGTAATATTCACAGTAACATGTACATGTTTTAAAAATGATGTTGAATAGGCCTAGTATCAGTAGCCCGATGATCGGACTACTTAGTCTTTTAGTCCGATTCAACATTCCGAGATAAGAAATTGATGCATTATCATTTGTTTTGCATATTTATTATTTCCAACATGCTAAGTATACATAAATTTTATACAAAAAATAGGTACTACCTATTTTTCCACCAGTCAACTGCATCTGAATTTCTTTAATGAAATCGTCTTTTTCTATTTTCTCATTGCTTCATCTGGAAATAGACTTTCCATTTTTTTTCATCTGTTCGGTTTTTGAATCATCATCATCATCAGTCATCATCTTTCAGAATGTTTAGAGTTTGAAATATACTAGGATTATTGTTAATTATAGTGATTGTGAAATTCCACGCTTCGACCACATTGTTAATACCTATTGGTACGAGTGCCTATTTTTGTATGAAATTGCTTTATTTTTAGCATGTTGGAAAAAATAAATATGCTAAACAAATGTTAATACTACTGCATCCAGTTCTTATTTCGAAATGTCAAATCAGGCTAAAAGACTCAGTAGTCCGATGATTTAGAATCATCTGCATCATCGGACTACTGAGCCGAAAAAGTCTCAGTATTCTGATTATCGGACTACTGATACTATACCCATATAAGCTTCATTGGCATAATATACTGGGTGATTTTATAGTCGTTTCGGATAAAAAGAATTTGGGCACAGTTGCGAAAGCAAAATCGTCTGGAAGTATTAATTTGGAGAAAGATAAAAAAGTTTATTTAAACCTCCATACATTTACGACTATAAAATCACCCAGTATAATGTATACAAGTGCTATGTAATTATACATATAGCTCGTGCGAGTTAACATGGCACCTGCCTCGAAGACACCCTCCTCCCGCTTCCCCGCGCGCGACCCCGCTCTCGCCGTGCGAGGCTAGTAGCGTCAGCGTACACGCCTCCCGCTCCCCCGCGCAAAGCCCCGAGCCAGGTGCCATGTTAACTCGCACGAGTTGTAATAGGCTTCTTATTACAAATTCTGTTTCCACTTCCAGTAGAGAGATTGAAGCGCGGGTGTGGATTGTAGCTCAGCTAAGCGGTCATTCAGCTGGTCGATGTTCGGATTTCATTCCATTTGTGTTGACGAAGTTGATAAAAAAAAGGCAGCTGTATCACGACATTCCTCTGAAACTAGTGGCTTTTCTGGAAAATAAAGAATTTATTTTTAAAACATAGATATATTATATAGGTCAGCTGTATAATTCTCTAAGCATACAGCGTCGAGCACAGCGCTGCGAGCTGCGACCGACATTGATACAGATTGTTTTTGGTCGATTTCCAGTGGACCCAATGATTCGTCATTGGCTTTTTTTGCTTTGTCATGAGATAAGCTGTATGTTTACTGTTCTCCATCCGACAGTAAACATACAGCTTATCTCATGACAAAGTGCCCGCTTGACGCCAACAACCTCGTCCTTTATTATGAGGGACCGAAAATCATATGGCTGGTCAAATGTTGATTTTAATGCACCTCTGCGCACCCCATCGAAGATTTACATACGTGAGTATGTGTACATATGTACTGAATGCATTGCACAATGACTGTTTGCAAAGATTTGTTGAAAATTGGCAATTTTCAAATTCATAGACCATCGGCTGGATTAACATGATCCTTTAAGCATGGTAATGTGTTACCTTGGGATACCTAATACTTTGATAAAATGGCTTTTAAGCAGAGGATGTCGCTCGCAGCTTCTATAGTTAATCATCAGTAAACCCACATACACGTGGGCTCCAATACTGTTAAACATTAACAGACACCTATTATGATTGATATGAGCGATACACACGAATGTAAAAAACTTACCATACTCTTTAGTGACTCCATATACACGCAAAAAACCGTTTTTTACTTAATGGGCTGACACAAATCACGAAAATCCACCAAAGCACTCACTTCTTGGTAATCTTACTTGCTGGATTTGTCTAGAACACTGAACAGCGAGCTGAACTCGGCGTGAATATTAGAAGTATCACAAAAGTAACTAGAAAATGTGTTAGGATTTACGATACTAGTACATTCAAAAATTTCAAGAGTTCAAAATCAAATCCTAACGGCGGGCGGCCATTTTCTTATGTCAGAAAACGCCAGAGTAGGGATGTTCGATCCGATCCGATACTTGTGTGGATCGATACAAAGCAATGCGATCCACTCGATTTTTGTGTCGATACAATAGCTTTCGATCCGTTAGTGGATCGATACAAGATAAAGATAAACAAACATAATGAAATGGTGGCACAAGTTGAAGCGAGCAGACCACAGGAAGGACTCCACATATATTTTAAACAGTATATGTCGGAGCCCTTGCTGAACAGAAAATTGAATATCAGCGAGAAAAGTCGTTTGGGGAACACTAAGCGATGTAGCCTTACGTTACTTATCGAATACATAGGGAAAAAGAATCTTCTCGGGCGGGACTCGAACCCGCAGTCTTTCCCTTACAGGGATTTGTATAGTTAGCATACTTAATGCTATAAAAATTCCTTACGTTACTTGTCCGTCTGTGCCTTCAGAACGACTTTTCTCACTGGCCAACCATCCTTTGGATGAGAGCCGTAATCGTATTGATCCAGAAAGGCTATCAAAATTTATATTTTTATGTACACTTCCTTATAAGGATGGGCCTATGTGAACTCTTTTGCTTCTTTTGTTCTTAAATAAACTTAAATTGTTAAACATACAACTTGTTTAATTTCTTGAAATTCGATATTCGATATTCGATCGATCCAAAAAAAACGTATCACATCTATTGTATCGATATTAGGATCGATACAGTGTATTACGATCCATTGCGATCCAGAGTATCGATACAAAGTACCCAGATCGAACATCCCTACGCCAGAGACAAGCTGACAAGAGCAAAGAGCAGTGTCAATTGTCAAGCTGACAGACAGCTTGACATTGACGCAGAGTGTTTGACGCGTATGTAATTTTAGATTCTATTATAATTTTACATTATCTTGATCTTGCCGGAATATATGTATTAAAACAATATTTTTAAATTTCCAGAACATAAATAATATGAATTAGATATATTATATTAATTTTATTACAAACTTTTTTCTCAATGACAATGACTCTTTGTACAATGGCAACAAGCAAATTTTAAAAAGTGGAACGCTTACTGTTGTTACAACTAGATGGCGTTAGGAGCGCGTAGCCACAGATTACCTAGACATTCAAAAAAATTAAAAACCAATGTATGGGAGTTGCACTAGTATGCAGATATGTTATTATGCCGGGTTTACACGCTTGCCAAGCCTTGGCAAACGGCAAACAGCCCCAAGGCATCACAAATCTCGTTTGGCGTTTGGAAAGCGTTTACACGCTTGGGAATGGATCAGTCTGCAACCTACCTCCAAGCATGGCAGACACCGAACTTGTCACGGCAATTGCATTTGGTTTAACGTACTTTTATTTGAAATTTTATTTTTAAATGCTTCACTGGCCTTCCGATAAGTTTAACAAGACGAATCCATGCATCTGCTTGTTTCTTCTTATCTTTACCTATGATTTGCATCTTTCTCCAGAAACGAAAGACTCTCCTCATTCGACCAGCCACTCATTTTTAGGGTTCCATAGCCAAATGGCAAAAACAGAACCCTTATAGATTCATCATGTCTGTCTGTCTGTCTGTCCGTCCGTACAGCCACTTTTCTCTGAAACTATAAGGCCTATTCTGTTGAAACTTGGTACGTAGATGTATTTTGTGAACTGCATTAAGAATTTCATACAAAAATAGAAAAAAAGCAATCAATTTTGGGGGTCCCCATACTTAGAACTGAAAGTCAAAAAATTTTTTTTCATTAAACCCATGCGTGTGGGGTATTTATAGATAGGTCTTCAAAAATGCTATTGAGGTTTCTAACATGGTTTTTTTCTAATGGTATACATTGCTATGCAAACTTCCAACGAAAATTGGTTTGAACGAGATCTAGTAAGTAGTTTTTTTAATACGTCATAAACCGCAATTTTCGCCTTTCATTCAATTTAATATAACATAAACATAAACTCACACCTGTATTCCCCGAAGGGGTGGGCAGAGGTGCTAGCACACACATTTCGCCAGTTTATGTTTAGGTCCCAATGTAATAGATGGCGAGCCTATTGCCATTAACCGGGCACTTATAAACCTGCGATAAATATACACATAACTTCGAAAAGCATCGAAAAGTCATTGGTGTGTGAGATGGTAAACCTGGGATCGAACACGAGACCTCGTCTCAGCAGTCCATTACCCATACCACTAAGGCTCCTTCAATTAACTCAAAAAATTCTAAAAACAAAACATTTAATGAACTACAAGAATTTTTATATTATATTACTTAATGCTGCGGAACCCTTTATGGGCGAGTCCGACTCGCACTTGGCCGGTTTTTATTTTTTTAGCATGAGCAAAAATAAACTATTAGGCTTGCGTGAGCTTGTCGGCAAGCGCCGACAAGCTCACGCAAGCCAAGCCAAACGCCTTCTTTACACGCTTGTGATTGTCGAGACTTGCCAAGGCTTGGCAAGCGTGTAAACCCGGCATTAGAGTGCGCCTGGTGAAGACGTGAAAACGTCCCAATTGGGGCGTATCGCATTTAGTATATGTCTGGCAAACGCCAAGGTGTCACGTACCTATGTAAGCACATAATAAAATTGCAACTAAAATGCCATCGTGTGTTTTTAAAAAGTGTACGAATTACGACATTAAATTAATAAAACACGAGGGATCTCCATGTAAGTACATACAATATTACCGATTTATTAGTGTATTTCATTAAAATTGGTTTACTAATATTTTTAAAATAATGCCGGCAAAGAAAAAAGACAGAAACACTTTGATATGAGTACGACAAGGACACAACAACACTTTTTTTTTTTTTAAAGAATATTAGAACCGAAGTTACTAATATTCCCTCTAACCCCTCCAACTAAGCTTAAAAGCTTGTGCTAGGAGTGGGTTCACGCCGGTAGTGTAATGGCCAGGATCGAACCCGGGACCTCTTGATCGTAAGGCCGACTCCTTAACCACTAAGCTACCGATGCTTGCATAGATTATCAGTACAGATGCGACATAGTGTAATTTTCACTTTACTGCCTACTAAAGTAATAATTGACCTGTTGTTCAGTTTTATTTGTTACTTAAAATTTAGTAACAAAATCTTTGTTTTATATATTTGTTATCCTTAAATAATATTAATAACCTAACGTTTTTTTCAAGGTTTCCCACTAAAGAAGTTCGACTTCAAGAGTGGATTGCAATTGTTAGGGAACAACGAAATGAGTTTGCCTTGACACCTTCAAAAAGCAGCAGAATTTGTAGCAATCACTTTGAAGCCACTGAGAGATATACTTCGAAATAAGGTCGAACATTGCTCAGAAAGAATATAAATAATTGTTTCCAACAGTTCGTAAGAATGTTGGTAGATGGCTTCACTGTCGCCCTTAAAGACGGATATAAAGAAAAGGAAAATTTAAAATGATTCAGGTGTGGCTCAATAGCTCAGTTGGAAGAGCATTCCCCCTGTAAGGGAAATGTCGTGAGTTCAAGTCTTACTTGAGCATTTCATTTCTTCCGATGTTTTTCGAACTTAAAAGTTAGCATAATAAATGCTATAAAAAAATCATTCAAATATACCACAGTTCGGCTTCATTCTGCTCATAAAAATAATCCCGATTTAAAAACTAAGAGGCAGAAAAGAAATAAATTAAATTCATTTGAAGGCGCTTAATTTTTTTTTAGGTTTTATTTTCGAGAAGTTTCTTTATTATCTTTTTTTATTTGTTATCATTTTCCGAGGTAAATAATGACGTATTATTTTTATACTGGAGATTGATGGCGCTTGGTGGAATCTGCTACACATATTGAATAACACACTTGTACTTTTCCACTGAGTTTAATTTATTTCAGTTCTAGACCTGACCGGTTTCGCCTTACGGCATTCTCAAAGGTTTACATTGATGTTTTAAATATTGTAATTCCGAAACACTACATATTTTTTCATCGAATTTCATTTCTTGCCTACCAAAGAAATACCCCTTCTGCTCAACAAAATTATAATCTATGCTTCGAAGCCATCCTAGAAGTGCAATAGTCCGAATCATTCCGAATTATAGCTATCTTTTTTACTCACGTGCTTATCCCATCTTTATTTAAAAAACGTGATTACAAATGAGACAGCCCTGAATCCTTAGTACCGAGTGAAATGTATGGCTGTACCGAATAACACCCCTCTCCCCGCACGATTTCTCTGTCAAGACCGCTTCATCGACAAACTGTATGTAGTATGAATCGTTAGACTGTGGTATAGTACTTTAAGTACTCTAAGGCTGGCCTACAATTGTAGAAGGTGATACTCCAAATACACATTTTCTTGTTCAACTATTTATATCATATAGATTTTGTAGTTTTATAGATGTTAAAAATGTTTTAGTATCTATTAACCAGTAATACCAGTACTTACCATTATGCGATAGAATAATAAAAAGTCAATGGCATTTCAAAAGTCATTCACTATGTATGGAAAGTGGTCTTCGTTCTTTAAATATTTGATAAAATATCGATAATTAAAATTCTATCACCACATCACTAGCAATTTTATTTGACCAATCAGGTGCTACTACATCCCCACTACGTTAGAACGCAATATGGAGGTTGGCGTTTTCCCTTAAATTATATGATTTTATGAATGAACTAGCTGTGCCCGCGACTTCGTCCGCGTGGAATGTACTTAATAAAAAAAATCAGTTCTTTTTTTGTTTTTGGCATTTCTTTTTTTTAGCCTAAGTTACTCCTTATTACATAAGCTATCTGCCAGTGAAAGTCCCGTCCAAATCGGTCCAGCCGTTCCAGAGATTAGCCAAAACAAACAGACAGACAGACAGACAGACAGACAGACAGACAAAAAATTTAAAAATATATATTTTGGTATGTGTACCGTATATACATTCATATGCATGTAGTAGAAAGCGGTTATTTTAATATTACAAACAGACACTCCAATTTTATTTATTTGTACCTATGTATAGATTTCGTAGTAGCTTCAAGTCTTTATATTTACTATGTCTATGGATTTGAGGAGTCAGTTACTATGAACGTAACATAATTATATTATCTTGTATAAAGTATCATTGATTGAGTGTATTCTTAGTCTATGATTGATTGACACTAATACAGTATTGGTGTCAATAAACTACGGCACTGGCTACCAAGTTCCTTAGTTACCTAACTAGGTACTCGAAGATTTTGGCAGGTTAAATAAATGGTGTCACGATAATGGCCTGGTGCTCAACGCTGCCAAAACTAAACTCCTTCACATTTTTTTTTCCACATAGAAGAAACCCACCTGTCATTCGTGAAAGTCTAGTAGCACTGAGTAGCACACGATCATAGTTGTTTGCACAAAACTAGCAATACTGGTTGTAACTGTCAAAAAATTGAGCTCGTTGATGAACATATAATATGTAATATGCCTTTTATCTTTGTGTGCCTCACTTCTCGTTGTCACCGCGAGGCATTAGGTCGTGCACTAACGCTGTGAGTTTAAAAAAATAATAATTCTTTATCGCGGTAAGCGGGGTCCCGACCTCGACGGCCGGGGCACCGAGCGCGCGCGATGAGTAATCGGTCTTGTACCGTAGAGAATAGAGCTGAATATTCAGAAGCTAATATTGAGATTAATAACCTTTTGAATGAAGCGGAGATCAATAACTTGGAATGCAGTGAGCAAATACTAACCAATAATATGGAGATAGAAGATAGTAGATTGAATAAGAGGACTAGAGACGATAATTCTTCTGAGGATTGGAATACTGTTAATAGGAGGAAGGTGGTTCGGAGATCTAACCAAGAACAGGACGTGCAAGATAATACTCGAGTATCAGTCACAAACAGTACAGCTTTGCCTAAACAGTTTGCCCTCGCCCGATTGTTTACAGAAAATAATATAAAAGGCATTCAACGTATTAGGTATGTTCACCAAAACAAAATGTTAATAACTTTTGACAGTACATCAGATACTGATGACTTCATTCAGTGCAAAGCGTTCAATGATTTAGGATGGAGGTGTCAAAAAACTTCAGAGGTCGGAATTTCTTACGGTGTTATTAAGAATGTGGAATTAGATCTGTCTGAGGAGGATATTCTAAAATGTTTATCGTGTGATTATACGATCGTATCAGTTAAAAGACTCAATAAGCGGAACAATAATATGGAATCACCCCCCTCAACCAATCACAACTGGATCAAAAGTGAAACTATCCGCCTCGGCTTTAGAACATCATCACTTCCCAGGTACGTTTATATTGAGCACTTAAGGATAAAAGTGGAACCGTATATATTTCCTGTGACACAGTGCTCCCGCTGCTGGAAGTTTGGCCATGCGTGGAGAATGTGTCCGTCCAAAAAAGTGGTATGCCCTAAATGCACAAAAAACCATGAGAATTGTGATACTATGTCTTACAAATGTGTTAACTGTACCGGTAATCATATGGCCCTGCAAAAAACCTGTCCCATATTTAAAAAAGAAAGACGCATCAGGGAGATTATGTCTGAATTCAACTGTACATATAGGAAAGCTTTGTTGGTGTATGTACCTCCTAGTCCAAACAATACGCCTAACCCAACAAGATGTGTAGAAGAATCGGCACCCTCGCAACGACTTAGAAACCCAACGAGTATATATAACCAACAGCAAGTCCCGGAGAATAGCGAACGCCTGTTGTCTCAACTATTCACTTCTATCACGGAACCACCCTCAGGCATTCAAGCTACGAGTAATTCAGTACAAGGACGCAGAAAGAAAAAGAAACCAAGGTTGCAGACACCATTACCTCCGCCCTCGCCTTCCACTGCCGCCGACTGTAGGGAAACGAACTGGAACAAGGATGAAACGTGGTCTGACAACTTTGAAGCAGATCCTCAGGTAGAAAAGGAGCCGCAGAGTAAGAACACCTCAGATAATTTAAGTTTTATTCGTCTACTTATAAAATTAAAAAATATTATGTTTAGCAACCTATCTTTAGAACGTAAAATAAAGCAGGGAATATCAATGTGTGTAGACTGGATCCTGTCAAAAATAATGAGTAGTATCTCTGCCGGTTCATTGTTTGATTGCCTGGTAGATTATGGATAATTATCTCTCGAGAACCTTCTACTTCAAGAAAAAGTACATATCGCGGTCCTAAGCGAAACTTGGCTAGACACAGATAGTGCATTGAGAATAAGTAGATTTAATATACATAGATCAGACAGAGATGGATATGGAGGGGTTGCCATATTAACTCACGACTCCATCAGGTGCACCCCGTGTGTAACTCGTAGCACTAACCCGGGTATTGAATTAATACACATAAAGATTCATAATTGCGCCCATATAGAAAATGTAATTTCTGTATACTGTCCATCCTCGGTACACACAACTCTCAATGACTGGGATTATCTATTTTCGCTCTCTGACCGAAAGACTCTTCTTTTAGGTGACTTCAACGCACACCATCCCAATTGGTCAAGTCGTACTGAGCAGAGGGGTCGGCAGATATATGATAGTATGTTGGATCATAATTTTATTTACTTAAATGACGGGAGCCATACTCGTATAAAACGCGTTAATGGGGTATTACAACAGACCTCTCCAGATATTTCTTTTGTCTCCTCTGATATAGCTACCTTATTTACTTGGCGGACCATGAATGAAAACTTGGGCAGTGATCATGTTATTCTAAAATTATCGGCTAGTATACAATTACCTCAAAGTTTTACAACTAAAAGAAATTTCAAAAGCGGTGATTGGCAAGCATATTCCGAATATATTCAAACCGCGTTATCTTCCGTATCCTTTCCCTCACAACTTCAAGACTTTTATGATATATTTGTAAATATTATGCAAGAAGCCGCAAACCTGCACATTCCCTTAAAAAAAATCCCACAACATATAACTAACAAATTTACTCCTAAACATTACTGGAACGCGGAACTCTCCAAAGCAGTGGCCGAGCGCCGGCTTGCCCTTAGAAACCTTCGCAGATGTCCATCCCCCAGCAACTTAGCTACGCTACGAAGTAAAATAAGTAATGCACAACGCGCCATTCGGTTAGCACGGTGTCAATCCTTTAAGAGTTTTTGTTCGACCGTAGATGAAACATCGTCCTCAACAGTTCTGTGGCGGAAAATGAGATGGATAAAAGGTCATCATACATCTAGGCAATATATTGATAGAGAGAAAGCAGAGAAACTTTTAAAGAATATTACTCCAGACTTTGTTTGTCCCGCTCAGCCTAGTATTCGTTCAAATAACTACCATTTAGAATCACCTATTACCCTACAGGAGCTAGAGAATTCTATAAAAAGTACTGATACCGCACCAGGCTACGATAATATTTCTTTTTCAATGATAGCACACCTCCCACCTATTGGTAAAGCCGTTTTATTGACGCTGTACAACCAGTTTCTTAGTTACAGTTTTGTACCCTCACAGTGGCGTAGCATTAAGATTGTACCTATTCTGAAACCAGGTCGAGATATTAATTCAGATAGTGCATTACGCCCAATATCATTAATATCATGTCTTTGTAAAATTCTACACTCCATTTTGAACAAAAGATTAGAATGGTATTTTGAAAAAAGCCAGATGTTCCCAGATAACATGGTAGGTTTTCGTAAATCCAGATCCTGCCTAGATAATCTTACTCGGCTGGTTTCTCACATTCAGGCAGGTTTTTCCAAAAAAATAATTACCGCTGCCTGCTTTATCGACATAGATAATGCATATAATAACGTAGATGTTTCATGTTTAATAAAAATACTGGATAGCTTAGGAGTCGGCGCCCGGATATGTCTGTACCTCTGGGCCTATTTAAAAAATAGACGATTACATGTGGAAATCGATAATTTAAATATTATCAGATCCACCGGCCGTGGTTTAGCGCAAGGAGACCCACTTTCCCCGATCCTTTTTAACATTGCCACCCTAGACATATGCCAAAAAATTCAAAACGTGGAAATCTTGCAATATGCAGATGACTTCGTTTTGTTCAAATCAGATTTAAAGTTGACCGATGCAGTGACGGAGCTTGAACGTGCTGGCTGCAGTTTAAATTCAGTGCTGACAAATTTAGGCTTAGTAATCTCTCCAACTAAAAGTAAATTTTGTGTATTTAAGAAGGGTTATCACAGAATCACTACCGATTTTAAAATAAACAATGTGTCCATTCCTGCAGTCAATCACGTTAAATATCTAGGTCTGTGGTTGGACAGCGGGTTAAGATGGCGTAAGCATGTCACAGAGACAACTTTAAAAGTATCCAAGTTAATGAACATCTTAAAAGTACTGAGTGGAAGGGGTTGGGGTCTTCACCACAAACATATTAGACGTCTGTACATATCTCTTATTCGGAGTAGAATAGATTATGCTAGTTTCCTATACGACAATAGTTGTAGAACGAACCTTATGAAACTAGACAAAATTCAAAACCAAGCGTTAAGGGTGATAGGTGGTTTTATTCGCAGTACTCCGATACACACCATGGAGAACGAATTACACCTTCCTCCACTGAAAATCCGGCGACAATACCTTGCTAGCAAATTTTATCTGAAAGCTAAAACTTTTAGTGATAATAAAACCATTGCGATTTTACGTGAGTTATCGGGACAGATTCGTGCTTCTTACTGGACTAACAAAAGACTGCCTATTCTTACAGATATTCACCTATCCCTGGATTCAATTACATTACATTCCTGTAATCAACTAGAGATGTATTCATTACAAACATGGGTTAGTAGCATAGGCCTATCCCAGGTTATTTGTGACTCAATCCCTTCAGTGGATAGGGCAAAGCACCTATATGATACTCTCGAACTGCGTACTAAGTGTGACGAGTTTGTGCAGCGACAATATGACAGATTCCATAAAATTTACACAGATGGCTCCAAAAGTGGACAGTCCGGTGGTGCTTCATTTCTTGACCCTTTTCACAACTGTAGCGTAAAATTGAGGATTGATTCTGATATTTCTATTATGCACATTGAGTTAATTGCTATAGCAGAAGCCCTATCATATGCTAAGTCAATTGACTACGATAGGTTCGTAATTTTAACTGACTCTAAGAGTTCGTTACAACACCTGGCTCGATGTACCTCGCTCGGGCGAGGTAATCCGATTGCCTATAAAATATTAGAATATATCCAAAATTTCCAGAGAAGGGATCAAGAGATCGTACTCCAGTGGATTCCCTCACATATAGGCATCGAAGAGAATGATATGGTTGACCGTCTAGCAAGTGAAGCCTGTTCGGATGGCATCCCATTAAATGTTTTGCCTTTATATTCGGACCATATTAGACGGATAAGGGAACAGTGTAGAAGGTGTTGGCAAGAATATTTTGACGAGAGATCGAGGGAGAAGGGCATTTGGTATCGTACTATACAGCCACGAATTTCGGAAGGCCCATGGTTCGAGAAGGTAGGACTGGATAGAAGATCGGTAGTGACGGCGCTCAGGCTGCGAACAGGTCATATAGCATCCAAGAAATTCGCATATTTAATGGGCAAGGTTGCCTCTCCCAACTGCGAAGACTGCGGCGTTCTCGAGGATGTGTTACACATTCTCTGCGATTGTGTGCGGAATAAGGATTATAGAGATGTGCATTTTGGAGTCACGAGAGATAAAAATGTCGGCCTATGCAATAGCCTCTTAGCCAACCCTACGTCGGCTGAGGCTCAGACATTGTATAGATTAGCTGAATTAGGTTTAGAGTAGATCTGTGTGTTCTGTAAACTGATTTTACGTATATTATCTGTGTCTTCACGGGGCGATATGGTCGCGATGCGACAAAGCCCTTCAATAAATAAATATAAAAAAAAAAAAAAAAAAAAAAATCTTTGTGTGCCTAATTCGCTTTGAGCCTAAATCGCGTTATGCTTAGACCAAACGCTGGTTTGGCCAAACGCGAGTAAGACCAAAAACGAGTTAGGCAAAAGGTGAGTTAGACCGAAAATGAATTAGGCAGAAGGCGAGTTAGACCGAAAACGAGTTAGGCAGAAGGCGAGTTAGACCATAAGCGAGTAGTAGTATTATCGTTTCGTCTAAAAATTAGATAGTCTGAAGCCCTTTTGGGGACCTTCGTGAATTGTACCAACAGAGAAGCCGTTCTCTGGGGTGACCCATGCTCAGTCCAGAGGATGTGAAAAAGTCCAAGGCCATAGTTCGGTTCATATCAAACGCAGGACTTGGTGAGCAGATAGAGATAGCACAATAGATCTGCGAAAGGTCGCAGTGCATTGTGCTCTGCGCCCGCCCTCTTATAAAAAAAGTATACCACCTTAGGCATAGCATTCGACAATCAATCAATTAGCCCACCGCAGTCCATCTGGCTAGGGGGAGTCCTACCTTCCGTTTGCCTTTTCTCGGTCTCCACTCTAGGACTCATCTGCTCCAACGGCCATCGGTCCTTCGACAGATGTGGCCAGCCCATTGCCACTTGAGCTTGCTTATTCAGCGAGCTATGTCGGTAACTTTGGTTCTGTGTCGGATGACCTCATTTTGAATTCTATCCTTCAAAGAAACTCCAAGCATAGCTCGCTCCATAGCCCGTTGCGCGACTTTTAGGTTATGAACTAGCCCTACCGTCAGTGTCTACGTTTCGGCACCGTAAATCATAACAGATACGACGCACTGGTTAAAGACCTTTGTTTTCAGGCATTGACAGGTGGCAGCTGCATTCGTAATCATGTTCAAAAAACTTTGAAAAAATATATAATTGGTAGGTATGTGAATTTCACGGTCCAAGTAGTAACAATAATCTGATTCTTTTAATATTATTATGCAGAAATCGATTGAAACTGAATAAGAACAAGGTAGACTTTTAGGCAAAACGCGACTTAGGCTCAAAACGAACTAGGCATACAAGGAATTAGGCAAATAGCTAAATAGACCCAACGCTTTTTGGCATAATGCGAATTTGGCTCAAAGCGAATTAGGCAAATAGCTAAATAGACTCAACGCTTATTTAAAATTAAATTTTTGCATAACGCGACTTAGGCTCAAAGCGAATTAGGCACACAAAGATAAAAGGATAATATGTACTAGCTTTTGCCTGCAGCTCCGCCCGCGTGGATGTCGGTTATCGCGACCAAAGCTAGCCTATGTCCTTTCTCATGGTCTAATCCTATTCCTATACCAAATTTCATCAAAATCGGTTCAGTGGTTTAGCCGTGAAAGCGTAACATACAGACAGACAGACAGACAGAGTTACTTTCGCATTTATAATGTTAGTATGGATTTGGGTCTCGTAATTCACCAAAAATTTAATTGGCAATGTACCACACATCAATTATATAGGTATGTGGAAAATTAAGAGCCTTTCTTGCCAATTTATATATCATTAAAGACAAAATACCGCATAAGGTGAAACTAATGCTATATAATGCACTCGTGGATTCAGTAATCGGATATGGTATAACGAGCTACGGCAGGACGTTCAATTCCTACCTTGACAGAATCTTGGAAATTCAAACGAGTATACTAAAGAAAATTGTTCCTTTTAAGATCAAAGAAAAGTTCAGAAATAATGAATACGAACTTTACAAATTTTGTAATGTACCTACTACCTATACATGTTATATCTACTTAGAACAGTTCTATAATAAAAGCTGCCAAAATGAAATATCGCATAAAATACAAACGCGTCAGAAAACAAACAAAAAACTAATCACAGTCAGGGCAGTGAATGTGTACGGTGAGAGAACCACAATGTACCTTATTCCACGCTTGCTAAATAAGCTAAGTCCATCCTTTGTACAAAGCATCACATTATTTTCTGAACAGCCTGTAGATGCATCTTGTAAACCGATTCCCTAAGCGACCATCAGCTCGGGCGATAACGTGGCCGCCCGGCACTATGAAGGACTATGAATGTAAATATGAAAAGCAAAGTTATTATCTTGTTAACATAATTATTGTTTAGTTATTAGACGGAATGCATGGTACTCCGCAAAAACCCTTCGTGGTTTTTGGTGTGCTACATTTAATATTATTTGTGTTTTGTATGATAATAAATAAATAAAAGAACCTACAAGGATCAATATAAGGATGAATCCGTACATCATAGACTTTGAATACACTACGTTTCCGTACATACAATACATCATAGACTTTGAATTTGAATCATGGACGTATTCACGGGACGTATTCTTTGAATACCTATAGCTCGTGCGAGTTAACATGGCACCTGCCTCGAAGACACCCTCCTCCCGCTTCCCCGCGCGCGACCCCGCTCTCGCCGTGCGAGGCTAGTAGCGTCAGCGTACACGCCTCCCGCTCCCCCGCGCAAAGCCCCGAGCCAGGTGCCATGTTAACTCGCACGAGTTGTATATAATACGTGTTAAAAAACGAACTGACAGGAAAAAAATGTTGCCATATAAAAATTTAGAAAAATCAATTTCTTCTACATTTTTGAAGAAAAAAGAAAGAAAGAAAATTTGTTTTTATTGTGGACTAATCACACACACTACAAAATCCAAATAAAAAGAAACCATGAAGATAAGAAAACAAATCTACTATATAACAGAAAAATGGATAGGTACCCACTGTGTTTTTAAGGAAACAACAAAAAAAAGAGTCTAGAATCAGCGTCGCCAAACTTGCAAATGACAAAGACCTGGCCTCATAGACTTTGAATACACCCATTTAGGGGTTCATAAAATCAAAATTCACAAATGTACTGTATGTAAATAATAGCCTAGTGGTATAGGTAATGGACTGCTGAGACGAGGTCTCGGGTTCGATCCCAGGTTTACCATGGCACACATCAATGACTTTTCGATGCTTTTCGAAGTTATGTGTGTATTTATCGCAGGTTTATATTATAAGTGCCCGGTTAATGGCAATAGGCTCGCCACCTATTACATTGGGACCTAAACATAAACTGGCGAAATGTGGGTGCTAGCACCTCTACCTACCCCTTCGGGGAATACAGGCGTGAGTTTATGTTATGTTATGTTATGTAAATAAGTCTACATTAAAAAAAGAAAAAAAATCTCCCTCTCCTCTCTTTCCTCGTTCTCGTAAAATAACGTTATCAAAGGAACGTAAATTTTTATTAACGACCATAATACTGTATGGGAGTTTATGAATGCGAATTATTGGAACTACGCGAAACGAAACGAAGTGTCACTGTCAGTCAGTTATCCACACCACCACACGTACACAACCAAATTTTCAACCAATCCGTTGTTAACATCCAAAATCCACATCTTTTTTGTTGGCATTTTGGCAATTTCATCAAGATTTCATTGTTGGTTTGGTATTAAATACGTGTTACGTCTCATCGGTGGTGCTAATAACCAAATAATTCTTGTGAAATAGCTTGCGTGAATTTGCTTGTGATCGTGCAAATAAAACTACTTAGGTACTACTTACAGCCTACAGGTATGGTATTTCTCGCCTTTCTCCTACACTTCGGTTCTATAACATAATTATGTTATCTTGTGCTGTATGCATCGTCCATCCTCATCGTCAAAGGCAAAAGATTCACGAGTATTTCTAAAATAATTGTCACTAGCATATGACTTTGATAGGCATGTGCTTGACGGCCTATGCATTTAAGTTCATTTCAATATAGTCCTCATTTTAAAGGCGGCCACAGTAGACACGTCTATACACAAAGTTCATAATTCTCTGTCCCAAGGTATTAATGTTCAGTCAACAGTGAGATAATCTACCAAACAAGGAATATTGTATTATAACAAAAAGTATTTAATATAAAGGAATTTTCATTACTAGAGATCCAATTATAAGTAACTTAATATGCTTGAAATATACATGTCAATTAGGTACAAAATAAGTACCTAAAAGGAGTAAAATTAGTCAAAATATACAAAAACATTAATAATAACCTTTTTATTGTGAGATTTTCTAGCTAGCTTGGCAGTTGGTGGTTATTTAAAGTGTCTCATCTGGTTATCTGCATCCAACTCAGCTTCTGTTCCCTCACCACTGCACAAATAAACCTTGAAACACTTGATTTCCAAACGGACTTGAAGGACCAAACGTTTGTCTGCACTGCTGCATCTTGCACACACCACTACAGTAACTGTATGATTTGAAAAATTATGAGTCATTGACAGATTAAACGAGATGGGTTTATTGAATGTAACTAATGCTAAGATGGATTGATGAGTCCTGCTTATTATGAGCGGAAAATGCGCACTATCATGAAAATGTACAACCTATGTAAGGCAACAGAAAAGTACTGTAATAGATGATGCTAGTGTGCCACGTACAATATGCGCCACACAACATTGCACCTATTAAGTTAGCTTAATTTTCAAGGTTGTGCAGGTACCGTCGGTAACAAAATACTAAATATGAAAATAAATCTTATTTACTGTTTGCATGAAATGTAGGCCAATGTTTAGGCATGTTACAATAAACCTCAGTACCCAAGTCTCAATAATATAATGGTTAATTAACTGCTTAATAGTATCACAGATAATATATATATCGCACATCCGCTGAAAAACTGTTGTATCCCAAAATAACAGAAATTGAGATAATGAGTCTCAAACTTTTTACTAAATTGTAAATCAATATTGTAGTAAGATTTTTAATAAAAATTTCACACAAATATCAAGAATTGATACTTAGCATATTCATGAATAGAAAATATCCTAATTTAGTTGATTATTTTTGGTTTAAATTGACAGAAATTAAGATTATTTCAATAAATCCGCATTTTATGACTCTTTTCAGGTAGAAATATTAGTCTAATTAGAAAAAAATACACCAAAATTACCTTTAAAATTGTCATATTTATTCACAACATCACATTAATCAGTCTCTTAATTATGTTATAATACTTTAACATGGCACATGAGTACTTTGGTAACTACTTAAAATTAAAAATGTCTGTTATAAAATAATTAATATTTGTCTCTTTTCTATAAGCTAGTTAATTAATATTCAACAATCAATATCAAAATTAGTTAGGTATAAATCATCTCAATTTAACTTCAAAAGTTGGTCAGATATAAAAAATACCATTATTTTAGAGTAATCATTTAAATTAAGCTTAGGCTTACTCGTAGTTAGGTAGGTAAGTAAATAGTTTATTTTAGATGGTTTATAACTAACATAATTATAATTTTAAGTTTCCAGCTAATCAGTCTCTTATAATCAGTCACTAAAATGAGTGAATACTATTACTTATAATGTACTCATTATTAGTAATAGTATTCGTTCATTTTAGTTATTATGGATATTTTTGTTTTAACTAAATTTAAGTTTTGTGGTAACTCAGAATAGAAAAAGAAGAAATTACTAAATTATCAGGGGCCGTAGATAAACAATTGGCAATCAAATTAGGTGGGCACCTAGTATTAAAAAAATAGAGTTAACTTTGGTTACAAAGATCTATGGTAAGTACCTACCTATTTAAAAATATTCTGCAAACATGATTAAATTGAAATGTAAAGATTAACAATCAGCTCCTTATAAAAAAAAATATAAAAATTCTCTTTATAAACTATTGTATGTATGTAATGTAAATAGTTTATAAACTATTGTAAAAATAACTATAAAATGACGGAATGTGTTGGCTTTGAAGCAAGCTCATTAAATCTTTCTTTTTGTTTTCTTTAATCTTTGGTTTAGTCTTATACACTCTCTTCAAATTAATATCGGATATATTTTTCTTAGTTCGTGTAATAATAATCTCTTTGAACTCCTTTTGTTCGTATGATGTTTTGTAAAATGCCTTGGTAGGTTCATTTTTAATAACCTTAAACATTTTTACCTCCGTTACTTTAAATTCTTTGTTTTTGGTAAATCCGATATCATCAGCGAGTATTTTCATAGAATGGAAGTCCTTGAAACCCATCTCATTAATTGAATAAGGATTTCCTTTCTTCTTTGCCAATTTTATCATCTGTGCATATTGGCTTGGCACGTATATAGGACCAGATTTGAGAGAACGTTTGATTTGTTTTTCGATGGTAGAGTGCACAGCATCACCCTCATTTTGAGTGTGACCAGTTATGAGGTATTTGTGGGTGATGGAATTTAATTTAGGATATTTTTGAACAGCGTAGGTATACATCGACAAAATGAAACGATTTTTTTGCTGTCCACAGCAGTTATCGGAATAGAACACAAGATCCAATTTTTCACCATTATAATTATTCATAGTTTTGTCAATAAATTTAAGAACACAGGTTCCGATTTCATCTGCTCCTCTGGCAGCCTCTCCTTCGTGCCATAAGTAGCTTTCTGTATGATCAGCGCCTAGTTCCGATACGGTAAAGTTAAAATTGTTAAGTTTAGATTTATAATAAAATACTGATACTTCTCCACGTGGGAGTTGTAATACAGCTTGGAGGTCATAAACGGCTACAATATAATCTGGCGACACCTTTGCTTTATCATTTTCTTTTTCTTTTCTTGATAAAAGTTTTTCTTTTAGATGCATATCATATTTTTGTCCAAGATTCTCTTTTCCAGTGGCATCTGAATTTTCATAGGCAACGCAAAGTTCGCAACGGTCTTTTTTCGGTGAAAAAAAACTAAT